>JARQOD010000002.1:194562836-194592817 GCA_033576555.1 Oophaga sylvatica
TTTTACGCTCCCGGTTCAACGGTGTGATGAGGCTTTGTAAGTTGTCCCGTAGCGAGGGTCTAGGAGGGTGTACACCCAATAATCAGACGTGGTGTGAATGTGTTCGATGCGGCGGTCGTTTCTCAGCCACTGCAGCATGAAATCAACCATGTGCTGCAGACTCCCAACTGGCCAAGAAACGTTGTCCCCTGCAAGAGGCGTCATCTCCGCCTGCTGTGCATCACCCCACCCTTGGTCTACATACTGACTAGAGCATTGTCTACCTCCCTCTGGAGCGATGTCTTCCTCCTCCATTGACTCCTCCTCATCCTCCTCACAAAGTCCTTCAAATACATATAAATTTACAAAATTTAAAACTCAAAATTTAAAAACTTTGTATCATAATTCTGTAACATCAGTTTATGGAAACACAATAGCATTACAAAAGGATAGACAAAAAATGTACATTATGTGCTTTGTAAATACATTAAAAGTTTGTAATGGTTATGAAAATATAGACAGCGACTCTGGAGGTTCAATTGTTGATACAGCATGGTACTTTGAAAGTCCTCCAGCCCTTTGTGAGGAACCACGTTGCGCTGACTGTCCAGAAGGTGATGGAATTTGTGACTCCTCATCCTCCACCTCTTCCAAAACCTCATGCCTTAGTGCTTGCAGTGTTTTTTGAAGCAGGCAGATAAGGGGGACAGTCAGGCTGACTAGTGCATCATCTGCACTCGCCATCCGCGTTGACTCATCAAACGCACGCAAAACGTGGCAGATATCCTTCATAGAGTTATTCGCCACTCATTACACTGGCAGTGGCTGCCCATTCATTATAGGATCCAATTCTAATTACTGGTTCTCACCAACAAAGCTCTCCACAGCGCAGCACCCCCTACATCTCCTCCCTTATTTATATTTATCGGCCTAACCGACTGCTGCACTCTGCAAACGACCTTCGACTAACCTCTGCACTAATCCGTACCTCCCACTCCCAACTCCAAGACTTCACCCGCGCTGCGCCAATCCTCTGGAATGCTCTACCCCAAGAAATTAGGACTATCCGCAATTGGATGGTTTCAGGCGCTCCCTCAAAACACATTTGTTCACAGTGGCCTATCACATTCACTAATCAAAGTCATTCTATGTGTAATTCTGTGTGTGTAGCCCATTCACTATCTCCATGCATCCCTCACTTCCTTAAAATGGCTGGACCATCATTGTAAAAAACACCATTGTATATAAAACACCTGTACTTTGTATCTCCCACACCTCATTGTAGATTGTAAGCTTTCACCAGCAGGGCGGCTGATTTTGCTTTAATTATTGTATTGTTAACGTTGTTACTTATGACTCGTGTTTTGAAACTGTTAAACTGTAAAGCACTGCGGAATATTATGGCGCTATATAAATAAATAATATTATTATTCTTATTATAGAGGCCCACTCAGTAGTGGTGAAGTGTGAACGGCGCAAATTGCGAGTTGACTGCGCCTGATGCAGCTGATACTCCATTACTGTTGGCTGCTGCTCACACAACCGCTCCAACATATGTAACGAGGAATTCCACCTGGTGGGTACGTCAATATGATGCATTTTATGAAGGTGAAATCTGCTTCAGAGCTGCAATCACGATCTGGCCATGCGGGAAAACGTCGAAGTGAGCGCACTCTGGGCGGACCTTGTGCAGCATGCATAAAGATGGGGAAAGTCCCTCAAAAACTCTGCACCCCCAATTTTGACACATATGACAGACATGGTATGTGAGTGGGTTGCCAAGGCCCAACTACACATTTGGCCATTGTCAACACTACCAAGCCTGCCTGTAGATTCTTTTCCCAAAAAAACCAACGTCGCTCCCTGCTTTATGGCATTACAGAGCTCCGGCGCTTGTGGCTAAATTTCCCCCGGGAAAATTAATTTCGGGATGGCCTGTTGACATTTGGACAGGGCTGTGCTCTATCGGCGCAACAGGTAAACTTTCACGGGCCCATGGGGAGGTAGACCGTGACGCTCCTGCAGCGATGATTCTGGGAACGGAATGGGAAAGGAGGAATCAATGTGTACAGATTTGATTCCTGCAATCCTTGGAGTTGGAAACACGTACAGCGCCACTCGCAAGACAGTACCCGGCTGCAAAACATTGACCCAATGGCAGTGAGGGAAAGGTTGTCCCTGGCCATGGGTTTAAAACCCCTCTTGTTGGGTTTTTTTCAGTTGCTGGTCACATGCCCTTTTTTCCTATTTAGTCGGTCCCCCCTTCTGGCTTTGCTTGACTTCATTGTATTTCTACTTTTAAGCTGCCGGGTGCTTAGGTCCCTTTAATCTGTCAGTTTTGCTTGATGTTGGATCACAAAGTATTTATTTTTTTTTTTTTAATTATCCATGCTAAATTTATGTTAGGGGGTGCCCCCCTTTTCTCACGCCCAGTTTGTAGGGATTACCCCCTCGAACTATAGGTCTTCGTTCACACAAAAGGACTTTAGCGGGTTGGTCGAGGATCAGGTTCCCGTTACATCGTAGGGATTCAGCTTAGTTTATTGAGGGCAGAATTCCCTTCTTTTCCTTTTCGGTTAGCAGATCATAACAAGGGGTACGGCCCACGCATGGGTGGTGGGGGGCCTTGCTACTGAGGGTTTTGTAGCCATTTTTAAATTTTTCCCCTCAAAAGCTTTTGCAGACCAGGGACGGTTTGCCTGCTGAATAAAATGGGTTTGGCACTTGTATTGTGGGATTGAAAAAGATATTCATTTACGGAAACTGTCTGTCTCCACCACCTGAATCACAGCATTTAAAGGGGGGCGGAGTTTTGCAATGCCAGCATTCAGACCCCGTGCCGTGCATGGTTTGGAGTATGCCGTCTTTTATCCATCCCTGTTTTTCCGGGGGTGTTTTGTGGCTGGGGTGTGGGGTGACAGGGAACTTCTGCTGTGGGGTGGAATAACATTTGTCTCGGGAAAACAACAGGGCCGAGGTTTTCCATGGCGATCTGTGAGAAGAAAAACCAGCTGTGTGTGAGCTCGATGAAGACTTCAACAAAACTTAAGATGTAGGTGCTGCTGTAGGGGCCACTCTTAGTGTTTTTTGTAATTTAAACTAGTGTTTTGCCCGCCATGTTTCCAATATTTTTTTATTGAGGTGACTGCATTTTAGCTTTTTTTAATTTTTTAATTTACACGCTTGCATTTACATAGCAAATTCATGTGAAGGTGTGAAAAAAGGACCACGCAGTGAAGTCCTGGGAGCGCACGTTTTAAATTTTGGAAAAAAAACTTTTTCCGAACGGGGTGCCAAACTGGGGGGCTACAGGAAACCCGAGTCTGCAGCTAACTCTCCCTCCGTTTGTACCGTTGGGGCAATGTCTTCCTCTTTTTTCCTTCATCATAACCATTTCTCAGGCCTCCCCACTTTCAACCAAAATATTTTGGGTTTCCCCACAAAATCTCCACGTGCAGCACCCCTCCTAATCTCCCCCTATTTCTATCTATCGGCCTAACCCATGCTGCGTCTGCAAAGACTTTCGACTAACCCCGCACTAATACGTCCCCCAACCCCCACCCAAGGTTTTCCTGCTTTTGCAATCCTGAATGCTGTACCCAAAAAATTAGGACTATCCACAAATTTTCAGGTTTCAGGGGCCCCCCTCAAAACACATTTGTTCAGGCGGCCTTCACATTCACTAATCAAAGTCATTCATGTATTCTGTGTAAGTGGGTTTTGTGTCTCTACCCCTTCATTCTCCATCCCCCTCCCTTTAAAATGGCTGGAAAATCATTGTAAATGCACCATTGTATATAAACACCTATACTTTGTATTCCCCCATTCATTGTACATTGAAAACTGTCCGAGCAGGGGCGACTTTTTTTTAGCTTAAATTATTGTATTGTTAACGTTGTTTCTTTTTGACTTGTGTTCGAAACGGCAAACTGTAAGCGCTGGGTTTTATGGGCTATATAAATAAATATTATTATTTTCCCTTTAGCTGCTCCCACCACCTTCCTTTCCCCATGCCTGTTGGGTCTTGGGGCCTCTCATCTCCCTACCCTCTTCCAACACCTGGTTGGGTGGTCCCCCGGCCAGCACCATGCTCAACAGAAACTGGCACCTGGGTCTCATCATCATCAGATGCGTTCTGCGGTGGCTGCCTCGGACTGTCTCACCCGCCCCTTTAGATTCAGAGAGACACACTGTTGCGCATCACTATACCCCTCTTCACATTACAGAATGGCTGGGGGCCCCTGTTTTTCAAGCCAATAGATTTGAGAAAAAAAAGCAGACACTCAGCTGGCTCCCGTACAGAATCTTGACTGCCTGGGCAATTTGCCAGGCGGGGAAGAACAGATGGTTTTCCCCAAAAGGCTGTGGTCCCAGAGGAGGTGGAAGCAATTGAAGCGATGCATTGGCTGAATCCAAACAACAACGGCTTAATTTTTTTTTCCCGCGCAGGGGGGACCCGAGTCCTACAAAGTGCGCATAAAGGAAGCTCACGGAGAAAATGGTGGAGCTGTGTCATGGGGGCCGCAGCAGCCACAGAATCCCACGTCCTCCCCTGAAGAAACTCCACGACCACGTGCCTTCCCCCTGCCTTTTTCATTTGGGTAGTTTGATAAAAAAACTCTGAAAAGTTATAAGGTCTAAGTGTGGTTATTCCGCAGAAAACTCAGTGAACACTGCACCAACTGTTCACTCCAATGCGCTCAGCGGGAAAGGGCATTGTGGTCAAAAAAAAGGGGACAAGCATAATCCTGCCCCTGTTTAAAAAGCTAAAAAAAAAAATTAGTAGTAGTGAGCACACTTTATTGAGGTACGTTTTACTCGCCTTCCCCATCTGTGGCTATGCGTCTCATCTATATATACCTTTATCTATCTGTTTCATGCTTCCAAGTTGACAGTCACAGTCAGCCAAAAATAGCAATTTTCCCCTAGCACTATGACTTTTGAAAGGTTATGTTTGTTAATAAAAATGATTATTGCCACTATTAGAGTATTACATGATGGAAATGTTAATTTTGTATAAAATATTTAGTGACATTTTCAAAAAGGGGAAACATTTTAAAAATATCACAGATAACTTGTAATGCTGATGATTTTTTGAAGTCAGACATTCTTTCTATCAAAAAAAATGGTTACATCTGTTACTTATCCATTTTAATGGATTCGATAGTACTTTTCTTTTATGTACAACCGTAAGCGTTTCCCCTTAATAATTTTTTTTGGGTTTGCATTGTGTTAACATTTTAAATGTATTTTATGTTGTCAATTTTTAAAATTATTAGATATTAGTTTAATAAAAATCTTCTTAGGGTAGTAAAGGTTATCTTTTTTGTTTGAAGTATAGACATTTAAAATTGAAGGTAAAAGGGGAAATTACTTGATCTAGATTTAAATATCCCCTTGCCCTGGGCTCCAACCCGCCAGTTGTTCCAAGGGTGTGTTAGCACAGTCAACACTTGCTCCTGTTTGGGGGGTTTCAAACGTCAGGGCCCGGTTGTCCCATTGGGTTTTTTTTCCTTCTGCGCCCCCCCGGGTTCCGCCAGTCAGGGGGCCTCTTTATTGTTTGGGCTCTTGTACCTTCGCTCCCCGCCCGGGTTCCAGTACGTAAACTGGTTCCCCGTCCTTTGGCCTAGGTGCCTCCACGGGGTACCGAGCCCCCAGCAACGTTGCTGGCCTTGGTATGCTTTGGGACAGGTCCTCCTTTAAACCCGGGCCCCAGAACATCAGCTGGTACAAGATTGTGCTACAAATAAAATACGGAAAAAGGACACAAGAAAAATAAGCGAAGATCTAAAAGCAGAAAAATGAAGATAAGACCAAAAAAAGAGCAAAATATATGCTCTAAATTTAACAGAAGAAATAAGCGTGTATGGGGGTCCGTTCCCCTCGTGGTGCCCGGGAAAAACCCCTGTGTGCGGCTAAACTGAACACGACAAATATTTTAAATTTTAAAATTTTTTGTGAACAAGAAGGAAAGGATAAAAAAATTCAATTGACAGTTCAATACAGGTTCTCTGTCAAAATAAGAATATATGAAGAAGATAAAGAATAGGAATAAGAATAATAGTTTAATAAAAAGAATAGGTAATTTAACAAAGATGAATAGAGAATTTAAAAAAAAAGTAAAGAAGGGGAAAAAGAATAAATTTTATGAAAAAGATGTGCGCAAAGTTTTTTAAAAGGGGAAATTTTGGGGGAAAAATTAAAAAAAGGGGAAGATGAAAGCAGAAGTTGTGAAATTTTTTTCCTAAATATAAAAAACGAACTTGTCAATTTTTTCGTCAAACCAAAATTTTTTAAAAAAAAAAAATATTTTCTTTCCTTTTTTTATTGGGTTAAACATTTTGCCTTTAATGTCCCCAACCTTCCCCAATACATTCTACATTATCTTTCTTTTTTCCTTCATTACAATTTAAAACAAAGGGAAAAAGGGTTTTTTTTTAATTTCGATATTTTGTTCCCATTTGACTTTTGGGATTCCGGTTTTGGGAGGGTATCGCCGATTTTTTAGGAAAATGGGGGATACCATTCCGCCCCTATTTGGAAAAGGGGAAAATATCGCTCAAATTATTTAAAATTAATAGGGGTGCCCAAAATTTTCATAAGTATATATAATTTTATTGCCAAAAAATTTTACAAATATCGCATGTTTTCCCCCCTCCTAAAAAGCTGTGCATATAGTTATTTGTATCTAACATCACTAGGACCGTCGAAACGGCAGTAAACGAAAAGTTCAACATGATTTTAAAATAAATTTTAAAAACTTTTTTGAGATTTCATTTAAAACCCTAAAAAATTTCTTAATACGTGTTGAAGTTCTGCTTATCTTTTGTTACTTTGTGTTTGTTATTTTAATAATTTCCAACTTATTATGAACCCTATAATCAAACCCCCAAAACCACCCCAATTACATAGAGAAATTTAAAAAATTTATTTAACATTTAAAATGCCCCTTTGGATGCAAGAAAACTGTCAACAACTAAGAAAAAGTGTGATTTTCTTTTCACAAACATATTTCCTGAATCACACCATCCCGAAGGCTGAAATGCCAAATGGGTACACTGCTTAGGGGCATTAGTCAAAGGCATTTAAAATGACTCTGCAGAAAACCCCCAAGGGGAAAAACTTTAAAAGATGAAAATTTTTGTTAGATTTAAAAAAAAAAATTTTTCCCTTTTTCATATTAATAAAGTGAATAATTACACTGTTAAATCTATTAACCAGTAAAATAAAAATTTTAGTTGCACAAACATGCAAGAGCAAGCATCCCTTTGGGGTTGTCCGGGGCAGAGACATGTGCACAGAACATGCATGCAGCTCGTGGAGGTTTTTTTTCTAAGTCTCTTGCTTTGCCTCTTCTAAAATTTATTTGGGTTTATACAGACTGTAATGAGTTTTAAAAGCTACAAATAAATTGTTGATGTTAAAAAAAAAAAAATTTCATTATAAAAGTCAAATGACCTGTATTCCACTACTTCGATTCGGCCCCGGGTTGGGGCAAAATATCGATGGTGAAAACATCTTTAATTTTATGTCAATAATCAGTAGTTTCCCCCAAAGTGATCCCTTTTTTTGACATTGTCCAAACTACTATTTTCATATCTTCATCAAATCCTAGGCTTTTCGGGACTTACATTGATAGTCTATTTTAGAAAAGAAATATTATGATTTGAGGATTTTAAAACCCCTGTACTCTAAAAAATAAGATCCTGAGAAACATGCCCCCTTCTTTTTCTATTTGCAAGTTAAAGTTACGTGGCCATACTAAGTAAATAGACTGGTTAAGTTCCAGTCGGGCCCTTAAAAATGTCGGCCTGTCCCGGGGGGCCAAAAAAAAAACATGACACGCACTTTTGAGGTGTGGGAGTAACCGGGGGGTTGTGGGTAGGAAAATTTGAACTATTTTCCAAAGATGTGAAAAACCACAGAAATTTTTATGTTTTGCCCCTTAGGACAGGAAAATTTGGCACAAAAGACAAAAAATTTTTCCAATTCTGCCCCCGACAAATTATGAATTAAAAAGCATGGAACGCTTCAACGTCCCCCACTGATTCTGAAATTTTTTTGTGACAATTGTACATTTTTTAGTGGTAAAATTTATTTGTAAACCCTTTTTTTTATTTTAAAAAAAATAAATTTGTAAAAATTTAGAAAAGCTGAATTTTTTTAAGCTTTCAATTTTTTTTGTACACTTAAATCAAATGGGGTCTAAAAAAAAAAATAATAAATAACATTCCCCCACATGTTGCTTTAAAAGGGGCAAAAATGTGGAAACATTTTTTTTTGTTAAACTTTATAATTTTTAAAATTTGCCATTGTTTCCCTTTTTTTTTCCAAAAAATTTACAAAAAATTTTTTTTTTAGGACCACTTAATTTGAAGTGAGTTTGGGGGTAAACATCAAAAACCCCCAAAAGTTACACTATCTAAAAATCAAAAAAACACTTAAAAGAAGTTTTTTAACCCCTTCGGGTGCTTAAAAAGAGCTAATGAAATTTGGGGAAAAAAGTAAAAAAATTAATTTTACTTTTTAAAAAAAAATCAACTTTGGCCAAATTTTTTTTAATTTCAAAGGGTTTTGGAGAAAATGGCCCCACAAAAATTGTTGTGCAATTTCTCCTTTACGCCGTCCCCATTTGGGAAAAGACTTTTTGGGTGCCCGGGCTCAGAAGGGAGGGGCACCGTTTGATTTTTGAATGCAAAATAGGTGGAAAAAGGGGGACGCCCTGTACGTTGGAACCCCCTGTGTACCTAAACGGGAACCCCCAAATTTTAACCCAACCATAACCCAACACACCCCCAACAAAAATCGCAGCCCATAAAACCTAACCAAAAACCCCCCCCAAAACCCAATTACCCCAAATTTTAACCCCAAACAAAAAAACCCCAAACCCAAAAACCCCCCAAACCAAACCCAACCTAACCGAATCCAAAATAACTACAAAACCCCAACCATACCCCAAACCCCAATTTAGCCCAAAAACCCAATTTTAGCCCAAAACCCCAACTTTAGCCCCAAACTAACATGTCCCACCTTAACACTAGCCCCAACCCAACTTTACCCAACCTGAACCCTAATCCCAAACCCCAACCCTAGTGATCCCCAAAACCCCCCAACCCTAACAATAACTTTTGCCCAACCCAAAAAACCCCCCCAAATTTAGCCCAATTCACTTTAGCCAACTCCCCTAATGGAAAATTGGAAAAAAAACTTTTTTTTTTTATTATGTTTCTTTTAAAAAAAGGGGGGAAAAAAGGGGGGTTTAATTTTTAAATTTTTTTTTTGTCACTGTGATAGGGGCATCACATGATCAAAAAAAATGAATAGGGGAAAAAAATTTCCCAATTACAAGTCGCCCCCCCGTTCTTGGGGGCGCAGGATGCGCCCCCATTTTCCCCAAAAAAAAGGGTTTTTGGGTTTTGAGATTCCCCGGGGTTTTTAGAGACACCAGAGGGACTTGGGAGATCAGGGACCCATTAAAGGAAAACTTTTTTTTTTCCCCTCGGTAGCCGAGACCCCCCCAAATTTCCACCTGGGGGGCTTTACACTTATTTTCACACCTTAAAAAGCGGGCAAGGCAAAGTACCCTTAACTGGCCCCATTAAAAGGGTACGGCATCATTAAGGGGTTTTAAAGGGGGGCAATCACTTTTTTTAAAAGGACCCTATAGTTTGGTTTATTTTTCCCTTAAAAAAAAAAAAACCTTCTTTAAGTACTGCATTTTTTTTATTTCTGTTTCTTTGCAATATTTTTATTTGTTTGGGAATGAAAAAAATTTTAAGTGTGAGAAACGCAAAAAAATAGAAAACAGGGAAGGGTCAAAAATTTTTTACACAAAGTTAAAATGTTATATATATTAATAATTTAATAATAATATTAAATACATACGACCCCAAAATTTGGACACACCTTCATAAGATTTTTCGTATTTTCTGACTATGAAAATTTAGAATCCCCTGAAAGGATCAAAATAGGGTAAACATGGAAATTATATACTTAAAAAAAAGTGTTAACAATGAAATTATGTCTTTATTCTTTTTTTTAAAAACCACCTTTTCTTAGTTTTGCTTTTCACACTTTGGTTTCTCTGATAGTTGATGAGCTTCAAGGGTAGTCACCGAAAATGGTTTCCCCAAAATCTTAAGAAGTTTCCAAATATTAGCATTGTTGGCCCCCTTTCCTTAAAACTGCGGTCTCGTCTGTACTGTGGGGGGCCGGTCATTGGGTAGCCCCCCATATTCCCCTTTTGGGTCGAAAAAAGAAAAACTTTGAAGGGGGGGCCAAATTTTGGTTTTTACTGTATAAAATAGGGGCAAGCCTCTGTCAGCAAATTTTGTACAGTATATATTATATATATATATATATATAATAAAATTAAAAAAATTCATCCTCCCTGTTTTTTTAGGGCTGGAGAATCAAGGGGGAGTAAAAGTTTATTCTATTGTTATCTTCACACTTTCAGGCCCTGCATGCAATTATATATACCAGTTATATGTTTTTAAAATATCTATAATAAATATATAGGAACAGGGGGAGGTTGAAGTGAAATTTTGTTTTTTCAAAAAACCATTTTTTAAAAAATTAGAAAAGAAATTTTTTGTTTTTTTTATTTAGGTTTTTGTTACTTTTTTTTACATTTGACATATAATGAGTGGGAAATTTTTTGTCCCTCCCCAACCCCACACACCCCTTCTACTCCATGTCTTTCTTGTTTGGGGGGAGTCTGGTCACCTTTTTTCCCCACCTATGATAACAACCATGCTTTTTTCCCCCCTCAATGCAATGAGTTTCCCTTTGAGTTTCCCAATTGAATCTGACAGAATCAGACTTTTGGTTTCTACTTTTTTTAAAATGGATCAAACCCAAACTAAAAATAAATAAGGGCATGAAATGTTAAAAATGTCCTCCAAAAAAAACTTTTTTTTTTTTCATAGTTGATTAAATTACACTGTTTTTTTTCTGCAGACAGCAAAAAAGCAATTTTTTTCAGATTTTTTTGATGAACTAACTTTTTTGAAAAATTTGCTCTTTTTTGAAAAATGGGATTTGCAGAAAAACCCAATGCGGAGAGGAACTTTTACAGGAACCAACTGCTTTGACTTTAAATTTACATTATGGGAGGGCATTTTCGGTGACGGCTGAAAAGTGTTTCTAAATTTAATCATTATGTAAAAAAACCTAAGCCGGAAAACTCAATTTTTAAATCTACTCTGTAAAATAAAAGCTACATGTAAAATTTAAAATATAAAAAAGGGGAATTTAAACTTTTTTACTTATTATTACATTTAACTTTCCCCCCCCTCTTCTTTGCCCCATCCATTTGTGCGTATGATTTGATTCTGTTAATGCATTAACATTTAAACAGGATTAACCTTGGCAAACTAAACTAAAAGCGTGTATAATCAGTAAATGAAAGAAGACCACAGTAGTACCAATGCTATTGTAAACTGTGAAATAATTGCTTTAAGGCTTATTAAGTAAAACAAAATCTGATATTATTTTTCACCAAAAAAAAACCCTTAAAGGAAAAAAAAAGTATCGATAATCATTTTTTACAAAATAAAAAAAAAAAAAAAACAAAAAATATAGACAAATGGCGTGAAAAAAGCTTTTTAATGTCATAAAAGGGACCAAATAACATTATTTCTAAAAAAAAGTAGAAAAATACACCCCAAGGAAAATTTTTATAAAAAAATGGGTACAAGCTCTAGAAGACCGTGTGAAAACCAAGTAAATCCAAATTTTAAAGGTACGCCCCTCACAATCCCGCTAGCGTCTCGTTAGCGGCATACTAAAGAGTCGCTAGCAGGTTTTTTTTAATCGTAGTAGTACCTATTTTTTTTGCAATGGTTGGACGCTATCGGGTTAGCGATCTCCCCTTTAAGACTTTAGCGGGACAAAATTTCGCAAATCGCTAAAAAAGGGCCCACCACGATTAGATATTACCCGGGGGGGGCCCGCGCGAAAATAGGGCCGGAAGATTCCGCGACCGAGCGGATCACAGCAGAAGCCTCGTGGAATGCCCCAAAAAAACTCCTAAAGGGGTCGCAAATAGTGATTTTTTTTCGATCCCGTTTGCGATTTGTTTTTGGATACCCTTTATTCTTTTTACTTTGTCGAAGGTTCTGATAAAATGCATCTGAAAACAAAAAACCAAACATGGTTAACCCTGTATCCATTTTAGAGCACTTTTTTTTTCTGTGTTGTTTTACTCCCCATGTGAGAAGGGGGGGCATTTGGGGTCATAATTTTTTTATTCTCCCCCTTTTCTTTTCTTTACTTTTTTAGGGGGGTAATTGCATTTGTGCAAAAAAAAATTATCCCTGCGAAAATTTTTTGAAAATTGGTTTTTAAAAATGGGGTGTATTTGGACCCCCTGATGGGGGTTTTTTCCAGCGAAAACAATTTTCACCTATATGTAGCCTATTTCTCTTAAAAAAACATTATTTGTACGCCATTTACTTGACTGGATTGTCCCCTTGTACTTGATTGCTTTTTATTTTTCTTCTACTTTTTTCCTGGATATCTTCAATCCCTGATTCCTACCAATTTTTTCTAAAGACATAATTTTTCTTTTCTGGGTAGATGTCACTTTTTTAAAATGCAAGAATATAAAATTGCTCCTATTCACGCTCATCCCCTTCCCCCCACTTTTTAAAAACAGCACAACCCCCTTTTAAACTCAAAAATAAGAGAAAAATATTTTTCTTTCACCCTCCCCAAATCATTCCCACTTGGTTTAAATTTTGGACTATGCGTCTTTCAACTTTTTAAACCCCCACTATTCCCCCCCCCTCAATCTAAAAAAACCCCCGCAGCCAACTTTAAATGAACAAAATTATAGGATTGCCTCATTATTTTTCAGAAACTTAACATCCTTCTTTTTTACCTCCCTTTAGTACTTTTTTCAAAATTTAATTACTCCGTTATGTTTAGGTCTGAGGAGAAAAAGCAAAAAGGTAAAAACACCCGAGAGGCTGGCCTATGTTGCTAACCTAACTAAAAAAAAAAAAAACCAATAGGGGTAGCCGGGAGGTTCCCACGTTGCCTGACCCCCGTCACAGCCGAAGATAACTCCCAAAAAGGAAAAAATGAAAGCTATCCCCCCGGAAGCCCCAAAAAAAATAGGAACCCCCAAAAATGGGGTTAACAAGAAAAAGCACGGACACAGACAGAAAAAAAATGGCAAACGCGGGGCCCAACTGTCAGACAAAAAACGGGAAAAAAATTTTCTGACTGAATCAAAAAAAACCCCTAAAAAATCCAACATTCTGATTCCCCCCAAAAAAACCGAAAATGCTCTATCCACCTAATCAATCTTAGTGAAAAAAACCAAGCCGACCATGAAAAAAACAGGAAAAAGCAAATAACAATAAAGTGGCACAAAAAACTAAGGAGCAAGGCCCAGGGGGGGCCCGGCTGAATCCAAAAGGCGAAAAATGCAAAAAGAAGCAAAAAAAAAAAAGCAAAAATATTTATCTGAAAGCGAAAAGGGAAGATGGGAGAAACTTCCAAATAACCCGGGGAACCCACAATGAGACAAAAAATTTGATCACCGGCAACCCGGGGAGGGACCCTCCTTAATAAGCCCAATCTATCCAGATTGCCTTCCCGGGAAGGTCATCTGTCTAACCCCAGAGGGACCCCCCGCCAAAACCTCTCCAGCACTTTTCACAACTTTTTTTTTTTTTTCTTTTTAAAATAAATTGAATTAAGAGAAACCATGCATATTATTCACCCATGACATTTTAAAATTAAATGTAAATACCCATAAAAAAAGTAAAATAACGAATTAATAATAAAAGGGACAACAAATGTCACCACCATAAAAAAAGTTTTCATGAAGACCCAAAAAAAAAAAAAAATTTAAAAGGAATATCCCTTAAAAAAAAATTCTGTTTTGTGCTCCTGTATCATGTGCTGTGGTTAATAAAAGGACGGTTCCCATATGAGGGTTTATATATAGAGTTTAAAAAAAAAGGTGTTATCCCCTGAAGTTGTGAGGACAGCCACAGTTAATAAAAAAATAAAACAAGGCACTCAACAAATTGTTCAAACCAAGGGGAAAATTTTTAAAGATGGCCGGGGAAAACGTTTCGGTTAATATACCCTTATCATTGCCGTATGTGATTTTGGTAAAAGGCCAAAAAAATTGTAAAAAATTTGCAAGTTAAAGCAGGTTAAAAGCTCGAAAAAAAAAAAAGAAAAAACGGTATAAGGCAAAAGATTTGGAAGGTTTACATGCTTAAGGGGCATGGAATCATTATAGGGGACAATCCAATAACTATATTTTAGAAAGGAAAAAAACCTTATAGTAGTGGTCACGAAACAAAATCCAGTAGAACTAGTGTATAAAGAAAACCCTGAGAAGTAAAAAATTATAAGGTCAGAAGTATAATATATCACAATACAGAAGCAAAAATAAACCTCCCAATTAGAATTCAGTCCTGATAATGACCTTGGGGGGAAAATACGTTGGGCACAGTGTGGACCTTTGCGCTGATTTTGAAAAAAAAGGGTGTGCTACCTTGTATGGGGGGTCGTGTTGGTGCTGATAATTGAAGTGTGGCCCCTTTAAAAAAAAGGTTCAGGAGGGGGGTCCCGGGTTTGAAAATTTTCCCTTTGTACTGTGGGAGTGAGGGCTTACCGTCTTGGTTGCAGACGGGGGATCCACCCCTTTCTGGTCTGTGATAGTGCCCAGTAGAGAGGCGGCACCTGTGACGTCTTTGTGGTATATTCCTTTTTCCCGGAATAAGGGGACGTGATCAGCGTGCGTGTCACCTGGGGCTTTTGGTGTTGTGAGCTGGGCCGGAATACCAGCGTTCCAAACCTTGGTTCCAAGGACTGATTTTGGAGGATAGAGCTCCGCCCCCGGGGCGGATGAAAAAACGTGATCGGTGCTCGTAATTCAAAGCGAGATGGGGGAAATTATTAAAAGTGGCTAAACGTGGGGTAACCGAGTGATTGTGCCCGTGAATCGATGGTTATCAAAAAGAGGCTTGAAAAAGATACAGATGCACAAAATTTGCCCATATTAAAGCAAAAAATGTAAAAAATTTATAGAAAAGGGCAAAAATCAAACCCCTGTTAAACCCCGGGTATAAGGTCTCCAATGTATGAAACCAGAAGGGCCTTTTTTTGATTGCAAATTCTATTCCACCCTTGGGTTGGGGGGGGCGGTTTCAAATTTAAATTTCAGTTGAGAATGGTGTGACCCTTGTTGGAAAGGGGGGGGAATAGGGGGAAAAAAATTCTTGAGCGAAAGGGGATTTTTGTTTGGAAAATTTTGGGCCTACTGTTAGTAGTCCCCGATGAAATAAGCCCGGACAATTTTTAAATTTAATATACGGGAAAGATGATTCAAAGTGTAGAACCCTTTATATTGAAGCTTTGCCCGTATGAGGGTGGGGGAAAGGTAGGGCCTTTTTAAGTTCCACTCTGGGACAATTTAGGCTTGGAAAAGTACCAAAAACCGGGCTGTGATGGGAAAATTTTTTTTTAGCCGTGAAGAGCCCAATCTCCCCCTAGGGGGCCTTCTTAATTTTTGGGGTTTTTTTAAAAAATGGCAGGAAGGTTTGCGAACTGGGATTCGGGGTGTTTTTGGGAAGAAATGGCCAATGGCGCTTTTGTCCTATGGAGAATGAAGGGAAGGGGTGAAGTGTGGACGAAGGTATGCGTTTATTATTTTTTTTCTGGGCGATTTGTCTTTTGATTTTTTTCTAGTTTTGGGTAAAAGGGGGAAAGGGGACCCCCTGTTAAAGATTTTTTGCATCTCTGTTTGTCTGAGACCGGGTGGTTTTTAGTACTATTTTCGTTATCCCGGTACTGTGAAATAGGGGAGTTTCACGAAGGTGGTGGAAAATCGGAATGAAAAGGTACTGTTACGATCTGTAATTTTCCTAAAAATCTGTGGGAGACGGCCCCCGGTTGTCCTTAGGACATGGTGTCCAAAAATTGACCTTGAACAAAGGATGTAATAGTGAATTTGATACCCGGGCCCGAGGTTCAAAAAAAGAGAAGAAGTCATTAAGTGATCCCATGCAACCTAGACAAAAAACATCATCTATGTACCTTTTCCATAGTATTTTGAGTAAACAAGGTGTTTATAGTGATGGGGTTCAAAATTTGAATGTTTTTTGGTACGGGGGGGCCATTTTATCCCTGGCTGTCCCCGTATTCAAATAGTGGTGTCCCGGAAGAGAAAGTAATTTTGAAAAGTTAAGGAAATAAACGAAAATAGATTGATTTTGGGTTTTTCCATTCCTGAGTACTGAGTAGTGGGTAAAACCCCGTTAATCCCTTCAATTTTGGGTTTTTATGTTTATATTTTTACTTGAGAGTAACTAGGATAGGTTGGTGGGGCTGTGTGAGTTCCTGTGATTTTAAAAAACTGCCAGTATCTAAAAGAAAAGACGGAAGGTTTAGTCAAGGGGGGCAGAATCTTCTCCAAAACTTGGAGATGGGGATAAATGGACCCCGGGGGCCACGATTGGGGTTCCGGGGGATTCCCAAGTTCTTGTGGACTTTTGGTAAAGTGTAGAATAGGCGTTATGGGATGAATTTTTGTAGATACTGACAGGTTTGGGGGGCCAGTACCCTGGGTATTATCAAGTAACCCCTTTTAATTTTTAGAGATATTTCATGAGTTGGGTTCGAGTTATTTTAAAAGCGTTTGATCATTCAACTGTCTATTATTCATTGACATTTTTTTTTGTCCAAAAAATGGGCAGGGGGGGTAAATCAGTGGCCTGCCTTAAAAATTTTTGGCTTGGGGTGTTCCATTTTTTTTTTTTTTATATTATTAATGAATAAATAATAAAAAATACCCTTTTTGGGGTTTTTCCCCTTTAAAAAAATTTTTCCCATGCAAAAGATTTTTTAAAAAAAAGGGGTTTGGCCCATCTTGGTCCTTTTTTTTCCCCCCCCATCTTGGCACTTTCCCTTTTTCGGGCTCTTATCCTTTAACCCTTTGGGCTCTCTTCTTAAAAATTTAATAAGGGCCCCGGGGGGTTATAAAAAGGTGAATTTGGTCCCCCAAACCCCGTTTTAAAAATTTTCCCCTCTCCTCAGCGTGGATATTAGTGGGGTACCTATAAATGGGGAAGCATCCCCTTTATTTGGGGTCTCTAAAAAAAATTTTTTAAAAATCAATTTGGGTTTTACTTTAATTTTAAAAATTTAAAATTAATAAAGGGGGCTTTGGAAAAAATACTTTTTTAAGGGCTAATACTATTTTTATTTGGGTTATAGATATCTTTGGGTACATTTTAGCACCTTGGCCTTGGGCTGTGACGAAAAAGGTTTTTTTTAAAACTCCTTTTTCCCAACCTTTTAAAAAAAAGTGAAAAGAGAGCAAAAACAACCTCAACCCCAGTCAACCCACACAGGGATACCAACTTGGGGACCCCAACACATTGCTTTTTGGGTATGATAAGGGAATTACGCCAGGCAAAAATTAAAACCACTTTAAAAGGGTTCATTTTTTTGTTTTTCTTTTCTATTTTATTGGGGGATAAGGGACAAATGTGGCACCTGGGGGCGCTGTAAAATTTGCCCCAAATTTTAAAACCCCTGGAGGCATGAGAGGGGGGAAGGGGGGGAAACCGCCCCTGTTGGGGCTAATGGAAAGTATTTGTCACGAGTTATTTTTTGGCGGGAGGTCAGAAAAAAGTTTTTTGGGGACTTATAGTCCCTTTAAGATTTTCTATTCTTTTTAAAGGGGTAAACCCTTTCCGGGTTAGCTTTTTAGCTGGGGGGACATGCAAAACCACACATACACCGCCCATATGGGGTGGGAAAATGAAGGGGTACCGGGTTTAATTGTATTTGAAATAAAGGGCCCTTGTGATGAGGTCGGAAAAACCGGGAACCAGCCCCAGGGTTTTTTCATACCTTTTGGTTTGGGGGAGGGTTTCAGGTATAAAAGGGAAAAAAGGGGTTGGGGCACAGGGAAAGGTTTGGTGTGGGAAGGGGACTGTTCGGGAATTTCTGGTGAACGTGGGATGTGTCCCGGCACAGGGCTCCCTTTAAAAAGGGTTCCCTGGAAGGTCTGTCAGTTTTGGATGGGTTTCCCGGGAACCCCTGGTGAGACTTGGAATTGGGGGCCCAAAGGGTGTTGAGGGGGTTCCGGGAATGGGCCCCCGGGAAGGACAATGGGGTGTGCGGACCCCTGTGACGGTTTCCCACCCCTGAAAACCCGGGCGGTTCTTTTTGAGGAGTTTGGGGGGTTTTAGCCTGGAAGTGACTTTTTTTTTACTGTGTGCCCGTGAGAAACCGGAAGCGATCCAGATACCCGGGAAGGCACCGGGGCGGTCCCGCGGTTTTCCCGCCGTTTACCCAAACCCCGTCCCATGAAAGGGGGTAAAGTCTGAGCCAGTAATTTGAAGGGGGGAATGCTTTATGTTTTGTAAATTTTTTTTTACCGGGTTTTTAAAGAGACATTAAAACCTTTTTTTTTGGGGATTTAAATTTCCCTGTGAAAGGGCCCCTCATTACTGCGTCCCCGGGGCCTCTTTTCCTTTCCCAAGCGAATCCCTAAAATTTGGGTGCTCAAATCCCGGGATACCAGTGGGGTCTGGCGTTTTTTGGGGAAATTTTTTTTTTTCTGCATAACAAATGACCGGGTAAGCCCGTCTGGTTTTAACCCAGGTGGGGTTACGAAAGGTGAAAAAGCGGCGGGCTTTTCCTCGGGGGGTCCGAAGGTGAAAAGCCGGGGAAAGGGGCCAGTGCAGCGGAAGGGGACCCAGGTCTTGGGGTACAGGATTTACAATGACTGTTGAAAGAAAGGGGTTTGGGGGCGGGAAGCGGCGGGTAACAGCCACAGCAGTTTTATGACAAAATCGGAAGGTTTGCTTTTGGTTTTGGGGCCCCCCGGGAAAGGGGCGGCAGAAACCACGGGGCGGTTGGGGGAAAAAAAAAAGGGACAGTGGAACCGGGTCCCCACAGACTTTTAAAAGGGGCCAGAAACAGCACAAAATAAAAAAAAACGGTACTGTGGGGGTGGTGCCTAAAAAAACTTTGGGGGAGCCCTTTGGGTGTCCCCAGGGGTGGGGGGGTTGGCCAAAAAAAAAAAGGGGGGTAACCCCCTCGGGGATGGGGGAAAAAAAAGGGGGAGTTATCCCAACAAAAAAAGGGGAGGTACGTAAAATTTGGTTGCCGGGGGCCCAATCGTGCAAAGTATGTCCAGTCTGTCTTTTAATTTCCCCTCCAGGTAAAGGGGCCCTTCGTGGGGGTCCCCTCCCTAATGAATGGTGGGGAGGGGGTAAAACGGCCCCTGGTCGTTTTCGGGAAGCTGGTAACCCTAGTGGGGGCCCTGCATCGATAACTTTATAACCAAAAGGGAAAGAAAAAGGTCCCCCTCCCTTCCGGTTTCCACTAGAAAACTATGTAGAGGCCCTGTTTGTTTCCTAAGGGGTTTCAGGGACAAAAAAAGACTTTAAGGGCAGCTTTATTTCCCCCAAACTTCCCCTTGCCCGGGGGGGAAAAAGGGCCGGGGCCCTCGGGGCTTTTTCCAAAATTGGGGGAAGGGGGGATTTTCCTTTCTAAAAGCCCTAAATAAAAGGGATTGAAAACGGTTGGGGGGGGGTGTTTTTAGCCAGAAAACTCCCCCCAAAGTGGACGGGTTGCCCAACTCGGTGACATAGCAAAAGGTGACACCAAAAAAAAGGGGGTGCGGCTCCCCAAAAATGACAAAACCTGAAGTCTCATGAGGGGTGCCAGGGGGGTGTAACGGGCCCCCCGAGGGGGGACTGTGACTCAAAAAGAGAAAGGGAAGTACAGTAAGGAAGGGCCCCACCCAGGAGAAAAAATCCTCCGTTTCGGAGACATAAAGGGCGAAGGCCCCCGGAAAAAAATGTAGGGTATTGGGGGGGGGTTTAAATAAAGAAAAATTAACTGAGGCGTTTTTGCAAGAAGTGAGTACTTTTCCAACCCGAAGACCCGGAGAGGGGGAGCCCAAAAAAAGTTTTGACGGGTTTCCAGGTAGGAAGGCGCCAACGCGGGTACAGTTGGAGCGGGTGGCCCCCTGGGGACCGGGGGTGGGGCCCCCAAAAAGCAGAACTTTTGCTAAAAAATTGTCTGGTGAGAAGGAAAAAATCGTTGATTTCGGGCTGAACAAAACATTTTTTTAAAGAGGGGTCAAACCCAAGAAAAAGGGCCCTAGAAAAATGCTGAGCAAAAGGGGTGGTGAGCGGGGAAAATTTGAATCTTGAGTCAGAGTTTACTTGGCAAAGTGGCAAATGGTAAATTTAAAGACCGAAAGGAAGATTTTGGAAGTCTCAGAAAAAAGCAGTAAGATTATTCGCAAAAGGGAAAAAAAGTTGGGGTTGAAGACGTCCCGGGCCCCCCCTTTGGCCCGGTAAAGACTAGGGGGATTTTCCCATGCCCTATTTTGGGCAAGGACCCTTGAAAAAGGTTTAAATACAGGAGGATCTTTGAACTAAGAGTGAAAAAGCGTCATTGGTCGTGGCAGAGGTTTTAGGGGGGAAGGGTCCGGGGTAACCAAAAAAAGAGAAGGAACTTCGTCTTTAAGTGTGTGAAAAAAAGGTTTACCTGCAGACATAAAAGAACCCCTTGCCCAGAAAGGGGGGTGCATAAAGGTTTTAAAAAAAGGCGGAAAAAGCAATAGGTGAAGGGGCACCCGGGGGTTAAACCCATTTGTGTTTCCTGGCAAAAGGGGGGAAAGACACAGGGAAGAAGGGGCTGTCCTGAAGGTATGCACCCTGCGTGCAACCAAACGCAAAACAGATGATTATGTTAAGTAACAGGGAAAAGGGGTTCCGACGTCGGGAGCGGGCCAAAAAGTTCCAAAAATGGTTTTGGGCCCCCCGCAGAAGAGGTAATTTCCCGGAAACCCAAAATTTTGGGGGGTAGAGCGTTGGAAGATTTGGGAAAAGTTTTTGGAAAAGGAAAATGGTGGTTAGACCCGGTTTTAAGGGAAAGGGGGAGGTTTTCCAAAGTGTGGGGGAGATCAAAGTGGTGGAGAAAAAGGGACATGGTTCCATTCTTTGGGTGGGGCCAATGGAGACCCTGAAAACACCCAAAACGTCCTGGGGGTAAAAATTTAACGTACCTACGAGAAGTGGGCAGCTGTTTCAAGGAAGAAAGCAGTTTGGAGGGAACAGCTACGGGAAATTTTAAAACAAACATGGCGACTGTTCCAACCCAACATATAGAGAGGGCAAAGGGTTCTCTGGGGGCTGGGAGTGGACGAGCTGAAAAACGAGGGTAAAAGTTTACGATTTTGGTTTTGCTCAGGGCCCCGAGTGACCTAAATAGAACCCCGTGAAAACAAAAAAGGGTAGAGAGTCCCAATCAATCAAAGGGAGTTGACTTGGGGCGATGGGCTCCCCCACCCCAATAACTGTAAAGGGGAAAAGGTACTGGGGAAAGGGCTGGTGACACCCCAGGGGAAAAAAAAGGCCAAAATTTTGAACCGCTGGGGGCGGGGGGGCCTGAACCAAGAGGTAAAGTTTTCAGGATGCCCCAAAAACGACTGAGACGGTCCCCTGCTGGGGGAGGGCAAATGACCCTGGGGACCGGGTTTGGGTTTCCCCGGGGGGAAAAAAGGTGGGTTTTAAACCAAAAAAGTTTTTTAAAGGGGGGAAGGTTTTTAATTTTTTAAAGGGCCCCCTTTAACTCAAAATTAGCCTGGCAAGGGAATGGGAAAAAAGTTGGTATGGGGTAAAGGGAAAGGGGTTTCAACATTTTCTGTGGCCAAAAATTTTCCTAATTAAGTCCATAAGGTTCTGTTTGTAAAAAAACCCAAAGGTTAGCTTTTGGGGGAAACCCCAAAAAAAAAAGAAAATTTTTAAATTTTAAATATGGGTTTTTATTTAAATTTTGATTTAAAGGGGAAATGTTTTATCTTTTTTGGGATGGTACGGGTTAAAGGCGGGGTTTGGGGAAAAAAAATTTTTTTTAATGGCCCCTAATCTGGTGAGAGGAGGGTTTTTTAAAGGGTCCTGGAAAAATTGAATCTTATGTTGGTGGTTTTCCCAAGCAAATGGGAAAAATTAGGTGGAGGGGGGGAGGGTCGATGGGAGGAACCTTTGGGGCCTTACGTTCCCCAAACCAGGGGCATTAGGAATTTTCGGAGTTGCCGAAGGGTTTTTTCTTTTCCGGAAAAAGGGGGCCATCCCGACAGGGGAAAGGCCGGCCCAGCTGCTTTTGGGCCCTTGTCAAACCCAGCGGGTGGTTTCCCCAACCCAAAAATTTTTTATGTTTGTCGTTTTTTTCCCGTTTTAAAAAATAACCCTTTTTTTTGTTTTCCCTTTTTCCCCTTTTTTGCCCCCCCGGTCCGGCCCCCGGAGAAACCTACGTTAAATTTTTAGAAAAGAAAAGAAAATTTTAAATTGACAACTGTACCCGAATTTAGAAAAGTTTTTTTCAACCCAAGAAAAAGTAAAATTAAAAAAAAAAACCCCTGCCCAGAAAAATTCCCTTAAAATTAACTTCTGTTTTGGGGAAAAACCCGCCTGCTTTTTGGGTATTTAATTTTCCCCTTAAAAAAAAATTGGGAATATTTGGCCCACCCGTTTAGTTCCCCTTTTTGTTTTCCCCCCTTTAAGGGGGCCAAAAAAATTTTTTATTCCTGCCTTAAAAAAAAAGTTAAACCACCCTGGGTTTTAGTTAAAATTTTCCCCCAACTTCCCTTCCCCTTAAAAAGTTTCCCGGGGCCAAAAAATTTTTTTTTTTTAAAAAAACCCCCCCGGGGGGGGGGGTTTTTAAAAATTTTTTTGGGGGTTTTAAAAAAAACCTTTTAACCCAAAAAGGAAAAAAAGGGGGTTTCCCCCTTTTTTTTGAAAATTTTTTAAAGGGGGGGGTTTTTTTTTTTTAAAAGGGCCTTTTTCCCCAAAAAAAAAAAGGGAAACCCTTTTAAAAAAAATTTTAAAAACCATTTTTTTTAAAAAAAATTTTTTGGGGGGGGGGGCCCCTTTTTTTTGGGGGGGGGGTTTTTTTTTTTTAAAGAAAAAAAACCCCCAAAAAAAAAACCCCCCCCCCCCCCCCTTTTTAAAAAAATTTTTTAAAAAAAAAAAAACCCCCCAAAATTTTTCCCGGGACCCCTTTTTTTTCAAAAAAAAATTTTTTTTTTGGGGGGGGGGGAAAAAAAAAAAAAATTTTTTAAAAAAACGGCCCCAAAAAAAAAAATTTTAAAAAAGGGGGGGGAAATTTAAAACGGGGGGGAAAAAAAAAAACCCCCAAAAAAATTTTTTTAATTTTAATTACACAGCTTGCATTTCACATAGCAAATATCATGTGCAAGTGTGTGAAAAAAGGACCACGCAGTGCAAGTCCTGGGAGCGCACGTTTTGACTTTTGGAAGACAACTGCTCCGAACAGGTGCCAAACTGGAGGCTACAGGCAACCGAGTCTGCAGCCTAACTCTCCCTCCTGTTTGTACCGTTGGGGCAATGTCTTCCTCTATCTTCCTTCTATCACTAACCATTTCTCTAGGCCTCTCCCAGCTTTCAACCAAAGTACTGGTTCTCACCCACAAAGCTCTCCACAGTGCAGCACCCCTCCTACATCTCCTCCCTCATTTCTATCTATCGGCCTAACCGACTGCTGCGCTCTGCAAACGACTTTCGACTAACCTCTGCACTAATACGTACCTCACACTCCCGACTCCAAGACTTCTCCTGCTCTAACGCCAATCCTCGGAATGCTGTACCCCAAGAAATTAGGACTATCCACAATTTGCATGGTTTCAGGCGCTCCCTCAAAACACATTTGTTCAGAGCGGCCTATCACATTCACTAATCAAAGTCATTCTATGTATTCTGTGTAAGGTGTGTGTGTGTCTCTAGCCCATTCACTATCTCCATCCCTCAGTCCCTTAAGATGGCTGGACATCATTGTAAATGCACCATTGTATATAAACACCTATACTTTGTATCTCCCCCATCTCATTGTACATTGTAAGCTGTCACGAGCAGGGGCGACTTTTTTTAGCTTAAATTATTGTATTGTTAACGTTGTTACTTATGACTTGTGTTCTGAAACGGCTAAACTGTAAAGCGCTGCGGAATATGATGGCGCTATATAAATAAATATTATTATTATTCCTCTGAGCTGCTCCCACCACCTTCCTGTTCCTCATGCCATGTTGGGTCTTGGACCTCATCATCTCCACTACCCTCTTCCAACACCTGCTGTTGGGTGGTCTGGCCAGCACCATGCTCAACAGAAACTGGCACCTGGGTCTCATCATCATCAGATGCGTTCTGCGGTGTGCTGACCCATCGGCACTGTCTCACCCCGCCTCTTCAGATTCAGAGAGACACAGCTGTTGCGCATCACTGCATACTCCCTTTTTCACATTACAGAATGCTGCTTGGCTGGGCCCCTGTTTTCAAGCCAATAGATTCTGAGAACAGAAGCAGACACTCAGCTGGCTCCTGTACAGAACTCTCTGACTGCCTGGGCAATTTGCCAGGCGGTGAAGAGACAGATGGTTGCCCAACAGTGCTGTGGTCCTGAGAGGAGGTGGAAGCAATTGAAGTCGATGCATTGGCTGACATCCAAACAACAACGGCTTCAATTTGTTCTTCCCGCAGCAGGGGGGTACTCCGAGCTCCTACAAAAGTGCGCATAAAGGAACGCTCACGGAGAAAACTGGTGGATGCTGTGTCACTGGGGGCCGCAGCAGCCACAGAATCCCCACGTCCTCTCCCTGAAGAAACTCCACGACCACGTGCCTTACTCCCTGCCTTCTTCATCTTGGTAGATTGATAAAGAAACTCTGAAAAGTTATAAGGTCTAAGTGTGGTTATTCCGCAGAGACTGCAGTGAACACTGCACACAACTGTTCACTACCCAATGCGTCTCAGCAGGAAGGCAGTCTGTGCGTCAAAACAAAGGCACAAGCATACATCCATGTACCCTGTTTATAAAGCTATATAAAAAAAATTATGTAGTAGTGACGCACACTTTATTGAGGTACAGTATTACATCGCCATTCACCATCTGTGGCTATGCAGTCTCATCTATATAACCTTATCTATCTGTTGTCATGCTTCCAAGTTGACAGTCACAGTCAGCCATAAATAGCAATTTTCACTATGCACTATGCACTTTTGAAAGGTTATGTTTGTTAATAAAAATGATTATTGCCACATATTATGAGTATTACATGATGGAAATTGTATAATTTTGTATAAAATATTTAGTGACATTATTCAGCAAATGGAACATTTTAGTAATATCACAGATAACTTGTAATGCTGATGATGTTTTGAAGTCAGACATTCATTGTCTATACAATAAAAATGGTGTACATACTGTTACTTATCCATCATTAATGGATTCAGATATGTACTTGTATGCTTTTATGTACAACCGTATAGCAGATTCCTTAACTAATTTATTTTGTGGTTTGCATTGCTGTTCAACATGTTAATGTATGTGTTATGTTTGTCAATTCTTTATTTATCTAGATATTAGTTTAAATGAAATCATCATCTTATGGTAGTAAAGGTTATCTTTCTCTTGTTTGAAGTATAGACATTTAAAATTGACAGGTAACAAGGAAATTACTTGATCTAGTATTTAAATATCCTCCTTGACCCTGGGCTCCAACACCGCCAGTTGTTGCTCGGAAGTGCTGTTAGCACAGTCAACACTTGCTCCTGTGTTAATGGGGTTCAGTAACGTCAGCTGGTCCTCGGTTGTGCCATTGGCTCTTTTCCTTCTGCTGCCCCTCCGGGTTCCAGCACAGTCAGCTGGTCCTCGTTACTTGCATTGGCTCTTGTACCTTCTGCTACCCGTCCGGGTTCCAGTACCGTCAACTGGTTCTCCGCAGTGCCTTTGGCCTAGGTGCCTCCATCTCGGTATCCGAGTTCCAGCAACGTCTGCTGGTCCTTGGTAGTGCTTTGGAGCACAGGTACCTCCTGCTTAGTAACCGTGTCCCAGTAACATCAGCTGGTACAAGATTGTGCTACAAATACAAGATACGGAACAAGAGACACAAGAACAATAAGCAGAAGATCTAAAAGCAGAAGAACATGAAGTATAAGACCAAAATGAAGAGCAAAATATATGCTCTAAATTCTAAGCAGAAGAAGACTAAGCAGTGTAGGGGGGTGAGTCCGTTCCTCCTCGTGGTGCCCCTGGAAAATGCCTGCTGCTGCAGGCTAAACTGAACACGGACAAATACTGTTGTAATTTAAATCTTTTGTGACAGCAAGAACGGAAGGATGAAAAATTCATACTTTGACAGATTACAAGTACAGGATTCTCTGTCACAAATAAGAATATGATGAAGAAGATGAAGCAGAATATGAATAAGAATAATAGTTTAATAAGAAGAATATGAGTAATGTTAACAAAGATGAATAGCAAGAAGTTTAAGAAGAAGATAAAGAAGGTGAAGATGAAGAATAATTTGATGAAAAAGATGATGCTGCAGAAGATTATGAAGGAGAAAGTGTGTGAAAAGTTAAAAAGGTGAAGATGAAGAGCATGGAAGTTGTGTAATATACATATTTGCCTAAATATAAAAAACGTTAACATTGTCAATTTCTTCGTCAATCCGAACATCTTTAAAAAAAAAAATATTTATGCTATTCCATTTGATTGGGTTAAACATCTATGCCTTTAATGTCTCCTCAACCTTCCCCAATACATTCTACATTACTCTTTCTTGTTTTCCTTCATGTACAATTAACCAACAAGGCAAGAATGGGTTTTTTTTTAATTTCGATATTTTGTTCCCATAGACTTACATGGGACTTCCGGTATCGGTATCGGGTATCGCCGATATTTTAGTGATATCGGCGATACCATTCCGATTCCGATACTTTAGGATATCGGAAAGTATCGCTCAACTCTACTTAAGATTAATAGGGGTGCCCAAAATTTTTCATACAACTGTATATATAATTTTATTGCGCAAAATATTGACAAATATCAGCATGTTTTCCACACCTGCCTTAAAAATGCTGTGCATATAGTTATTTGTATCTAACATCACTATGAGGACCGTCTGTAAACAGTCAGTAAACAGAAAACGTTCAACATGATTTTAAGAATAGAATTTGAAAGACATTTTTGAGCATTTCAGTATTATCCCTAATAATATTTCTTAATACGATGATATGACAGTTCTGCTTCATCAGTTTTGCTTACTTTGTGTTTGTTATTTTATATAAGTTCTCAAACTTATTATGAACCCTATAATCAAAGTCCAGCAAACCATCCAAGTTACAGTAGAGATTAAAATCATGTTGAATTTAACATGTTACAAATGCCACTCTTGTGATGCAAGCAACACAGCTGTCAACAAGCTAATGAAAAATGTGTGCACTATTTCTATTTCAGCTAAACATCATTCACTGAATCATCATCCATCCAGAAGGCTGAACATGCACACTAGAGGATACACTGCTTACAGGCTATATAGTCTAATGTGCATTTCGAATGACTCTGCACTGAAACAGCTCCAATGGGGAAAAACATTAAAGAGTGAAAAGTATTGTTAGATTTAGAAAAAAAAACTATTTGTCTCTCATATTGTCATATTAATAAACTGATGAATAGACTTACACTGTGTAAATCTATGTAACCAGTAAAATGAGAATTAGATTGCACAATACATGCAAGAGCAAGCATACCCTTGGGGTTGTGCGCATGGCAGAGACATGTGCACAGAACATGCACTGCAGCTCGTGGAGGTTTTATTACTCACAGTCTCTGTGTGCTTCTGCCTCTTCTGGAAAATTACTTGGTTTATACAGCATCTGTATATGCCAGCTTTTAAAAGCTACAAATCAAATTGATTGATGATTAAAAATAATAAATTTCATTCATAGAAGTCAAGATGACCTGTATTCCACTACTTCGATATCGGTGACCTCTGGCTTGGTCAACAATATCGATGTGATGTAAAACATCTTTAATTTTATGTCAATAAGTGCAGTAGATCTCAAAGTGATTCCACTTTTTGACATTAGTCCAAACTACTATTTTCATATCTTCATCAGAGATCCTATGGCTTTTCTGGGACATTACTATTGATAGTCTATCTTTAGAATAAGAAATCATTATCAGATTTGAGGATGTTATATACCCTGTACTCTCAAAAATAAGATCCAGTGAGCAACATGTCCCCTTCATTTTTCTATTTGCACAGTTATACATGTTACAGTGGCCAGTACTAAGCTGAATAGTACTGAGTTCAAGTTCCAGTCATGGACCCTTGCAAATGTCTGGCACTGTACCTGGGGCACAAAAAAACATGACACAGCACATTTGAGGTGTAGGGAGTAACCAGGCCTGGGTGTGGGTAGGGAAATTGAACTCAGTTTTCCAAAGATGTGATAAACCACAGATAATTTATGTTTTGACCCCTTAGTGACAGAGAAAATTTGGCACTTAATGACAAAGTCAATTTTTCCAATTCTGACCACTGACAAATTATGAAGTTAAAGCTATGGAACGCTTCAACGTACCCCACTGATTCTGAGACAGTTTTTTTCGTGACATATTGTACATTGTTAGTGGTAAAATTTATTTGATATAACCTGTGTTTATTTATGAAAAAAATGGAAATTTGTCAAAAATTTAGAAAATGCTGCAATTTTCAAGCTTTCAATTTTTGTACACTTAAATCAGAGTGTGGTGTCTCACAAAAAAAAATAATAAATAACAGTTCCCACATGTCTGCTTTACATAAGCACAAATGTGGAAACATATTTTTTTGTTACAACGTTATAAGGGTTAAAATTTGACCATTGATTTCTCATTTTTCCAACAAAATTTACAAAACAATTTTTTTTAGGGACCACTTCACATTTGAAGTGAGTTTGGGGGGTCAACATAACAGAAAATACCCAAAAGTTACACTATTCTAAAAACTGCAAAAAAACACATTCAAGAAGTTTATTAACCCTTCAGGTGCTTCACAAGAGCTAATGCAATGTGGAAGTAAAAAATTAACATTTTACTTTTTCATAAAAATCAACTTTGGACCAATTTTTTTTAATTTCACAAGGGTATTAGGAGAAAATGGACCACAAAAATTGTTGTGCAATTTCTCCTGTGTACGCCGATACCCCATATGTGGGGAAAAGCCACTGTTTGGGTGCACGGCAGGGCTCAGTAAGGAGGGAGCACCGTTTGACTTTTTGAATGCAAAATAGGCTGGAATCAATGGTGACGCCATGTCACGTTAGGAGACCCCCTGATGTACCTAAACAGTGGAACCTCCCAATTCTAACTCCAACCATAACC
The DNA here is from genome assembly GCA_033576555.1 of Oophaga sylvatica. Taxonomy (NCBI): domain Eukaryota; kingdom Metazoa; phylum Chordata; class Amphibia; order Anura; family Dendrobatidae; genus Oophaga; species Oophaga sylvatica. The sequence continues at coordinate 194,592,042 of JARQOD010000002.1, forward strand.
CCAACACACCCCTAACAATAATCGCAGCCCTATACACAACCATAACCAGAACACACCCCTAACCCTAATCTCAACCCTAATCTTAACCCTAACCACAAACCCAACCCTAACACACCCCTAAACCTAATCCCAACACTAACCGTAATCCCAAACATAACTACAACCCTAACCATAGCCCAACCCTAACTTTAGCCCAACCCTAATTTTAGCCCAACCCTAACTTTAGCCCAACACTAACACTATCCTACTCTAACACTAGCCCCAACCCTAACTTTAGCCCAACCTGAACCCTAGATCCAACCCTAACCCTAGTGCATCCCTAACCCTAGCCCAACCCTAACAATAACTTTTGCCCAACCCTAACCCTAACTTTAGCCCAATTCACTTTAGCTCAACTCTAACCCTAATGGAAAATTGGAAATAAATCTTTTTTTTTGTTATTATGTTTACTTAACTAAGGGGTGAAAAATGGAGGTTTAATTTAATTTTTTATTTTGATCACTGTGATAGGGTCTATCACAGTGATCAAAATGAATGAATAGGAAAAATTTCCTATTATTGACAAGTGCCTGCCGGCAGTTCTTGGCGGGCGCACTGTGCATGCGCCCGCCATTTTCTCCCAAAAGAAGATGCTTGTGGTCTGTGAGACTTCACAGGGGGTTGCAGAGACACCAGAGGTACTGTGGGAGGATCAGGGACCCTATTAAATGGAAAATCTGTCTTTTTTTGCCGTCGGTAGCCGAGACCCCGGACAAATTCCGACTCTGGGGAGCGCT
>JARQOD010000002.1:194592840-194613271 GCA_033576555.1 Oophaga sylvatica
AAGAAATATAAAGGAGATAGTGTTGAGCATTCCGGGTACTGCAAATATGGGTATCGGCGATATTAGCTGTATCGGAATTCCCCTTTTCCCAAAATTCCGATATTTTTGTTTTACGGATACGGAAACGGGATATTTTCACTGTCATGTCCCCGTGTCGTCTGTGGGTCTGTCAGGGAGTCAGCGGCACTTAACCCGCAGAAGATCTCCGGGGGTCAAGTCCCGGACTGCTTCATGGCCGCCATCCCCTTCTCCCGGCGGTCCAATTTCAGTTTCTCGCCGATAACTGCAGTGACTGCTGGGAAAACCCCGGGCCCTTTAAAACAAATCAGTCCGATGCCCTCCCTGCGGGAAGCCCGGTAATAAACTGTGTGCGTTGCAATGACAGCTCTGCCTGTCATTGCGTTGAGAGAGCTGGATCGTCGTGGGAAATACCCTTTATGGACTGCGTCGGCAGGTGGTTTTACTGTTGGTTTGTTTTTTTTCTTTTTTACAGGGACGATGGCGTGGGAAATTTTGAGTGTATAATAAAAGAAATGAAACTGTGTTGTCTCTTTTAGCATTAAAATACTTTTTTCTTCTTTTGTTTTTGCTTTTTTTTATACATTTAATAACTTTGGGATTAATAATGGATCGGTGTCTATTGACCCCTTTACCCATTATTAACCGGGTTATTTCCCCGTGAAACCCAATGGTGACATTAACCCCTTATTTCCCCCGCTTGCCCCCCGCTACAGGGCAAGTGGGAAGAGCCGGGTTAAAGTGCCCAAAAATTGCCACATCTTTAAATGCGCCAATTGGGGCTGCTTTTTGCGGGTTATTATCAGGCTGTTGAGGGCCAAAATCCAGGGCCTTGCAGTCTTTTAATCCAGGCCGCGCAGTTTGCATTTTATTGGCTGGTTACGGCAAAAATGGGGGGACCCACGCTTTTTTTTCGAGGGGATCCCCCCATTTTTTTTTAATCAGCCAAGTAAGCAGACTGCTGTGGCCTGGGGATTATCAGGCTTTTAAGGTCCAATGGATATTGGTCCCTTTTCAGCCTTTAAAAAAAAAGGCCTCACGGTCCGGGTTCCCCTTTTGGCTGGTTAACAAAAATAGGGGGGGACCCCACGCCAAATTTTTTTGAGGGGATCCCCTAATTTTGGGTTTAAAACAGCAAGATAAAGCAGGGCTGCCCGTGGGGGTTTGGGATTATTTAGGTGGCAAGGGGCCCTGGATCTTGGCTCCTTAACAGCCTGAAAATCCAGGCCTCAGCGGTCTGCTTCATCTGGCTGGTTAACAAAAATAGGGGGGACCCCACGCCAATTTTTTCGAGGGATCCCTATTTTGTTAATCAGCCAAATATGCGAACTGCTTGGCCCGGTATTATCAGGTGGCAAGGTCCATGGATCTTGGCTCCTTTAAAAGCCTGAAAATCCAGGCCTCAGCGGTCTGCTTCATTTGGTGGTTAACAAAAATGGGGGGACCCCACGCCAATTTTTTTTCCCAGGGATCCCTATTTTTGTTAATCAGCCAAGATTGCAGAAAATGCTGTGGCCTGGTATTTTCAGGCTGGCAAGGTCCATGGATCTTGGCTCCTTAACAGCCTGAAAATTTCCCGGCCCAGCGGTCTGCTTATCTGGCTGGTTTACAAAAATTGGGGGACCCACGCCAATTTTTTCGAGGGGATCCCCCATTTTTGTTAATCAACCAAGATATGCCCGACTGCTGTGGCCTGGTATTATCAGGGTGGCAAGGTCCATGATCTTGGCTCCTTAACAGCCTGAAAATCCAGGCCTCAGCGGTCTGCTTCATCTGGCTGGTTAACAAAAATAGGGGGGACCCCCCCCCAATTTTTTTTTGAGGGATCCCCTATTTTTTTTTAATCACCAAGATATGAACGCCGTGGCCTGGTATTTCGGCTGGAAAAGGTCCGGGGGCTTGGCTCCTTAACAGCCCGAAAAAAAGGCCTCAGCGGTCTGTTAGGGGGGTTAAAAAAATAGGGGGGCCCCACGCCTTTTTTTTTTTAAAAGGGATCCCCGGCGGGGGGGGCCTAAAGGGGGGGCTAATGTCACACACAGCGTTTGGGGGGGTGAGCTCCGGGTTTGCGTAAAAAAAACTAGTGACCCAGCAGCGACCCGGGTAGCGTTTTTCGCTATGTGAGACGGGCCCTTAAGCGTTGTTACCCCAGTGCGCGGGTCCCAGACCCGCTCCCCTGACTGCCTGTTTGGCACTCAGCAGCGATCATGTAGCGTTACCCAGCGATCCTGACAATGCTTTCGTTGTCGGGATCGCGGGTGATCGTTTGTGACACCCACCCTTTATTTCCCTGTAAAGGCAGGAGAGGAGCTCATTCTTTTGGGGTTTACTGTGAGGCGCAGCATTAGCGGGGGCCCCGGGGGATAAACATTAACCCTTTTGAAGGTTTTAAAAACCCGGGGGGACCTGACTGTGCGGGGAAAAAGGAAAAGAATAATTTTCTTTTTTATTTTTTTTTTAAAATTAAAAAGGAAAGGGGGTTTTTTTGGGCAGAATTTTTTAAAAGATGGTCAAAAACTTTTTTTTTTAAAATTTTTTAAAATTTTTTAATTAAATGGTGTGTTTTTTTTTTTAATTTTCATGCAATTTTTTAAAAAATTTTGATAGTTGTCAATTTTGGGACAGCCCTCAATTTTTAAGGGGGCCCCGGGGTCCCTTTTTCAATAGAAGGTTTTTTTAAAAACCCCTTTTTAAAAACCCATTGCCACCGCTACGGGAAAAAAAGGGAAAAGGGGGGGAAAAAAGTGCCGGAAAGGGCAATTAATTATAGATTTTTTTTGGGGGGGTGGGGGGGGGCAGATGTTAGAACCCGGGGGGGGGGCAAAAATAAGGGGCCCCTTTTTCTGGGTATTATTATCTCCCCCCACTCAGGGCTTTGCCCTGGGGGGTTTTGCGAAAAATAGGGCGGGAGCCCACAAAATTTTTTTTAAAAAAATTTTTTTCCCCCTTTTCAAAATAAATTTACATTTTTTTTAAAAAAATTTGTGACAATAAAAAATATAAAAAATTTTTTTTTTGTAGTTCAAAACCTTTTCACATAGTATAATACCGTAAAAAAACCCCCGGCTTTTAAAAAAACCCCCAGAACCCGCTTGAAATGACACTTGGGTAAAAGGGTTAACCTTTTTTTTTTTTTTTCCCCCCTTTGCTATCTAATTTGCACAAACAATTAATTCTCTTTGGGGTGCAAAATTTCAAAACCTTGGGGGTTTTTTTAAAAGGGAAAAAATTTTCGAAAAAAAAAAAGGGTGTTTTTTTTACAACGAATTTAAAACCTTTAATTCCCCCCTAGAGGTGTAAAATTTTTGGGACTTTTTGTTGTTTTTTAAATTTTTTGTGCAAATTAGATAGAAAGGACATGAAAAGAAATTTTTAAAAAACCCATGTACACCAAGTTTTCTTTTTATTCCGGGGGGGCTTTTTGTTTTTTTACAAAAACGGTTTCCCCGGGGAAATTTAATCAAAGGTTTTTTTTACTATTGAAGTTTTTTTAAAAATATACTATATGTATTTATATATGTCCCAATGCATGTTATATATTTTATATTTTTCTATGGGGTGTATTTTTTTGTTTTTAAAAAGGGAAAGAAGGGGGGGGTTTTTTTTTTGCGATATTTTTTTCCCCCATAACTTCAGGGGACTTCCGAAATCGGTACCCGGGTACGCCGATTTTTTTAGTGATTTTGGCTTTACCTTTCCCTTTTTCCCCGATATTTTACATAGGGAAAGAAATCGCTAAAATTTTTAAAAGGGGTTAGGAAGGTCTAAATTTTACAAATGTCTAAAAATTTTTTTTTAAATTTTTTGAACATCTTCCCGGATCGGGAAAATCCCTTGCATCCCTAAACTGGGTCCCCCGGGCACTGAAAAATGTAAACTGTTTAAATGCAAAAAAAATTAAATAACTAGGGCTCAAATTTTTCCCCTTTTGAAAGTTTAAAGGGGGTCCTTCATTAAAAAAAAGCTTTTTAAACTGCAAATTTGGGGGTTTATGTGGGAGGTTAAAAGAATTCAAAAAATGTTTAGCCACGTATGAAACCCCCCGTGCCCGGGGGGTAATGAAATTTTCCTCCAGCACCCCAGCTTTAGCTTACAGATACGTTTTTTTTAAAGTCATTACGCAATGACTTCGGGTGTCCCCCCCCAAAATGACGCAGCCACTCTAACGGCACTGGGAGGCCCTATCATCGTCCAGGGCAATTTAAACCACCGCCCCCTGAAAAAGAGCTGTGGGGTGAACCACATCTGCCGCACCCTAAACTGAGAAAAGGGGACTGTCGGAAGGGAAAGAAAACTTTCCCCCCCGTATCAGGCTTTTTTAGTAAAAAATTTCCCCACAGCTTTAAAAATGCATTAACCTGCAGATTAACCCCAATTTTCTTGAAATTTTTTTAAGTAGAATTTTATTCGGCCCGAAACCCAATGCTTTTAGGTTTTTTTGTCCCCAAACAGAACAAAAATTTAAAATTCATATTGACCGGATTTTTGCTATAACCCAAACAAGTATCTGGGATCAGTGTCCCCAATGTGGATCAGGGTTTTTTTCCCATGAAAAAATTTTAATATTTTTAAAAATTAAAAAATTTTTTTTCTGCAAAAAAAAGTTTTTCTATACCGGTTTTTTTACCTTTTTTTTTTATACATAAAAGTAAAAATTTTTTCCCCCGGTTTTTAAAGCATAAACATTTTGGATTTGGGGGTAATTTTTAAAACCGCAAATCAGTAAAATAAATTAAAAGCCAAAAATTTTTTTAGCTTCAGCTTCTACTAATATACTAATTTTTTTTTGTTTTTAAAATATTAAAAAAAAATGCACAAATTAAAAAAAATTTTGGATATTTTTTAAATTTTTTTTTTTTGGGAAAAGAAATATATTATATGAAATACATAATCGAATTTTTCATCAAAAGGTAACAGTGCCCGTAAGTATTGGAAAATTAGTAACAAAAATTCAGGGGGGAACAAAAATTTTAAAAGCAATAACGTTTTTATACTTTTTTTTAAGATAGTGTAAAAGGGGGGGTGAACGGTAGCTGGGTGTGCTGCGTTCTGCCTCATGGCACCTTTCAGGGAAAAAGTTTCCCCCCGTTGGTTGCCGTTAGGTTTGGGATGCATCACACCTGCAAAAGCGATGTACCCGATGGCACCTGCCCCAATTTCGAGGCCTGAGCCTGATAAAAAAAGGGTTGCAGGGGTTTTAAAGGCACTCTACTGCCCCCATGAAAACCATGTTGGTGCTACAGAAAAAGCACTTTAACCCACGACAAATTTTCTTGAACCTTTCCCCTACCCCCCAAATCACTAACCAAAAGGGCCTCCCTCTAAATCTTAAAACCCTATTTGCTAATAATTCTTTTTTTTTTATCTATGAACCCCTTTTATAAACACTATCATGGCTTTTTTGCCCTTTCCAAAGTTATGTATACAAATAAAAGCAAAATTACTTAGGGATTATATAAATAAACCATTTAAAAATTTTAAAAGCATAAAAAAGTTCCCAAAAAAAAAGATGGATTTATCTTCAAGGGGGGGGAAGGGTTAGACAGTCCACTCCTCACCCAAAAACAATTCTTAAGATCAGGCTGTGTTACACCTGCATTTTTCTGCTTTATTTTTGCAGATTTAAAAAACTAAATTTTTAAGTACAACAAAAGTAGAGTTTTTAAAAAAACTCAGCAAAAAAACCCCTTGTTTTTTATTCCGACAAAATTTTGGGAAAAATGTTTTCTTAAAATTGCGCAGTAAATTTTATTTTAGTGTTTTGTACTTTTTTTTGCAATTTTTTTTCCCCTGAAAGCAAAAGGGGGCCCAAAAAATAAAAAAAAAAAAAAAAATAAAGACTTTTCCATGAATTTTTGCTGCGTTTTTTAGTGAAAAAAGAAAAACAGCAGGATGTGAAACCCATTTTTTTTTCGATTCCCCTGAATTTTAAAAAACAAATTGTTTTGGTACCCCTAAGGGGGTTTTAGCGATATTTTCCCCGATATCCAAAAAGTGGGGGAATGGGAAAAGGTATCGCCGATATCACTAAAATACGGCGAACCCGAAAACCAAACCCCGAACCCCATGAAAGTCTATGGGAAAAAAATAAAAAAATTTAAAAAAAAAAAAACCATTTTTTTTGCCTTTTTTGGTTAAGAAACAGGGAAGGGGAAAAACAAAAAAAGAGAAATTTAGAATGTTTTTGGGGAAAGGGGTTTAGGAGAATTAAAGGCAAAAATTTTTTAAACCCAAAAAAAAAGGGAAATGAAAAAATTTTTTTTTTTTTTTAAAAGATGTTGGAAATTGACAAAAAATTTAAAAAAATTTTTTAACTTTTTTTTTTTTGGGGAAAATTTTATTTTACAAACTTCCATGCTCTTCCTTCCCCTTTTTTTAACTTTTCCCCATTTTTTCCCCTTCATAATCTCTGCAATCTTTTTTTTTCATCAAATTTTTTTTATCTTAAAACCCTTTTTTATCTTTTCTTAAACTTTTTGAAATTCATCTTGTTAACATTACTAAATTTTTTTTATTAAACTTTATTTTTATTCTTTATTCTGCTTCATCTTCATCATATTCTTTTTTGTGAAGAGAATCCTTCTTGTAATTGTCAAAGAAAGAATTTTTTTATCCTTCCGTTCTTGCTGCAAAAAAAAAATTTAAATTACAACAGTATTTTCCGGTTCGTTTAAACCTGCAGCAGCAGGGGATTTTCCAGGGGGGGCCCCGAGGGGGGAAAGGGGGCACCCCCATACACTCTTATCTTCTTTGCTTTGAAAATTTTGAGCCCATAATTTTTTTTTTTCATTTTGGGGCTTATACTTCAATTTTTTTGCTTTTAGATCTTTTTCTTATTGTTCTTTGGGCTCTTTTCCGTATCTTTTAAATTTTTAGCACAATCCCTTTTACCAGCTGATGTTTGGGACACGGTTACAAGCAAAAGGGGGACTGTGCTCCAAAGCCTACCAAAAGGGGGAGCGACCCGCTGGAAAAACCCCGGAAAACCCCCATGGAGGACCTAGGCCAAAGGCAAAAGCGGAAACCAGTTGGGCGGTATGGAACCCCCGGGGGGAGCAGAAGGTACAAGAGCCAATAAGAACAGGACCATGACTGGGGGGAAAACCCGGGGGGGGGAGCAAAGGAAAAAAACCAATGGGACAACCAGGGGGAAACTGACGTTCCCGAACCCCCCCAAAACAAAAGGGCAATGTTTTCTGGCAAACAGCACTTCCCCAGCAACAATGGCGGGGTTGGAGCCCCGGGCAAGGAGGATGTTTAAATATAGATCAAAAATTTTCCCTTTTTACCTGTAAAATTTTTTTAAATTTTTACTTCAAACAAGAGGGAAAAATAACCTTTTACCTAAATGAAAATGATTTCTTTTAAAAAATAATACTAATAAAAAAAGAAATTGACAAAAATAAACACTACTTTTAAAAAGTTTTAACAGCAAGCAAACCCCAAAAAAAAATTTTTAAGGAAAACTGCTATCGGGGTTTTTCATAAAAGCATACAAGTACAATCTGAACATTTTAAAAAAAGGATAAATAACAGTATGTACAAACCCTTTTTTTTGTTAGACAATGAAAGTCTGACTTTTAAAAAAACACAGCATTCAAGTTATCTGTGTATTTCAAAAAAGTTCCCTTTTTTTTAATAAAAACACTAAATAAAATTTTTTTTAAAATTTACAAAATTTAAAAAAATTTAAAACCATAATATGTGGCAATAACATTTTAATTTTAAAAAAAAATAACCTTTCAAAAATGCCAAGTGATTTTTTTAAAATTGCTTTTTTAAAGGCTGACTGTTTACTGTCGACTTGGAAGCAGACCAAAAATAGATAAGGTATTTTTTAAAAAAGGACTGCATGCCCCGATGGTGAATGGCGATGTAAAAATGTACCCCAATAAAATTGCGTCACTACTACATAATTTTTTTTATAAGCTTTAAAAAAAAAGGGGAATGGTTAGCTTTTTGCCTTTTTTTTGCGCCAGACTCCCTTTCCCCTCTGAAAACCCGGGGGGAGTAAAAACAGTTGTGTGCAGTGTTCACTGCAGTCTCTGGGGAAATAACCCCCTTTTTGACCTTAAAATTTTTTCAGAGTTTTTTTTTAAAACTCCCAAAAATAAGAAGGGGGGAAGGGGCCGGGCGGGGTTTTTTCAGGGAGAGGAGGGGGGGTTTGTGGCGCTGCGCCCCCATGACACGATCCACCAGTTTTCCCCGTGAGCGTTCCTTTGCGAAATTTTGTAGGAGCTCGGAGTCCCCCCCCCTGCTCGGGAAAAACAATTGAAGCCTTTTTTTTTTGGGGATTCACCAATGATCACTTAAAATTTTTCCCCCCACCCCCCTCTCAGGACCACAGCACTTTTGGGCAACCACTGCCCTTTTTCCCCCGCCTGGAAAATTTGGGCCCAGGCAGTAAATTTTCTGTGGGGGAGCCACTGAGTGCCCCTTTTTTCTGTTCCCAAAACCCTTTTGGGTTTTGCAAACGGGGGCCCAAAAGCAGCACTGTAATGGAAGAGGGTAGCAGTAAAGCGAACAGCTGTTCTCTAAAAATTAAGGGGGGGGGTAAACAGTGCCGGGGTCAGCACACCCAGAACCATCTGATGAAAAAAACCCGGGGGGGCCCCATTTTTTTTTTGAGCAGGGGGGGGGGCCAACCACCCAACAGAAAGGTTTGGGAAAAGGGGGGTAGTGGAGATGATAGGTCCAAGACCCAACATGGCATGGGAAAGGGGGAAAAGGGTTGGGGGGAGCAGCTCAGAGGAATAATAATAATATTTTTTTTTAAACCCCATCAATTCCCCCAGGGTTTAAAACAGTTTGGCTTTTAAAGAACACAACTAAGTAACGGGGGTTTAACAATACAATAATTTACAAATAAGTCCCCCCTGCTGTGACATTTAAACAATGTAAATGAGATGGGGGGTTTTTACAAAGTATAGGTGTTTATAACAATGGTGCATTTAAAAAGATGTTCCAGCCATTTAAAAGGACTGAGGGGGGGAGATGTGAAGGGGCTAGAGACAACACACACAAACACAAAATCCCATAGAATACTTTGATTAGTGAATGGAAGGCCCCCCTAAAAAAGGGTGTTTTGGGGGAGCCCCCCCAAAAAACCATAAAAATTGGGAAGTCCAATTTTTTGGGGGTCAGCTTCCAAATTTTGGGCAAGAGCAGGAGAGTCTTGGAGTCGGAGTGTGAGGTAGTATTAGTCGAGGTTAGCCCAAAGTCGTTTGCAACGCAGCAGTGGGTTGGGCCCGATGATAGAAATGGGAGGAATGTAGGGGGGGTGCTGAAACGTGAGAGCTTTGGGGTAGAACCAGTACTTTGGTTGAAAGTGGGGGGGGCCCCCTAAGAATGGTTAGTGATGGGGAAGAAAGGGGGAAGCATTCCCCCAACGGTACAAACAGGAGGGGGGTTTTTGGCTGCGATTTCGGTTGCCTGTAGCCTCCTTTGGCCCCCTTTTTGGAGCAGTTGTCTTCCAAAAGTCAAAACTCCCTTTCCCAGGACTTGCACCTGGGGGCCCTTTTTTTTCACACACTTCCCACAAAAATTTGTATGTGAAATGCAACTGGTAATTAAAAAAAAAAAAACTAAAATGTCAGTCCCCTTTCAATACCCCAAAAAAGTGGAAACTGGCGAAAAAACACGTATTGAGTTACAAAGACACACTAGAGAGTGGGCCCCCAAACCCCAGCAGCACCACATCTTTAGGTTGTGTTTTAAACCCTTCACGAGCCACAAAGCTGGTTATGCTTCCTCACAGGATCGCATGGAAACCCTCGGGGCCCCCGTTTTCCCCAAAAAACAACTGTTTTCCCCAAAACCCCCCCGAAGTTCCCTTTTATCCCACACTCCAGCCAAAAAAACAGCCCCGGGGGGGACCCGGCATGGGATAAAAGAGGCCATACTCCGCAAAAACCCCCCCCAGCACAGGCTCTGAAGTGGCAATTTTTAAAAATCCGTCCCTTTAAATGCGTGATTTAGGCTGGTGGAGACAAAAAGTTTTTCCCCCAAATGAATATCATTGGGCAATCCCAAATACAATGTGCCAAACCGATTTCATTTCAGCAGGAAGCCCTCCTGGTCTGCCCAAAAACATGTTTTTGGGGAAAAAATTAAAAAAAGCGCTACTAAAAGGGCCCCCCGTAAACAAGGGGCCCCCTGACCAACCCCCGCGTGGACCATACCCCTTTATGATTGCTACAAACCGTAAGGAAAAAAAGGGGGAAAACTTGTTTCCCCACAAAAAAACTAATGAATCCCTACATTAACGGGGGAAAAAAATCCCGGACCAGACCCGCTAAAGTCCTCATTATGGAACGAAGACCTATAAATTTTGGGAGAAAACCCAAAAAATCTGGGACGTGAAAAAGGTGGACCCTTTCCCAACATAAATTGTAGCATGGGTAATTTTAAAAAAAAAAATAAAAACTTTTGATCCAAAAATCAAACAAAACGACAGATTAAGGCACCTAAGCACCCGGGGGGCTTAAAAAGTAGATAAAAAAATGAAGTCAAGCAAAGCCAGAAGGGCGGAGCCCGACTAAAAAAGGAAAAAAGGTCATGTGACCCCAAAAATGAAAAAAAACCTAAAAAAGGGGGTTTTTAAAACCCATCCGGGAAAAATACCTTTCCCCCCCATTTCCCATTGGGGTCAAGTTGTTGGGAGCCCCGGGGACTGATTTGCGAGTGGGGCTGTAAAGTTTTGCCCCAAAAAAAAAGGGTTGCAGGAATCACCCGTACACATTTTTCCTCCCCATTCCAGTTCCTCGAATCACGCTGCGGGCCTTCCCCCCGGGGGACCCCCCCCCATGGGGGCCGGAAAATTTTTTTTTGTTGCCCGGGGAGAGCACAGCCGTGTCCCCCAAAATTTAACCCGGGCCCCCCCCGAAATTTTAAATTTTCCTGGGGGAAAAAAAGCCACACAGCGCAGGAGCTCTGAATGCCAAAAGCAGGGGCGACGTGTGGTTTTTGGAAAGAATCCCACAGGAAAAATTTGGGAGTGTTGACAAAGGCCAAATTGGTGCGCCCTGGGCCTTGCAACCTCAAATCACAAAACCCTGTCTGTCAATGTTTCCAAAAAGGGTGCCGAGTTTTTTTTTAGGGGTATCCGGGTCTTGATCACTGCTCAAAAAGGTCCCCCCAGGGTGGGGCTCACTTGCGGGCTTCCAGCAAAGGCCCCAAAAACGATTTCAGCCTCCAAAAAGCGATTTCACCTTTTTACATCGGGATCATATGTGCGTACCCCCAGGGGGAATTCCTCGTTAAAATTTTGGACGGTTTTTTTTGGGGCAAACAGCCAACGAATGGAGTATCACTGCTAACGCAGTAAAATCCCCAAAATTTTCGCCGTTCAATTCACCATTTCTGAGGGGGCCCCTATAAAAAAAATAATATATTATTTTTTTAAAAAGCGCCTAATATTCCGCAGTGTTTACCCTTTAACATTTCAAAAACGAGTCATAAATAACAAAGTTTTAAAAAAACAATAATTAAAAACAAAAACCGCCCCTGCTGGTGAAAAGCTTACAATTACAATTTTGGGTGGGAATACAAAGTACAGGTGTTTATATACAATGGGTTTTTTTCAATGATGGCCCCGCCATTTTAAGGAAGTAGGATGCTGGAGATAGTGAATGGGCCCACAAAAACAAAATTTTTTAACATAAATGACTTTGATTATAAAAAGGATGGGCCCCCCGTGAACAAATTTTTTGAGGGGGGCCTGAAACCCCCCCAAATTGGGTGGGCCCCCAAATTTTTTTTGGGGTAGAGCATTCCAGGGGGTTGGCGCAGCGCGGGGGAAGTCTTGGAGTTGGGAGTGGGGGTACGGGTTTTGCAGAGGTTAGCCCAAAAGGGCTTTTTCAAGTGCAGCAGGGGGTTGGGGCCCCATAAAAAAAAAAAAGGGGGAATTAGGGGGGGTGCGCTGTGGAGAGATTTTTTGGGGAGAACCAAAATTTAAAAATTGGGGTCCATAATGAATGGACCCAAACTCCCCGTTTTAATTTGTGGCGAAAACTCTTGAAGGATTCTCCCCCTTTTGGCGGCGTTTGTGTAAAAAGCGGATGGGGAGGCGAAGCACTACAGCCGACGTCCCCCTTATCTGCCTGGTTCAAAAAAAATGAAAAGCACTAAGGCTGGGGTTTTTGGAAAGGGGGGAGGATGAGGAGTCAAAAAATTTCCCCTCACCTTTTGGACTCGGGAAAAAGGGGGTTCCTCAAAAAGGTGGAGACTTTCAAATACCATGGGGTATCAACAATTGAACCCCCAGAGTCGTGTCTATATTTTAAAACCCCCATTACAAACTTTTAATGTTTACAAAGCAAAAAAGTACTTTTTTGTCTATCCTTTGTAATGCTATTTTTTTTCCCCAAAACTGATGTTACGAATTATGAACAAATTTTTTTAAAAATTTTGATTTTTAAAAATTTTTTTAAAATTTTAAGAAATTTAAAGGGGTTTTTGTAGGGGGTTTTGGGAGGATAAAAGGAGGAGGAAGACATCGCTCGAGGGGAGGTAGACAACTCATCAGTATGTAGACCAAGGGGGGGGGGAATGCACAGGGGCGGAGTTTGACGCCCCTTTTTGGGGGGCAAAAGTTTCTTGGGGCCCTTGGGGGGCTGCAGCACAGGTTTTATTTCATGCTGCATTTGGGGGGGGAAACGACCGCCGCAATCGAAAAACATTCACACCACGTCTGATTTTTGGGGGTTTTTCCCTCCCAGACCCCCCCCCCCCGGGGCAACTTACAAACCTCTCACAACCCTTTTTTTCCGGGGGGGTAAAAAAGCGGAATTTCCCCAAAAACACTGGTGCAATCCATAATGTTTCCCATTTTCCCGCCCCCCAGCATGTGTGCTACTGATTTACAAAGCAGCTTTTGTGCGTCGAGGGAGTGGAGACAGCTCTGCAACAAAAGGGGGCACAAGCAGCCCTTGCAAGGGCAAGAACATAGTTTTTCCCAAAAAAGTCGAAGTTTTGTGGCGCGCCACAAAGTCCCACACCTCCGAGACCTTTCCCGTCCAGAGGCAACTTTCCTAAGATGGTTAAAAGACTACATGCGCCCTTTCCGGTATTTCCCCCAAAAGGCCCCCCCCATTAAATTTTTTTGTCTCTAACTGGATACTTGGCCAGAGCTTACCAGATGCATTGGGGGGGCTGGCTTGATCTTTTGCCAGTTTTTTTTATCGGGCCGTCTTTACTGCTGCAGGGGTGTACTAACAAAACCGTTGCATGCGACACCCCACAAAAATTAGAACGGCTTACTTTTTTGAAAATGAACTAGGAAGGGGTCTCCCCCTGAATTTGCCTGCCTTTTTTTATTAACAAAATGGTTGGAAAAGTTTCCTTTTTTTGTTTGTTCATTTTTTCCCCCCTGAAACTAATTTCTCCCTGGGGTACAACACTGCCATTGCCCGCTCAAAAGGGTTTTTTGGCCCCAGCCCAAAAACACAACTAAGTATAGTGGGTTCAGTAACGCCTGCTTTTTCCCTGCTGTTGTCCGAAAAAATTTTCTGCCCCTACCCCAAAAAATGTTAAAAAAACATGAAAATTTTAAAGGGGCTAGTCTACACATAATATCGGGGTACAAACCCCTTTTTTTAAAATGAAAAAAAAGTGAAACGTCAAATTTAAAAATAAAATTCAATATTAGGTTGGGGAACAAATTTTAAAATAAAAAAATTTTTAATTTTAGGCAGATATCCCCTTCTAACACAAAAAATAACCCCAAAAGCATACTTATGAAAAGGGGGGTGAAAGGAACCTTCTCACTCCTAACTTTGACCAAACCAACTCCCAAAAAAAGCCTCAAAGCTGCAAAGTTGGGGAAAAACATAAAAGTGGGTTTTAACTTGACCAAAAACGCAGTGCGAAGGGGTTTTTCCCTTTGTGTTTTGGGTTTTAAATAAAAGCATACAAAAAAAAAAATAATAATAATTTTTTATTAAGGGGGAAAAAAATTTCACCTTAATATTTGGGAAAAAAAGGGGGGGGGACTATTCCTCTTCAACATTTTTTTTTATTTGTGTCCCTTTGAAAAAATACATATTTTTTGTTAAAAAATTTAAAAAACCCCTGGGTTTTGTAGCTGTGAAAGGCCCGTTGTGTACTTCCCTTTTTGTTTTTCAAAAAATGTATTGTATAGGAAAGGAACCCCGTACACAATAGATTTATTTTTTTTTAAATGGAAAATTTTTAGAACCAATTGGGAAAAAAGAAAAGGATTAGCCACTGGGAAAAAAGCTCAGCAGGTACAAGCAGCAGTGTTGGGGAAAAAATAACTGGGGGGGTGATCTGCACTCAAAAAGTAAAAAAAAAAGACTGAAGTGAACACTGAAAACAAGCCACAACTGTGAAAAGCTCCTTCTGTACTTCTAATGGGTTTTCAACCAATGAATTTTATACGGATGGAAGCGGTCAAAAATAATGATTGATTTATTTTTAAAAGGGAAAGGAAACAAACCAATGGAGATAAATGAAAAGGGATGGCCACTGAAAACACGCCAGCAGGTACAAGCAGCAGGGGGTTAAAAGAAAAATGGAGCGTGGTCTGCCTAAAAAAAGTAAAAAACCAGACTGAAGTGAAAAACTAAAAACAATTTCCAAAATCTGTAAAAAGCTCCTTCTGTACTTCTAAGTTTTTTGGAACCAATGTATTGTATACGAGGGGAAGCGCTTTTACACTAAAATTAGATTTATTTTAAATGGAATGAGCAAACCCAAATTTGGGAGATAAAGAAAAGGATGAGCCACTGAAAAGGGTTTCACCCCGGTACAACAAAAATGCTTAAAACAAGTAACTGGAGCGTGATCTGCACTCAAAAAAGTAAAAACACAAATAAAATGAACACTGAAACAAATTTGTCCACAATTTTGGAAAAGCTCCTTTCGTACTTCTATAGTTTTTTGAAAAACCAAATGAAATTGTATAGGGGGATGGAAGCGCGCACACTAAATAGTTTAGTTTTAAATTTTAAAAATGGAATGTAGCAAACCCAAATTTGGAATAAATAAAAGGGGGTGGGGCAGTGAGCACGTCAGCAAGTACAAGCAGCATTGCTTAAACCCAAGTAACTGGACGTGATCGCACTCAAAAAAAAAAAAACACGATAAAATGAACACGAAACCAACTTCCACAATCTGTGAAAAACCCCTTTTTTTGTCTTTATAGGTTTGAAACCCAAAAGATTGTTACGGGGGAAGCACGTCACATTTAAAGATTTGATTTTTTTCTAATATAAGGAGCTGCCCCAAATTTTCCCCTAAAAAAATAAAAAAAAAAAAAAAAAAAAGGGGACACGTGCAGTGCCTACAAAAGCGGGGATGCAGAAAAAAAAAGCACGTCCCTGCACTGTCACAAAACACCCCTTGCACAGAGCTTTTTAAAAACGGGGAAAATGAAGCTTTCCCCAAAAGGGGTTTTTGGTAAATACCCGCCTCAAGCACAGTTTTACAAAAAAATCCAATACTAACTGTCCCTAAGCCCAGCAAGCACGTTTTGCCCCTAACTGATTCACAGCACAGGACGCAAAAAAAAGGCTGCGGGCCTTTTATAGTGCATTCTGAATCATTTCAGCAGCCAATCACAGCCATCCATTAGTTAATGACCGCATCATTCCCAGGTTTGGGGCCCCAAAATTTTTGTGGTTTTTCCCTTGGGGTTACTAAAATCACATTCCCCCTCAAAAAATTATGGAAATCCGTTCCTTTTACGATTTTTAAAAAGGGTATGGGAAATTAAGTAGGGGAATTCCGATAACGGAATATCCCGGGGAAACCCATTTTTTTGCGGTACGGAATCCCTCAACACTTTTCCTAACATAAGAAGGGGAGTTTTGCAGTGCTTTAAAAATTAAAGATTGTATCTGGGAATTTACAAAAAAAAAAAAAATTACCTAAACCTAATGGGAGGTAATTGCAACTTCCTCCTGTTTTTCATGGGGGGTTTTTTGCAAGGCCTGAAAAACCCGGGGGGGGTGGTCTGGCCCAAAGCTGGTGGAGAAAGGCACTGTGCACAACGGCCCCAATTTGCAACTACCCCTACTAGTGCTTAAAACCCCCATCCCGGGGTTTTTTTCTCTGCCATGTTTTGCTATACATTACTATACAATTACTTTGGATTATACAAAAACACATTAAATGTCTAAAATGCCCTAACACTGTTCAAAACATAAGCAGGGATGATTAATTTTGGGTAAAAAATTGGGGGAAGACCCGTCCAATCCTCACAAAAATACAAAAAAATTTTTCAAAAAAAAAAAAAAATTTACCTAAACAATAATAGGCAGGAATTTTCAACTTTTCCGCCGTTTGCAGGCGCTGTTCGTGGGGGGTTTTTGAATCCCCGGGGGGAGGGTCTGGACTGCTCTAAAGGGGGTGGACAAGACATGTCACAACGGGGAGGAATAGCAACTAACCTCCCCACATCCAAGTACATTTTTTGCTTTATGCAAAACCCCCATATAGCTTTTAAATAAGTGTTATGGTTTAAAAATAAATTTAAAAATTGACCATCTCAAACCCGACCAATGGTAAAGAAGAAATTCCAAACAAAAGTAAAAAAAGGGAAAAAGCCCACTTAGGATTGCCCCAGCGATCACGACAACACTTTAAACCCCCCGAGTCGTTGTGCGATCGCTATGTGAAAGTAGTTAATTCCCCAAAAAAAACTCCAGCGATCTGTGATTCCAAAACATCTCCAGCGATCTTTTAGCGACCTCTGCGGTCTTGGAAAACCTCCCCCACCTGGGCTGGTGAAGTCTTTCAAAAAGGGGGGGTCCCTAAGCATTCAGGCCCCGGGGGGGACCCCCAACGACCAAAAAGGGCTCAAAAAACATTCAAAAGCGTAGCGTCATCTCAGCGGGGGCCCAAGTTTGCACATGTCACACATTTTTAAAAATTTTTCCTAACGACATCGTTTGTTGCTTTTTAAATTTTGGTGACCAGTAGCGACCGTTAGCGATCTCGCTTCATTTTCGCTTAGGTGGCAAAACCCTTCCATTGAACCTTGGGGTGAAAGTAAGCATTGCCGAACCAATTTGGAAAAAAGTAAAAAACCCCCTGATAACTCAAGGGTCTGTGTGAAAGAAAAGGGCCCCCCGTTCACATAGCAGATCGAAACCGAATCGCTGCTAAACACCCGATCTCAGCAACGATCTCGCTTCTGACACGTCCACGATGGGGCCCCTCTGTGAACGGGTCGTTCAGAAATGGGGGGAAATTTTTTTTGATCGTTTTTCCCTCCCGCTGGCCAGCACGCATCGCTGGGGTGTAAACGGGGCAGGGATCAGTGATCTCCTAAAAACCCCAAAGGTAAACATGGTTTTTTCCCGGTGCGGGGTTGGGGGGAAAAACCCGACGTTACCTTGGATACCAGCGCGCAGCTCGGGGGAGGGGTAAAAAGGTACATGTGGGTTTCCGGGCACCCCCCACCCGGGGGAAAAAACCCAAATTTTTACCTTTTTAAAACCAGCTCCCTGAAAGGGGGGTTATCCAACGAAAACGCGGGTAACAGGGACCCCCCCAGTGCCCGGGGGGCCCCGATCGCTGCCTGAGCTGCCTTTTTTGGGAGCTCAGCAGCGATAATTTCGAACACCCCGACCCCGATCGTTGTGGGGTTCCTGGTGTGTCGCTATGTGAGATGGGGCCTTAAGAAAATTTTTGGGGAAATTCAATCTGTTTGTTTAAAAGGTAAAAAAAATAATAATTATGTTGTTTTTACAGCAAAATCACTGGGGGGGGGCGATCTAAACAGATTTTTTTTTTAAGATAGGGATGAGCATTTTGGGCCCCTATCGTTTTGGAATTTCCCCTTTTCCCCCAAAATTGGAAAATATCGATTCGTTTTTTTTCCCCTTTTCCCGAAAATCAATGCAAGCAATGGGGGAAAAAAAAGGGGGAATTTTAAAAAAATACCTTTACAGTCTATATAAGGGAAAAAAAAGGGGGGGAAACACCTCGGGGTAATGGGAAGGAGTTTGCGAGGCAAGGAGCAAAAAAATTGCTAAAAAATGCACAGACGAAACGTAGCGGAAAACTGGTCGCCACTTCTTAACAGCGGTTTTTTTTTTTGGGGTTAGGATTTTTGGGGGTGGGGGGGTTTATGATTTTAAAGGGGGTTGGGGTTGGGGGTTTTTGGGGTTTTAGTTAGGGTTTTTGGGGTTTGGGGGGGGGGTTAAAGGGTTAGGGTGGGGGGGGGGTTAAATTTTGTGATTAGGGTTAGGGGGGGTTTTAAAGGTTAGGGAAAAGGTTTTGGGGGTTGGGGAAAAAGTAAAAATTTAAAGCGTGCCTCGAAGTAAACAAGGTGCGGTGTGGGGACCTGAGTCGCAAATAAAGAATATTAATACACCGCAACTTATTTGAATTGATGCAAGGGGAAAAACTTTTTTTATTTTTTACAGATAGTATTTTAGGCAAGGCAAATATGACAAGCGTTTAAAATTTTTTAAATTTTTTGGGCCCTCAACCGGAGCCTTTACAAAAAATGTGAAAAAAAAAAGAAAAAAAAAATAAAAAAAACAAATATATAACACAAAAAATAA
The DNA here is from genome assembly GCA_033576555.1 of Oophaga sylvatica. Lineage (NCBI taxonomy): Eukaryota > Metazoa > Chordata > Amphibia > Anura > Dendrobatidae > Oophaga > Oophaga sylvatica. Next base: position 194,611,392 of record JARQOD010000002.1, read on the forward strand.
TAAAGAAAAAAACAATAAAAGGAAAATTTTAAAAAAAATCATCCTGGCCCGAAAAAAATAACAAAAAAATCACACAAGAAAAAAATAACAGTTTTTGGGCCCCCCCCCAAACTGCAAGGAAAGATAAATATATCACTTTTTTTGGCGGCAAAAAGGGGGTTCGGAATATGCGGATTACCTTAGGTCCGTGCCAATGAAAAAAAAAAAAGGGGGCAAAAACCCAAAAGGGGGGCAAGTAAGGGGGGGAGGGGAAATTTAAAAGAAGGGATTAAGCATTTAACACAAAAGGGGGAAAAATGAGGTGAAAAGGTGAATTCCCAATTAGGAGAGCTGTTTTCCCGGGAAACTAAATATTCACATAATGCACAAAAAGTCTGTAGGGGAAAAAGGAATCCCCTTTTTCTATCTCGTGAGGGTCCATGAAAAAGGGCCCGCGTGGGAGGATAGATTACCTGAAGGGAAAATTTTTAAAAAAACCTCCCGCGCCGGCTTGTGAAGGGAGTGCTGCCCCTAGAAGTTGGGTTAAAATACCATGAGAGCCTTTTTACCGGAAAATGGGGTCTGGGGGGGGATGGCCCTCACAAAATGAGTGTGTTACTGCGCAGATTCATTCCTTGCGGGGGGAAAGGTGTCATGGAAACAGGCGCTTTGATGGGGAAACGTTGTCGGGTGTTAAAAAGCGGAGCGCCAACCTTTGGAACTATAATAAGAGTATGGGTGCTGTTGTTTTTAAATAGTTTTATGATTGTAAAATGAGCGCGGGGGCCCCGGATAACTTAAAAAGGGGACTAAAAAATGTTAGGTTTGAAATTAAAAAAAAAACGGGGGGGTAGGTTGAGCGATACTTTCCCCAAAACCTAAAGTATCGGAATGGGGAAAGGAAAACCCGATATCACTAAAATATCGGCGATAAACCCATCCCCCCACCGGGAAATCCCATGTAAGTCTAGGGGGAAAAAAATATCGCAACTAAAAAAAACTCATTCTTTCCTTGTAAAAAACTAAATATCACACATAAAAAATATAAAATTTATACATGTCTTGTGACATATATATATCATATTGTTTAAAATTTATACACTTCTAATAGTAAAATACCTTCCCTTCAATTGCCGGTAAAAACGGCTTCAGTGAAAAGACAGAAGCACCCCACATAAAAGACAATGGGGGTACATAGGGTTAAAAATGTCTTTTCATGTGTTTGCTATCGATTTGCAAAAACAATTAAATCAGATAGTGTCAAAAATTTCACACCCGTAGGGGTTAATTAAAGGTGTAAATTCTTGTAAAAAAAAAAAGGGTTTTTGTTTCGAATTTTTCACCTTTTAAATTTAACCCCCCAGGTGTGAAATTTTTCAACCTTCTGATTTAATTGTTTGTGCAAATTAGGCGGGGGTCACACCAAAAAACCCCAAAAAAAACGGTCCTTTTTTGACGGTCAAAAAAATCGATCAAAAAAAAATCACACATCCTTCTGGGATCCGATTTTCCTTTAAAAGATGCGATTTAATCGATTTGTGTACCTTTTAAAAACCCCATTTTCATCCACTTGCGAGATTTTCTCGCAGGCTTGCAAAACTGACATATAAGGATCCAAAGAATAGAGTTTAAATGCCAAAAGAAAATAGATATATCACAAATTTTATATATATATAATATATATTTAATTATATATTATATGTCAGTGACTATATATATATATTTTTTTTTATTTTTACACTTCTACTACGTTATAGCCGCTAATTCAATTTCCGGTTCAGTGAAAAACAGAAGCCGACAGAAAAGATACATTTTTCCACACATTTAAACCCTGATTTCATGATTTTTATTATGTTTAAACATACAATTTCATAGTTATTGTTCTAAAAATTTTAGACGAG
>JARQOD010000002.1:194613371-194733080 GCA_033576555.1 Oophaga sylvatica
GGACAAATTCCGACTCTGGGGAGAGCTTTACACTTATTTCTCAGCACCATTAAAAAGCTGCGCAGAGGCATAAATACCCTTAACTGGCGCCATTAAAAGGCTTATCGGCAGTCATTAAGGGGTTAAGAGGAGGGGGCAATCACTTTTTCACACAGGACCCTATAGGTTTGGATTTATTTTTCCCTTAAAAATAAAGACCTTCATTTAAGTACTGCATTTTGTGATTACTAGTGTTATCTTTGTCTAATATTTACATTTGTTTGGTGAACTGAAACATTTAAGTGTGAGAAACATGCAAAAGAATAGAAAATCAGGAAGGGTCAAACATTTTTTCACACAACTGTGTATAATATGTATATATATATATATATATATATATACAGTACAGACCAAAAGTTTGGACACACCTTCTCATGCAATGATTTTTCTGTATTTTCATGACTATGAAAATTGTACATTCACACTGAAGGCATCAAAACTATGAAGTAACACATGTGAAATTATATACTTAACAAAAAAGTGTGTAACAACTGAAATTATGTCTTATATTCTAGGTTTTTCAAAGTAGCCACCTTTTGCTTAGATTTCTGCTTTACACACTCTTGGCATTCTCTTGATGAGTCTTGATGAGCTTCAAGAGGTAGTCACCGGAAATGGTATTCCAACAGTCTTGAAGAGGTTCCCAGAGATACTTAGCACTTGTTGGCCCTTTTGCCTTCACTCTGCGGTCTCAGATCTAGTGACTGTGGAGGCCAGGTCATCTGGCGTAGCACCCCATTATTCTCCTTCTTGGAGTCATGAAAATACAGAAAAGGTGTGTCCAAACTTTTGGTCTGTACTGTATATATATAGGTGCAAGCCTCTGTCATGCAATATGTATGTACAGTATATATATATATATATATATATATATATATATATATATATATATATATATATCAAATTACACTTCAATCCTCCACTGTTCCTTCAGGGCTGGAGAATCAATGGGTATGTAAAGTTTATTCTATTGTTATCTTTCACACTTTGCAGGCCTCTGTCATGCAATGTATATATACACAGTATATATATATATATGTATATATATATATATATATATATATATATATAGGAACAGTGGAGGATTGAAGTGTAATTTGATATTTTTCGAAAACCATGTTTTTAAACTTAGAAAATTGGAATATTTTGTGTTTATTGTGTATTTAGGTATTTAGTTACTTTCTTATTTTACATTTTGACACTATAATGATGTTGGGTAATTTAGTCACCTCTCCAACCACCACACACTCCCTCTCTACTCCAGTGTCTCTTCTTGTTTGGCTGTAGTCTGAGTCATCCTTTCCTCACCTACTGATAACAACCATGCTGTTTTCCCATAGCAATGCAATGAGTTTCCCTTCTGAGATTTCCTCAATTGAATCTGACAGAATCAGAGCTTTTGGATTCTACTTTTTTTTAACATGGATCAAATCCAGCAAACTGAAATATAAATAATGGGACATGAAGACTGTTAAATAATGTCATTCCAAAACAAAACATATATTTTTTTACATAGTTGATTAGACATTACACTGTTGTATTTTTCTGCATGACAGCAGCAATGCAATTTCTTTTCAGATTTTAGTGACTGAACTAACTTCTGTTTGTATTCTAATTTAGCTCTTGCTTTGAAAAATGGGATTGTACAGTAAACCTAATGCAGGGACGAGGAACATATTACAGGACACCAATCTGCTTTGACATTTGAACATTTACATTACTGGGACGGCATTTTCGGTGACATGGCTGTAAAAGTGTTTCTATAATTTAAGTCATTTAATGTAAAATAACCTAAGCCAGGCAGCTCAATTTTTAATATCTACATCTGTAAAATAAAAGACTAGCATGTAATAATGTTAAACAATATGAAAGGAGATTCTAATACTTTGTTACTTATTATTACATTATATACTTGGTCTGCCCGTCTGTCTGTTGACCTATCCATTTGTGCGTATGTATTGTGATTCTGTTAATGCATTGAACTATTTAAACAAGGATTATCCTTGGTCTAAACTAAATCTAAAAGCTGTGATATAAGTGCAGTAAATGAACATGAAGACCTAGTACTCAATCGACTATTGTAAACTGTGCAAATAATCTGCTTCAAGGCTTCATTAACATAAAGCAAAATCTGATGATTATTCATCACCAAAAAAAGTCCCTTAAGAGGAACAAATAAGTATCTGATAACTCATCTCATTATAAATAATAAAAAAAGCAAAAAAACAATAAATATAGACAAATGTGCGTGAAAAAAGCTTTCAATGTCATAAACAGTGGACCAAATAACATTATTTCTAATAAAATGTAGAATATACTACACAATGGAAAATTAGATAAAAACATGGGCTACAAGCTCTAGAAGACGCAGTGCTGATAAACCAATGTCACATCCACATTTATTCTTTCACTTTGTCGAAGAGTTCTGATAAAAGTGCATCATGAGAAACAAATAAGCCAAACAGTAGGTTAACCTCTGTATCCATTTTAGACTGCACTGTTTCATTTCTTGTGTTGATTCTCACTCCCTATGTGCAGAAGCGAACATTATGGGGTCATAATTATTTTATTCTGCCACTTTACTTTTCCTTTACTTTTGAGGGATGCTAATTCAGCATTTGATGCAAAAAAATTTCATCCCATGCAGCTACATTGTTTGAAAAGTTGAGTTTCAAATATGGGCTGTAGTATGAGACCTACTGATGAGGGGTTTGTCCAGCGAAAACAAGTTGTCACCTATATGTAGCCTATTTGCTCTTAAATGCAACATTATTCTGTATGCCATTTACTTGATCTGGGATCTGTCCTCTCTGTACTTGATTGCTTACTATTTTACATCTCTACTTCTTGCCTGGCATATCTCATACAATCCCATGACTTCCAGTACCAATTCTATGCTAAAGACACTCAGATTTACTTTTCTGGGTCAGATGTCACTTTTCTACTGCTAAGAATATAAAATTGTCTCCTATTCACGCTCATCCTCCTTCTCCTCACACTATTTTAAACTCAGCACAACCCAGTGCTTTAAACTCAAAACATCAAGAGAAAGTAGTATTTATCATCTTTCAGCCACCTCCCACAAATCATTCACCACATTCGGTTTAACTTTTGACTATGCTGTCTTTCAAAGCTTTGAACCCTTACTACTTCCTGCCACCCTCAACTCTAAAATCCACGCTATGCTCAACTTTAAATGAACAAAATTACTAGTGCATTGCCTCATTATTTTTCAGACAACTGTAACATCCTTCTTTGTGACCTCCGTTTTAGTACTTTTGCAAAATTTGAATTACTCCTGTTATGTTTAGGTAGCTGAGGAGAAATAGCAAAAACGGTAATACACCAGAGAGGCTGGAACCTACTGGATTGCAGTAACCTGAACTAAACACACAACTAGAGGTAGCCGTGGAGCGTTCCTACGTTGATCCTCGACGCCTCGTCACAGCCTGAGAGATAACTACACCTAAAGGCAGAAAAATGAAAGCTATCTGCCCCGGAGCAGATCCCTAAAGAAAATAGGAAGCCCCCAAATGGCGGTTAGACAAGAAGAAAGCACGGACACAGACAGAAAATAGAATGAGCAAACGCTGGGGCCCAATCTGTCTAGACAGAAAAGTACAGGAAAGAATTCTGACTGCAATCTAAAAAAACCCTAAAAAATAACAACACTTCTGATTGCCAAAAAACCTGAGATCACGCGATCTCATCCACCTAAATCAGATCTCTAGTGTAACAAAACCAAGCCGCAGCCACTGAAAAAAACAGGAAAAAGCAAATGAACAAATAACAGTGGCTACAGATAAACTGAGAGGAGCACAGGCCCCAGGAGGGGACCCGGCTGAACTCCAAAAGTGCAGAAAACTATGCAAAAAGTAAGCACAAAAAGAAAAGCAAAAATATCTTATCTGAAAGCAGCAGACGCAGGCAAGATTCGAGCAAACTTCCAAATGAACCAGGAACCACAATTGAGACAAGAACAATTGATCACCGGCAACCATCATGGGAGGGAGCCTCCCTTATATAAGTCCAGTCAGTGATCACAGATTGCCATTCCTCGCTGGAAGGTTCAGTACTGTCTGCAACCACCAGAGGGAGTCCCCGCTCAGAAACCATCTCCAGCACATTCACAAGATATTTCTTTTTTTCTTCTTTATAATAATATTGACATTAAGAAGAAACACATGCAGTATTACTTCATCCATGACATTTTAAAATTATAATGTAAATAGCCCATATAGAAATGTAAAAATAACAGAATTAATCAATAAAATGGGATCAATACAAATGTCAGCACACCATAAAAAAAGTTTTCATGAAGATCCATCAACAGAAAAATAAAAAAGTTAAAAGGAATATGCCATAAAAAAAATAATTCTGTTAGTTAGTGATGCTCGCTGTATCATGTGCTGTGGTTAGATACAAGGACGGTATCCCATATGATGGGATTATATATAGAGCTTTAAAAAAAATGGTGTTCATCTCCTCTGACAGTTGTGACTTGGACAGACCACAGGGCGTGATCAGGTCACAGCTGGAGTCAGCCACAATGCAGGAGATGCAGTCAGACACTGACAGCAGTCTCCTAAGTACAGGAACTATCATATTTGAAATGTGTAAGTGTCAAGCTCAGACACTTAGATACCAGGAAATAAAAATGGCAGCCCCATGTGGCTGAAGAAAAAAATAATAAATAAAAAACTATTAAAGCACTGGTTTAATTTTGTATTAAAAATAATTTATTATATTATCAATAATTATTAATACAAATATGAGAATCAAGGCACCTTCTCTTTAGGAGTCTCATAAAATGTAAACAGAAACCATTTTTTAACAATTTTCTGAATCTTTTTCACCACTTTAATAAAAAATTAATACATTTAAAAAAATTAATTACATAAGTTTGTTGTTGCCATAGTCTGAAAAATCAAGTTTCCTGATCACTTTTACTGTAAAATGAAGTCCGTAACAACTAGGCACAAAACAATGGCAGAATTGTGCTTTTTTTATTATTTCAGCAGCATGTCCAATTTTAGACAGAAGATCCATTTGTTATATAAGCTTCTATCAGAGGATTCAGGCATCAGCTCTCTCTGAGAGCCAGTATTGCTGTGCATGGGAGAGCAGAGTAACATGCATGCTGGCCAAGTGACAATTATCTATAGTATATAGAGAGCTTAAAGGGGTGTTCCTATCTCAAACTAGGCATAATGTTAATAATATAATTATTAATAATAATAATAATAATAATAATAATAATAATATTAGCTCTCTGCCCTGCCTCCTTTCTCCTGTACTATAGAATTGCTGTAGCGCATGCGTAAGGATTTTATCATCAATAACTAGGTTCTCAGGAACACGCATCGTTAGAGCCTGCGCAGTAGCTCCCTGCCCGGCCACCTCACTCCTGCACTGCACATTATCAATAACTGGGTACTACGCTGATTGACTGCATAGACATCCTGTCTGGAAGCTCTCCTTCTATAGAGCAGTGCAGTAGTGAAGTTGGCGGCAAGGGCGCTACTGCATAGGCTGTAAGTTTGCCTGCTCCCGAGAACCCCCCAGTGGTAAAGATAGCCTCCTCACTAACTGCTCAAGCGTGGCCAGGGATGCCATAGTGGCTGTAACCATGGATAACTGAGTGACTGCGATACCCTGCACATTGGGTATGCAATAAAACTAAAATAAACTTTACAGGATATCTAATTGGAGATAATTACTTATATTTTTACTATTATACCTCATACATATTGAAATAGGATCTTTGAGATTAAAATACTTCTTTAAGGCTAAACTATTTTTTATGTTGTTATAGATATCATTGTACATTTCTCAGCACATGACATGGGCTGTGACAGCAAAGGTTAATTTATCTCCTTACTCAATCTCAACCTATTTTAAAAGTGAAAAGAGAGCAAATATCACACCTCAACACAGTCTACACATCATGGATACACAACTTGTGGACACCACTCATCATTCGCATTGGGTGATGAGTAGGGAATTACAGCTCAGGCAAAAATTAAGAGACCACTTTCAAATGTTCATTTTGTCTGATTTTTCTCTTTCTAGGTATTGTGGTATAATGACTAATGTGGCACCTAGGGGGCGCTGTATAAGTTGCTCAAATTATGCCTGGAGGCATGAGAGAGATGGGAAACCAGTCCCTGGTATGGGGCTAAATGGAAAGTATGTGTCACAGAGCTATTCTGTGCTGTAGGTCAGTAAAGTTGTTCTGGGACTTATAGTCCCATAAGAGTTCTGATTCTTGTTAAGGGTGAACCTACAGGGTTAGCTTGTGAGCTGGGTGGGACATGCTAACCACACATACACCGCCACTGGTGGTGGGAGAATGAATGGTACATACTGGTGATTGTATGTGGTGAAGGACCTGTGATGAGGTCATGAACACGGGACCAGACCATGTGCTTCATACCTTGGCTTGGGGAGTGGCTACAGGTATGAAAGGCAGTGTTGGGCACATGGAGAAGAGATTGTGTTGGAGACGGACTAGTCTCTGGAAGTCTGGCTGAGACAGTGGAGAGTGTGTCCTGCACAGGGCTGCCTGGAAAGGTTCCTGGAAGGTCTGTCAGTGTTGGATCGGATTCCTGGAAGCACGTGGTGAGACTTGGAACTTGGTGGCCAGGGTGTTGGACGGGGGTCCTGAATAGCACCCGGACAGGACACATGGGTGTGCGGAGCCTGTGACGGTCCCACACTGAGAACCAGGCGGTTCTATTGAGGAGTTTGGCTGGAGTTAGCCTGGAAGTGACTTTTTGTTACTGTGTGTCAGTGAGCACCGGAAGCGAGTCCAGATCACCCGGGAAGGCACCTGGCGGTCCCTGCTGGCTTGCAGCCGCTTACCAAGCCCGTCCCATGCAAGGGTAAGTCTGAGACCAGTAGTTTGCAAAGATGGAATGCATTTATGTTTTGTCATGTTTTGTTACCTGGTTTTAAAGAGACAGTAAACCGTTGTTTTTGGACTTAATGCCTGTGTATTGCCTCATTACTGCGTGCCCGGCCTCGTCCTACCAGAGCAAATCCCTACAATTGGTGCTCAAATGCGGGCATACGCAGTGAGGTCAGGCTGTTTTTTGTGGATGTTTTTTTTCTGCATAACAAATGACCAGGTGAAGACGTCTGGCTGTAACCCGGTCGGGTTACGAAGGTGACAAGCGGCTGGCTGTGACTCGAGGGGTCACGAAGGTGACAAGCGGCAAGACAGTGCAGCGGAAGCGAGCAGAGTCTTGTGGTAGCAGGAGCTACAATGACTGTTGCAGCAAGAGGTTCTGCAGGAGCTGCAGTAACAGCCACAGCAGCTTATGAGCAGCATCTGGAGGTGCTGGTGGTTTGTGGCTGCCACGGAAGCGGCGGCAGTACCAGCAGGAGCTGGTGTGGGAAAAAAAGGACAGTGTGAACCAGGTGAGAGGCTTCGTGGGTGTGCCCTGCTAATGAATGGTAGGAGGAGGAGGTACACGGACTGGTCGATCAGGAAGCTCGGTGACCCTAGTGAGGGCTGCACTCGATAACTTTATAACCACAAGAAAGATCAAGGTCACCTGCATCCTTGGGTCCACTAGAGACTATGTAGAGGTCTGTGTGATCCTAGAGACGGTCAGGGACATTAAAAGACATAAGGCAGCTTTAGTTCCAAACTTAGCTTGTCCGGTGGTAATAGGCCGGGACTCTGGGCTGTTCTCAGAATTGTGGGAAGGGGGAGTTCCTCTACAGCCGCTGAATGGAGGGATCTGTACGGTTGGGGCGAGGTATATTAGCACAGTAACTCCTCCCAAAGTGGACGAGTCTGACCAACTCGGTGACGTAGCAGACGGTGACACCAATGGAAAGGGTGCGGCTACCCAACTGACAGACCTGAAGTCTCATGACGGGTGCCAGGTGGGATGTGACTCTGACTCCGAGGGTGACTGTGACTCTAATAGAGAAAGGGAGTACAGTAAGGAAGGGCCCCACCAGGAGAAAAAATCCTCCCGTCGTCGGAGACATAAAGGGCGCAAGGCGCCGGAACACAATGTATGTACTGAGGATGGTAATAAAGAAAAACCTATAACTGAGGCGATTGTGCAAGAAGTGAGTACTCTTCCAGACCCTGAAGAGCCGGAGAGGGTGGAGCCTCAAGAAAGATTGACGAGGTCAGGTACGGAAGGCGCCAACGCTGTACAGTTGGAGCAGGTGCGCCACCTGGAGACCGAGGTTGCGGCCATAAAGCAGAACATTGCTAAAAAATTGTCTGGTGAGAAGGAAAAATCTGCTGATTTACAGGCTGAACTAAAGATCATTAAAGAGCGGGTCGAACAAGAAAAGGCCCTGAGACAAACTGCTGAGCAAAGAGTGGATGAGCTGGAGAATGAAGTCTCTGAGCTCAGAGATCACTTGGCAAAGTGGCAAAGTGTGAATAAGACCGTAAGGGAAGATGTGGAAGTGCTCAGAGAAGCAGTAAGAGGTATTCTGCAGAAGGAGAAGTTGCGGGTTGAAGACGTACAGCGGCCATGCCCGAGTGATGACCAGGCGGAATTGCCAGTGCCTATCTTGGCAAGGAGCCTTGAAGAAGGTAAATATCAGGAGGATCTTGAACTAAGAGCTGAACAAGACGCTCATCTGGTCGTGGCAGAGGTCTTGGAGGAAGGGTCCGAGGTAAGCCAGGAAGAGAAGGAGACTTCGCTCTTTAAGTGTGTGATAAAGGTACCTGCAGACATGCAAGAAGCCTGTGCCAGTAAGGGGGTGCATGAGGCCTTTAAAAAGGCGGTAAAAGCAGATAGTGTGAACTGGGCACCCGAGACGAACCAGTTGGTGATCCTGGCAGAGGGGTAAGACACAGGGAAGCTAGTGGCTGTCCTGAAGGATATGCATCTGCAGTGTCTCCACGCAAAACAGATGATTATGTTAAGTAACATGAAAGCCGCTCGACGTCTGGAGCAGGCCAAGGAAGATCAAAAATGGCTGGGCCTCGCAGAAGAGGTAATCCGGTACCCAGAAATCTGGTGGGTAGAGTCGTTGGAAGACTTGGAAAAGTGATGCAGGAGATGGTGGATAGATCCGGTGTAAGGAGAGTGAGGATTCCAGCTGATGGCGAGATCAAAGTGGCTGGAGAAGAAGACATGGTTCCATTCATTGGTGTGGGCTCAATGGAGAGCCTGAAGAACATCCGAACGCTTCTGGAGTATCGAATAACGTACCTACAAGAAGTAGAGCAGCTGATCTCAGGAAGAAAGCAGATGAGGGAACAGCTACAGGAATTGAAACAAACATGGCGACTGCTTCCATCCCAACATATAGAGAGACAAGAGGCTTCTCTGGGACTGGCAGTGGACGAGCTGAAACACTGAGGGGTAGAGATGACGATTCGGTTAGCTCAGGGCTGAGTGACCTAAGTATGAGACCCAGTGACAAACAAAGGGATAGAGAGTCTAACTCAGATCAACTGGTGAGCTTGACTGGACGATGGACTCAGGACCGCAATAACTGTAGGAGACGGTACTGGAGAGGTCTGGTGACACCGAGGGAAAAACAAGGCCAACATTCTGACCGCTGGGGCGGGGGAGGCCTGACCAAGAGGTAATGTTGCAGGATGCCCAAAATCGACTGAGACGCTCCCCTCGACTGGTAGGGCAAGATGACATGGGTGACCGGTCTCGGGGTCCTCGGGTTGAAACAGGTGTTCAACCTAACAAGTTTGAACAGAGGGGGAAGGTATGTGGTATAATGACTAACGTGGCACCTAGGGGGCGCTGTATAAGTTGCTCAAATTATGCCTGGAGGCATGAGAGAGATGGGAAACCAGTCCCTGGTATGGGGCTAAACGGAAAGTATGTGTCACAGAGCTATTCTGTGCTGTAGGTCAGTAAAGTTGTTCTGGGAATTATAGTCCCATAAGAGTTCTGATTCTTGTTAAGGGTGAACCTACAGGGTTAGCTTGTGAGCTGGGTGGGACATGCTAACCACACATACACCGCCCACTGGTGGTGGGAGAATGAATGGTACATACTGGTGATTGTATGTGATGAAGGACCTGTGATGAGGTCATGAACACGGGACAAGACCATGTGCTTCATACCTTGGCTTGGGGAGTGGCTACAGGTATGAAAGGCAGTGTTGGGCACATGGAGAAGAGATTGTGTTGGAGACGGACTAGTCTCTGGAAGTCTGGCTGAGACAGTGGAGAGTGTGTCCTGCACAGGGCTTCCTGGAAAGGTTCCTGGAAAGTCTGTCAGTGTTGGATCAGATTCCTGGAAGCACGTGGTGAGACTTGGAACTTGGTGGCCAGGGTGTTGGACGGGGGTCCTGAATAGCACCCGGACAGGACACATGGGTGTGCGGAGCCTGTGACGGTCCCACACTGAGAACCAGGCGGTTCTATTGAGGAGTTTGGCTGGAGTTAGCCTGGAAGTGACTTTTTGTTACTGTGTGTCAGTGAGCACTGGAAGCGAGTCCAGATCACCCGGGAAGGCACCTGGCGGTCCCTGCTGGCTTGCAGCCGCTTAGTCAAGCCCGTCCCATGCAAGGGTGAGTCTGGGACCAGTAGTTTGCAAAGATGGAATGCATTTATGTTTTGTCATGTTTTGTTACCTGGTTTTAAAGAGACAGTAAACCGTTGTTTTTGGACTTAATGCCTGTGTATTGCCTCATTACTGCGTGCCCGGCCTCGGCCTACCAGAGCGAATCCCTACAGTATATTTTTCAGTAAAATGTAAATTGTTCTTTTATTCTATAAACTTCTGACAACATGTCACTGAATTTCCAAGCAATAAATTTTGTTTTTTTTTCAGACAAAGAAAAATAGTCAAAATTAAAAAAAAACACCCAGTGCTCTAGAAGCTTCAACTAAACAGATTAATCCTTGCACTGCTAGCAAGGAAAAAACCTGCACTGCTTAGCATGAAGGTAGTTGAAGTACTTCTAACCAGTGCAGGAGTGAGTGAAATCAGATAGCGCAATATTCTGGCCCATCTGTGTTGCAGTATCCCTGTTACAGTACTCTCCCTTCTAAGGAGGACCTCTGAAATCTCAGGGTTTGATTTATCTCCGTGTGCCATGTAAAAAAAAGTGTATCAACCTGACCACATGGATGTCATATGCTGGTACCCACATTCTCTCTTTAGGACTGTAACCCTTCCAGTTTACCAGATAATGAAGAGATCGACAAACCAAATGAGACCTAATAATCTTCGCTATCTGAAATTCCAAATTCAATCAAACATGACCGGGGAAGGTGGTGGGGGATGGTTCAGAAGACGCAATGTAATTTTGGAGTAGAGATCAGAGAAACACATTATGAATCCTAAAAATGTATGGCAAATCATGGCAAAATACGACTGGCATGACAACAGTCACAATCCTATAGGGACCGATGAACCTGGGTCCCAATTTCCAAAAAGGAACCTTCAACTTAATCTTCCTTGAGACAAACTAAATACAGCAGTACCTATATAACATAAAATAAAACAGCACATCAGTCAATATATATATTGTTTTATAGTGAATGTCATAGGTGCTCTGTGCATGAATGGTAGACCATTTGAAAATTAGGAGAAACCGAACAAGAAAACCCTGAACTTATGGTCTAAAAGGAAACACCAGGTCCAAAAATTATTTGAATAAAATTACCTTTATTAAACAAGAATGGTAAATGGTAGTACTACATAAAAATGATGTGCCCATACTCAGAACATAAAATCAGTAATACAAAAAAAAAAATTAAAAACATACAAAAGGGGAAAGACAGTGGACCAAAAAGAAAAAAATAAATAATCACATCAGTAATGACCACATAAATAAGGCCCCAAAGAATTTAAAAGAGAGGGGATGGGAAAGGGATAATGTATATCATAAAAAAGGGTTAAATCCCTAAAAAATCGCAGAATACTCAGATAAATGCACTAAAAATAAGTAAAAAAAGGAGCATATGCCCGAAAAGTAGACCAGCAGTGGCGTATAAACAAAAAACAATAGTAACTACAAAAAAGTTGGTGCTAACGCAACAAAAGTGCAGTTGTGAATAAAGTGCTTATATGCAAAAGCAATATTGCATGAGCAATAAAGCACAAAAAAGTGATTATGTGCAAAGCAATGGTGCAGGAGCAATGAAAAGAGGCCTGTACCTGTAAGGTCCACCAGTCCAACAAGTGCAGCATACACCCTGACGCGCGTTTTGGAATTAATTCCTTCATCAGGGGTGAAGTCCTGTCATAACCGGGTGGTTTCTATAATCAGTGATGGTTTGAGGAGCTATGTCATCTGCCGGTATAAGTACACTGTGTTTTATCAAGACCAAAGTCAGCGCAGCCGTCTACCAGTAAATTTTAGAGCACTTTATGCTTCCTTCTGCCGACAAGCTTTTTGGAGATGGAAATTTCATTCTCCAGCAGGACTTGGCACCTGTCCACATGGCCAAAAGTACACATTACTGATTTAAAAACAACAGCATCACTGTGTTTGATTGGCCACCAAACTCGCCTGACCTTAACCCCATAGAGAATCTATGAGGTATTGTCAATGAGGTATTGTCAAGAGGAAGATGATAGACATCAGACTCAACAGTGCAGACGAGCTGAAGGCTGCTATCAAAGCAACCTGGGCTTCCATAACACCTCAGCAGTGCAACAAGCTGATCGCCTCCATGCCACACCTCATTGATGCAGTAATTGTTGCCAAAGGAGCCCCGAGAAAGTATTGAGTGCATTTACTGAACATACATCTCAGTAGGCCAACATTTTGGATTTTAAAATCATTTTTTCAAGTTGGTGTTATAAAGTATTCTAATTTACTGAGATAATGACTTTTGGGTCTTCACTGGCTGTAAGCCGTAATCATCAACATAAACAAAAATAAACACTAGAAATAGATCACTCTGTTTGTAATGACGCCATATAATGTATGAGTTTCACTTTTGTATTGAAGAACTGAAATAAATTAAATTTTTGATGATATTCTAATTTTGTGAGCTACACCTGTAAATCATACATCTGCAGAAGTCCAAATGTGAATCTAGCCTAACTGTATGTTTTTAATGAACTTCATGGGGGAAAAAGATTTACTGTTCAGTTCACACAAGTGTGTTATCCTATCAAAACAGTAAAATCTACTACGAAAAAGAAAATTTTTGAGTGAAAATATATTGTGTACATACATACATAGATGGACCTATTACATATGTTCAAATGTAAATGTCTAAATTTAGGCAGAACTACCATAGGTTGATAAATGGCAAACTTTTGTATCCATTTTTAATGTATACATCTAGCACATAAGCGTGCAAACATACGAATGTGAACCTAGCCTAACACGTTGTGATAAACTACGATAATTGAGTTGCAAAATTACAAGCTACGCACCCAGTAACAATTATTATTTTAATATTGCAATACAATGTCATAAAGAATATAGTTTGAATTCTCAGGTTAATGACAAAATCAGTTTAGGGTGCATTAATGCTCTGATTTTTTTAACATAAATGTAGCATTTTTTATTGTGTTTTATGTCTCATGCTATGCTCTTGTATAAAAATGCTGCAGATAGAAGTCAAAAATTATTTATGAAATGCAGTATACATATTGCTTCTTTCAGGTTTCATATTTTTTCCCTTCACTTGGATTTTTGTGATTATTATTGCTTATTTTTGAAAATCGAGATTGCTCTAGGTACGGCTCCATTTTCTGCCACTTTGTGACATTTTTTTTACAGAATTATCATTTCTTTCTTTAACCTTTTCAAAGCAATAGGTGTTGACTTGTTTTGCTTTTGTTTTGCACTTTTAACATTACAACTCACGTCACATTGTGAGAAATCACATCTTAAATGTTTTTGTTTTAAACACAATTTATAAAAACACACACAAAAGCAGCAACAATGCAATAAAAAATAGAATTCAAGAATCCATGCATGAAAAAAATGAATATACAAATTCTGGCTTTTCATGATACATCTTTTTTGATTAAAAAAAATGTATAGAATTATTTAGCTGAACAGGCAAACACAATATAAAGAAGAAAATATGCCACCCAAGTTGAAAGAATTTGCAATCTGTGTTCAAACCTTTAGGTATTATGGAAATGGAATTCAGAAAAAATGGTGGAACCATTTTAACTTAGCAATGTTTACATTACCTTTCATGTTGCTATAAAAAATGATTGCTTCTGCACTTCAGGATATTTCATGACATTTATGGTAGCATTATTTATGTTAACCAGCTTTCTTTCATATCTTTTTCACTTTGAAGAAATATAAAGAGAGGTTACTGATGGTCTAAATTACAAATGTCTGACAATGTTTACATTTTGAACATCATTCGGATCAGGAAAAGTCCCTTGCATCCCTAAACTGGGTGCCGCACTGCACTGAATATGTATACTGTATTAATGTCAACAAAATTAAATATAGTCTGAGGTGCTCTATTTTCCTCTATGAAAGTTTAAAGGGATCCTATCATGTCAAAAAATGCTATTAATCTGCAAATTTGGGGTTCATGTGCAGGTTAATGAAGTTCTAAAACTGTGCAGCCACTGTACTGAAAGCCCCTGTGCCTGGAGGTAATGAACTTTGTTCCTCCAGGCAGCCTCTAGCTTTCAGTCTTACAGATACGGATTCAGTTACTGCTCATTACGCAATGAGCTTCGGCTGTAACCTCAACACTGACTGACAGCCAGCTCTATACTGATGCACTGCTAGGCCAGCTATCAGTCAGTGCCAGGGCAATGTTACAACCACCGCTCACTGTAAACTGAGCTGTGGCTGAAGCCACATCTGCCGCACCTCTATAACTGAGAAATAGAGACTGTCGGGAGGAATGAAATGCATTTCCACCCAGTAGTCAGGCTTTCAGTGCAAATTCCACACAGCTTTAGAATGCTATTAACCTGCAGATTAACTCCATCTTGCAATTTTCAAGTAGAATTTTATTCGCCTGACTCTAATGCTTTCATTGGTCACGTGTGTCCCAATCAGAACATATATAAAGTTCATATTGACCGTGATTTAGGCTATAGATCGAAACACGTAGGTCTGGGGATCAGTGTCCTAATGTGGATCAGGCTGTATTTGCTATGAAGTCTTTTAATATTTGCAATATATGTGAAGTTTTATTATCTGCAAAAAAATGTTTTTCTATCACTGGGTTTTCTACCTTTTTTGTATATACATACAGTATATTTCCGTGAGTTGCAATGCATATCATTTTGGATGGATATAATTTTACCAGCAAATCAGTAAGATAAATGTATATGCCAAATATTTATTAGCTATCATGCTTCTACTAATACTACTAATTTATTTTTGTTTGTAATACATTATTACATAAAATGCACAATAAAAGTTTGTGGCATATTAATATTTCATTATTTGATAATGAAATATATTAATATGAAATACAGTATACTGATATTTTTCATCAAAAGGTAACAGATGCAGTAAGTATCTGGAATATTGAGTAACAAGTAAATTGCAGGTAAGAATCAAAGGTATAAACATGCAATAACTGTTTTCATACTTTTTTGTAATGATAGTGTAAGGTGCCTGAACAGGTAGTCATGGACGTGCTGCTGCTTCTGCCTGCTATGGCACCTTACAGGAAAACTGTTTCCCAGTGTTGGTGTGCTGTTAGGTTTGGGATGCATCACACCTGCAAATGCGATGTACCCGATGGCACCTGCGCCAATTTCAAGGTCCTGAGCCTGATGAAAGGATCTGCATGGAGGAGTTGTACGGCACTCTACTGGCCCCAGTGATAGGTTCATGTTGGTGCTAGCAGACAACTGCACTTGAACTCCATGACAAACTTGCTTGAACCTTCCACTACTCCCAACTACACATAACCAAGAAGTACCTCTCCTCTAACTCTACCGTATATTGCTAATAATTCTTGCTTACTTTTATCTATGAACACCTATCTATAAACACTATCATGGCTTTTCAGCATCTGCCATGTTATGCTATACATAACTATAGCACATTACTTAGGGATTATATAAATAAACACATTAAATGTCTAAAATGCATAACACTGTTCAAACATAAGCATGTGATGATTATCTTCAGGGTAGGAATGGGGTAAGACAGTCCACATCCTCACAATAGTACAATTCTTAAGATCAGGCTGTGTTCAACACGCTGCATTTTGCTGCTTTTATTTATGCAGATTAAAATCTGATTTATACAGTACAAGCAAAAGCTATGAGATTTCAGAAATCTCATGCAAACACATTGCTTTTATTCCTGACTGAATTGGAAAACTGCTGTTTTCTTAAAATTGCAGCATGTCAATTGATTTAGTGTTTTGTAGCATTTTTTGCAGAGTTTTTTCACCCATGAAAGCAATAAGTGAGTGCAAAAAAATAAAAAAAAGCAACTAAAGACGTTGCCATGAGTTTTTGCTGCGTTTTTAGTGAAAAAAGCAGATACAGCAGGATGTGAAACCCATTTATTTTTACGATTTTCTGAAGTTTAAACAAATTGTTTTGGTGTCCTAACATAAGCATGGCAGTTCGTGCTAGTGCAGTTTAATTAAAGATTGTATCTGGGAATTTACAAAAAAAAAAAAAAATTACCTAAACACTAATAGGCAGTAGGGTTGAGCATTCCGATACTGCAAATATCGGGTATCGGCCGATATTGGCTGTATCGGAATTCCGATTCCGAGTTCCGATATTTTCGTCATATCGGATACCGGAATCGGGATTGTCACTGTCACTGTCAGTGTCCGTCGGTCGGGTCTGTCAGGAGTCAGCGGCACTTACCTGGCAGAAGATCTCCGGCGATCACGGGCTGGACTGCTTCATGGCCACAATCTTCTTTCCCCGGCGGTCACATGCAGTTTCTCCGCGATAACTGCAGTGACTGCTGGGTAATCCCGGCCGTAAAGCAGTCAGTCCGATGACGTCACCGCCGGAGAAGCAGGTAATCAGCTGTGCTGCGTTGCGATGACAGGCTCTGCCTGTCATTGCGATGTAGCAGAGCTGGATCGTCGTGGGACTGTCGTTATGGACTGCGTCGGACAGGTGGTATACTGTTGGTTTGTTTTTTTTTCTTTTTTTACAGGAGATCGATGGCGTCGCAGGAATGAGAGTATAATAAAATATAATGAAAACTGTGTTGTCTCTTTTATTTCATTAAAAGACTTTTTTCTTGCTTTGTCTTTTTTTTAAACATTTAAAAACTTTGGGATTAATAATGGATCGGTGTCTTATTGACACCTCTCCATTATTAACCGGGCTTATTGTCACCGTGCAATCAACGGTGACATTAACCCCTTATTACCCCGCTTGCCACCGCTACAGGGCAAGTGGGAAGAGCCGGGTAAAGTGCCACAATTGGCACATCTTTTGATGCGCCAAATGTGGGGCTGCTGTAGCCTGGTATTATCAGGCTGTTGAGGGCCAAAATCCATGGGCCTTGACAGTCTTTTAATACCAGGCCGCAGCAGTCTGCATTTTACTTGGCTGGTTAACAAAAATAGGGGGGATCCCCACGACGTTTTTTTTTCGAGGGGATCCCCTATTTTTGTTAACCAGCCAAGCTAAGCAGACTGCTGTGGCCTGGTATTATCAGGCTGGCAAGGTCCATGGATATTGGATCCTTACCAGCCTGAAAAACCAGGCCTCAGCGGTCTGCTTCATCTGGCTGGTTAACAAAAATAGGGGGGACCCCACGCCAATTTTTTTCGAGGGGATCCCCTATTTTTGTTAATCAGCCAAGATATGCAGACTGCTGTGGCCTGGTATTATCAGGCTGGCAAGGTCCATGGATCTTGGCTCCTTAACAGCCTGAAAATCCAGGCCTCAGCGGTCTGCTTCATCTGGCTGGTTAACAAAAATAGGGGGGACCCCACGCCAATTTTTTTCGAGGGGATCCCCTATTTTTGTTAATCAGCCAAGATATGCAGACTGCTGTGGCCTGGTATTATCAGGCTGGCAAGGTCCATGGATCTTGGCTCCTTAACAGCCTGAAAATCCAGGCCTCAGCGGTCTGCTTCATCTGGCTGGTTAACAAAAATAGGGGACCCCACGCCAATTTTTTTCGAGGGGATCCCCTATTTTTGTTAATCAGCCAAGATATGCAGACTGCTGTGGCCTGGTATTATCAGGCTGGCAAGGTCCATGGATCTTGGCTCCTTAACAGCCTGAAAATCCAGGCCTCAGCGGTCTGCTTCATCTGGCTGGTTAACAAAAATAGGGGGGACCCCACGCCAATTTTTTTCGAGGGGATCCCCTATTTTTGTTAATCAGCCAAGATATGCAGACTGCTGTGGCCTGGTATTATCAGGCTGGCAAGGTCCATGGATCTTGGCTCCTTAACAGCCTGAAAATCCAGGCCTCAGCGGTCTGCTTCATCTGGCTGGTTAACAAAAATAGGGGGGACCCCACGCCATTTTTTTTTCGAAGGGAACCCCTATTTTTGTTAATCAGTTCCCTCTGACGTCACTGATTGTGTCCCTGGCTGACCTGAAGTGAAAGTGGAAAGCAATCAATTAAGCTTTCCACTTAAGGGCCAGTCTCACATAGCGATATCGCTACCGAGATCGCTGCTGAGTCACTAGTTTTGTGACGCAGCAGCGAGCTCACCAGCGATATCGCTGTGTGTGACATTCAGCGACGATCAGCCCCCCTGCCGGGTATCGCTGATCGTCGCTGAAATGTCAGGACCTTTTTTTGATCGCTGGTTTCCCGCTGACAGGCACACATCGCTGCGTGTGACAGGCGGGAGACCAGCGATCCGCTGGTAACCAAGGTACACAGCGGGTTTCCAGGCGCGGGGCTGTGCCTAGAAACCCGCTGTGTACCTTGGATACCAGCGCCCTGATGCAGGGAGCTGGTATCCAAGGTACACAGCGGGTTTCCAAGCGCTGCCGGTGCCTGGAAACCCGCTGTGTACCTTGGTTACCAGCGGATCGCTGGTCTCCCGCCTGTCACACGCAGCGATGCGTGCCTGTCAGAGGGAAACCAGCGATCAAAAAAAGGTCCTGACATTTCTGCGACGATCAGCGATACCCGGCAGGGGGGCTGATCGTCGCTGAATGTCACACACAGCGATATCGCTGGTGAGCTCGCTGCTGCGTCACAAAACTAGTGACTCAGCAGCGATCTCGGTAGCGATATCGCTATGTGAGACGGGCCCTTAAGCGATGTTACCCGCAGTGTCGCTGTCCCAGATCGCTGCCTGAGCTGCCTATTTGGCAGCTCAGCAGCGATCATGTAGCGATACACCAGCGATCCTGACAAGTGCATATCGTTGTCGGGATCGCTGGTGTATCGTTATGTGACACCCAGCCTTTACTCTCCTGTCAGCCAGGAGAGGAACTCATTCATTTGGGGTTTACTGTGAGGCTGCAGCATTAGCTGCGGTCCCTGCAGTAAACATTAACCCTTTCTGAAGGATTACACCTTGGGACCTGACTGTGCATGGGATAGGTAAGAATAATTTTGCTTTTTTATTTTATTTTTATTACAGGAAATGGTTTTTGCAGTAAAATAAAAGATGGTCAAAAACATGTGTCTTTATTTCATTAAAATGATTTTTAATTAAAGTGTGTGTGTTTTATTTTTATTTCATGCAATAGGATTAATAATTGATAGTTGTCTAATTGACAGCTCTCAATTATTAACCTGGCTTAAGGTCACCTTTCAATAGCAAGGTGGCTTTAACCCCATATTAACCCATTCGCCACCGCTACAGGGCAATGGGAATAGACGGGCAAAGTGCCAGAAAGGGCGAATCTAATTATAGATTTGTCTTTCCTGGGGTGTCTGGGGCAGATGTTAGTAGCCGGGGGGGGCAAAAATAATGGTCCCTCTCTGGGCTATTATTATCTGCCCCCACTCACTGGCTTTGTCCGTCTGGTTGCGAAAATAGGGCGGGAGCCCACGCATTTTTTTTCAGCAATTTTACACCTCATATATATATATACATGTCATTGAATTTGTGACACATATTATATATATATATATTTATATTTGTAGTTCATACACTTCTACATAGTATAATAGCCGCTAATTCAATTGCCGGCTTTTGTGAAAATGCAGAACCCGACATGAAATGACACTTGGTGTACATAGGGTTAACCATGTCTTTCATGTCCTTTGCTATCTAATTTGCACAAACAATTAAATCAGTCTATGTGTGCAAAATTTCACACCTGTAGGGGTTAATTAAAGGTGTAAATTCGTAGCAAAAAAGTCCGTTTTTTTTTACAACGAATTTACACCTTTAATTAACCCTACAGTAAATTTTACATAACTAACCTCACCCCCAAGGGTGGTTTGCACGTTAATGACCGGGACAATTTTTACAATTCTGACCACTGTCTCTTTATGAGGTTATAACTCCGGAACGCTTCAACGAATCTTCGCGATTCTGAGACTGTTTTCTCGTGACATATTGTACTTCATGATAGTGGTAAAATTTCTTCCATATAACTTGCGTTTATTTTTGAAAAATACGCAAATATGGCGAAAATTTTGAAAATTTAGCAATTTTCAAACTTTGAATTTTTATTCCCTTAAAACAGAGAAATATGTAACACAAAATAGTTAAGAAATAACATTTCCCACATGTCTACTTTACATCAGCACAATTTTGGAATCAAAATTTTTTTTTGTTAGGAAGTTATAAGGGTTAAAAGTGACCAGCGATTTCTCATTTTTACAACAAAATTTACAAAGCCATTTTTTTTAGGGACCACCTCACATTTGAAGTCACTTTGAGGGGTCTACATGACAGAAAATACCCAAAAGTGACACCATTCTAAAAACTGCACCCCTCAAGGTACTCAAAACCACATTCAAGAAGTTTATTAACCCTTCAGGTGCTTCACAGGAACTAAAGCAACGTGGAAGGAAAAAATGAATATTTAACTTTTTAGCCACAAAAATGATCTTTTACAAACTTTTTTTTTATTTTCACAAGGGTAAAAGGAGAAAATGGACAGATAAGGTTGTTATGCAATTTCTCCTGAGTACGCCAATACCCCATATGTGGGGGAAAACCACTGTTTGGGCACACGCAGAGCTCGTAAGGGAAGGAGCGCCGTTTGACTTTTTCAAACTAAAATTGGCTGGAGTTGAGATTGGACGCAATGTCGCGCTTGGAGAACCTCTGATGCGCCTAAACAGTGGAAACCCCCCACAAGTGACACCATTTTGGAAACTAGACCCCCTAAGGTACTTATCTAGATCTGTTGTGAGCACTTTGAACCCCCAAGTGTTTCACAAAAGTTTATAATGCCTGGGTGTGAAAAAAAAAAAAAAAATTCCACAAAAATGATTTTTTAGTCCTAAATTTTTGAATTTTCCCAAGGAAATTGGACCCCAAAAGTTGTTGTCCAATTTGTCCTGAGTACGCTGATACCCCATATGTGGGGGTGGAAAACTGTTTGGGCGCACGGCAGGGCTTGGAAAGGAAGTAGTAACGTTTTGGAATGCAGACGTTGATGGGGGTCATGTTCCGTTTGCAGTGCCCCAGATGAGCCTAAACAGTGGAAATCCCCCACAAGTGACCCCATTTTGGAAACTAGACCCCCTAAGGAACTTATCTAGATCTTTGGTGAGCACTTGAACCCCCAAGTGCTTCACACAAGTTTATAATGCCCGGGCATGAAAATAAAAAATCCTATTTTTTTCCCACAAAAATTATCTTTTAGTCACTAATTTTTTATTTTCCCAAGGGTATCAGGAGAAATTGGACCACATAAGTTGTTGTCCAATTTGTCCTGAGTACGCTGATGCCCCATATGTGGGGGGGAACCACTGTTTGGGCGCACGGCAGAGCTCGGAAGGGAAGGAGCACCATTTGACTTTTTCCAACCAAAATTGGCTGGAATTGAGATTGGATGCCATGTTGCATTTGGAGAGCCCCTGATGTGCCTAAACAGTGGAAACCCCCCACAAATGACCCCATTTGGGAAACTAGACCCCCTAAGGAACTTATCTAGATCTTTGGTGAGCAATTTGAACCCTCAAGTGCTTCACACAAGTTTATAACGTAGAGCCGTAAAATTTAAAAATCATATTTTTTCCACAAAAATGATCTTTTCACCCGAATTTTTATTTTTCCAAGGGTAACAAGACTCCAAAAGTTATTGTGCAATTTGTCCTGAGTACACTGATACCCCATATGTGGGGGTATACCACTGTTTGGGTGCATGGCAGAGTTTGGAAGGGAAGGAGCGCCATCTCACTTTTTCAACGCAGAATTGGCTGGACGCCATGTCGTGTTTGGAGAGCTCCTGATCTGCCTAAACAGTGGAAACCCCCCACAAATGACACCATTTTGGAAACTAGACCCCTCAAGGAACTTATCTAGATGTGTGGTGAGAACTTTGAACCCCCAGGTGTTTCACTAAAGTTTATAACGTACAGCCTTAAAATAAAAAATCCTTTTTTTTTTTTACAAAAATGATTTTTTCGCCCCCAATATTTTATTTTCACAAGGGTAACAGAAGAAATTGGAACCCAAAAGTTGTTGTCCAATTTGTCCTGAGTACGCTGATACCCAATATGTAGGAGAAAACTACTGTATGGGTGCACGTCAGGGCTCGGAAGGGAAGTAGTGACGTTTTGGATTGCAGACTTTGATGGAATGGTCTGGGGGCGTCATGTCGCATTTGGAGAGCCCCTGATACGCCTAAACAGTGGAAACCCCCCACAAGTGACCCCATTTTGGAAAATAGACCCCACAAGGAACTTATCTAGATGTGTGGTGAGCACTTTGAACCCCGAAGTGCTTCACAGAAGTTTATAACGCACAGCCGTAAAAATAAAAAATCCTTTTTTTTTTTACAAAAATGATTTTTTCGCCCCAATATTTTATTTTCACAAGGGTAACAGGAGAAATTGGACCCCAAAAGTTGTTGTCCAATTTGTCCTGAGTACGCTGATACCCAAATGTGGGAGAAAACTACTGTATGGGCGCATGTCAGGGCTCGGAAAGGGAAGTAGTGACGTTTTGGATTGCAGACTTTGATGGAATGGTCTGGGGGCGTCATGTCGCATTTGGAGAGCCCCTGATGCGCCTAAACAGTGGAAACCCCCCACAAGTGACCCCATTTTGGAAAATAGACCTCACAAGGAACTTACCTAGATGTGTGGTGAGCACTTTGAACCCCGAAGTGCTTCACAGAAGTTTATAACGCACAGCCGTAAAAATAAAAAATCCTTTTTTTTTTTACAAAAATGATTTTTTCGCCCCCAATATTTTATTTTCACAAGGCAACAGGAGAAATTGGACCCCAAAAGTTGTTGTCCAATTTGTCCTGAGTACGCTGATACCCAATATGTGGGAGAAAACTACTGTATGGGCGCATGTCAGGGCTCGGAAAGGGAAGTAGTGACGTTTTGGATTGCAGACTTTGATGGAATGGTCTGGGGGCGTCATGTCGCATTTGGAGAGCCCCTGATGCGCCTAAACAGTGGAAATCCCCAACAAGTGACCCCATTTTGGAAAATAGACCCCACAAGGAACTTATTTAGATGTGTGGTGAGCGCTATGAAGCCCCAAGTACTTCACAGAAGTTTATAATGTACAGCCGTAAAAACAAAAAAATCTTATTTTTTTTACAAAAATAATATTTTCGCCCCCAGTTTTTTATTTTCCCAAGGGTAACAGAAGAAATAGGACAAATTTCACAATAACTCTTGGGTCCAGAGTACGCTGATACCCCATATGTGGGGATAAACTACTGTTTGGACGCATGGCAGAGCTCAGAAGTGAAGGAACACCGTTTGACTTTTTCAACGCAGAATTGGCTGGAATGGAGATCAGACGCCATGTCACATTTGGAGAGCCCCTGATGTGCCTAAACAGCGGAAACCCCCCAATTCTAACTCCAACCCTAACCCCAACACACCCCTAACCCTAGTCCCAACCCTAATCCCAACCCTAACCCTAATCCTAACTCTAACCCTAATCCTAACTTTAGCGCCAACCCTAACCCTAACTTTAGCCGAAACCCTAACCCTAACCCTAATGGGAAAATGGAAATAAATACATTTTTTTTATTTTATTATTTTTCCCTAACTAAGGGGGTGATAAAGGGGGTTTGATTTACTATTTATAGCGGTTTTTATGATTGGCAGCTGTCACGCTAAAAGACGCTTTTTATTGCAAAAAGTAGTTTTTTGCATCGCCACATTTTGAGAGCTATAATTTTTGCATATTTTGGCCCACAATGTCATGTGAGGTCTTATTTTTGCGGGACGAGGTGACGCTTTTATTGGTACCATTTTTGAGCACGTCACATTTTTGATCGCTTTTTATTTCGATTTTTGGGAGGTTAGAATGAACAAAAATCAGCAATTCATGAATTTCTTTTGGGTGAGGCGTTTTTATTGTTCCGCGTGTGGTAAAATCGATAAAGCAGTTTAATTCTTCGGGTCAGTACGATTATGGCGATACCTCATTTATATAATTTTTTTATGTTTTGGCGCTTTTATAGAATAAAAACAATTTTATATAAAAAATAATTATTTTTGCATCGCTTTATTCTGCGAGCTATAACTTTTTTATTTTTTTGCTGATGATGCTGTGTGACGGCTCGTTTTTTGCGGGACAAGATGACGTTTTCAGCGGTACCATGTTTATTTATATCCATCTTTTTGATCGCGTGTTATTCCACTTTTTGTTCAGCAGTATGATGATAAAGCACTGATTTTTTGCTTCGTTTTTATTTTTTATTTTTTAAGGGGTTCACAAAAGGGGTTAACTAGTGGGACAGTTTTATAGGGGGGGTCGTTACGGACGCGGCGATACCATATATGTGTACTTTTATTGTTTTATTTTTTTTATTTACAATAAGTAATGAATTTATTGGGGAATATTTTTTTTTTTTTTTTGGATTTTTTTTTACACATGTTTATTTTTACTTTTTTTTACTTTTTTACTTTGTCCCAGGGTGGGACATCACTGTATTTCATCAGATCGCTGGTGTGACAGTGTGCAGCGATGTGACAGGCAGTGCAGGACGCTTCCTCATGCCTGCTCTCGGCAGGCACTGAGGAAGCCGCCTCCCTCCAGGACCCCAGCGCCATCTTGGATCTGGGTCCTGGGAGGGAGGAAGCCCTCAGAGCAGCGCGATCACATCGCACTGGTCTGAGGGTCTCAGGGGGGCGCGCAGGGAGCCCCCTGCCTGCGCGATCCTCCCCTGTGCCCCCAGTACACCGCGATCATGTTTGATCGCGGTGTGCAAGGGGTTAATGTGCCGGGAGCGGTCCGTGACCGCTCCTGACACACAGTCACGGGTGTCAGCTGTGATAATCAGCTGACACCCGGCGGCGATTAGCTGCGCTCCCTCCGGGAGCGCAGCTAATCGCCTATGACGTACTATCCCGTCCATGGGCAGAATGGCACGGGTTTTATGGACGGGATAGTACGTCTAATGTCAGAGAGGGGTTAATGATATCGGCGATACCATTCCGATTCCGATACTTTTGGATATCGGAAAGTATCGCTCAACTCTAATAGGCAGGTAATTGCAACTTACCTGCCTGTTGTGCATGGTGCCGTTCTGTGCAAGGCTTCTGAATCCCCGGCAGGAGCGGTCTGTGACTGCTCTATGCTGGTGGAGAAAGGCACTGTGCACAACAGGCAGGTAAGTAGCAACTACCTGCCTACTAGTGCTTAAACACTATCATGGCTTTTCAGCATCTGCCATGTTATGCTATACATTACTATAGCACATTACTTAGGGATTATACAAATAAACACATTAAATGTCTAAAATGCATAACACTGTTCAAACATAAGCATGTGATGATTATCTTCAGGGTAGAACTGGGGTAAGACAGTCCACATCCTCACAATAGTACAAAAAAATTTACAAAAAAAACAAAAAATTTACCTAAACAATAATAGGCAGGTAATTGCAACTTACCTGCCTGTTGTGCATGGCGCTGTTCTGTGCAAGGGTTCTGAATACCCGGCAGGAGCCGTCTGTGACTGCTCTATGCTGGTGGAGCAAGACACTGTGCACAACAGGCAGGTAAGTAGCAACTACCTGCCTGCTAGTGCCTAAGTACATTTTTTGCTTTATGCAAAATCCCCGATATAGCTTTCAAATAAGTGTTATGTGTAAAAGTAAATAATAATTGACCATCTCAATGCCCAACCAATGTGTAAAAGTAAGAAATGTCCAAACAATATGTAAAACTGAAGGCACTGCCACACTTAGCGATCGCACTAGCGATCACGACAACGACTTAACCTGGCGAGATCGCTTGTGCGATCGCTATGTGATCGCTAGTTAGATTCCAAACACAACTCATCAGCGATCTGTGATTCCAAACACATCTCATCAGCGATCTGTATAGCGACCTCTGCGGTCGTTGGGAAAACCTAGTCCCACCTGCGATGCTGGTGAAGTCTTTCATAAAGGGTGTCACACTAAGCGATTCAGGCTCACCAGCGGGACTCCAACGACCAAAAAACGGCTCAGAACATTCATAAGAGATCAGCGACATCTCAGCAGGGGCCACATTGCTGCTACATGTCACACACAGTTAAGTCGCTAACGACATCGCTACTGCGTCATAAATGGTGACGCAGTAGCGATCTCGTTAGCGATCTCGCTTCGATCTCGCTTAGTGTGGCATACCCTTAAGCATTGCTCAACCATTGTGTGAAAGTAAGCATTGCCGAACCAATGTGTGAAAGTAAACAATACCTGATCAACTCAAGGGATCATGTGTGAAAGTAAAGGCCCCGTCTCACATAGCGAGATCGCTACCGAGATCGCTGCTAAACAGAGATCTCAGCAACGATCTCGCTATGTCTGACACGTACCAGCGATCAGGCCCCTGCTGTGAATCGCTGGTCGTGTCAGAAATGTCAGGACTTTTTTTTGATCGCTGGTCTCCCGCTGGCCAGCACGCATCGCTACGTGTGACAGGCAGGAGATCAGTGATCTCCTGGTAACCAAGGTAAACATCGGGTTTCCAGGTGCGGGGCTGTGCCTGGAAACCCGACGTGTACCTTGGATACCAGCGCGCAGCTGCAGGGGAGCTGGTAACCAAGGTACATGTCGGGTTTCCGGGCACCGCACAGCACCTGGAAACCCGACGTGTACCTTGGTTACCAGCTCCCTGCATCAGGGGGCTGGTATCCAACGTACACTGCGGGTAACTAGGCGACGTTACCTGATCTGGCCTGATCGCTGCCTGAGCTGCCTGTTTGGCAGCTCAGCAGCGATCATGTAGCGACACACCAGCGATCCTGA
The DNA here is from genome assembly GCA_033576555.1 of Oophaga sylvatica. NCBI lineage: Eukaryota > Metazoa > Chordata > Amphibia > Anura > Dendrobatidae > Oophaga > Oophaga sylvatica. Next base: position 194,640,622 of record JARQOD010000002.1, read on the forward strand.
TCGTTGTCGGGATCGCTGGTGTGTCGCTATGTGAGATGGGGCCTTAAGCAAATTGTAGGAAATTCTATCTGAAGTGTTTCATAGATAAAACACATAATAACTGTACTGAGTGTAATTACAGCAGATCACTGGAGGTGTCAGATCTAAGCAGATTTTATATTGATGACTAGGGATGAGCGATATTGCCCGATATCGTATCGGAATTCCGATTTCCAATATTGGAAAATATCGGATATCGTATTTTCCGATTTCCGATATCAATGCAAGTCAATGGGAGAAAAAAATCGGAATTACAAAATGACCACTACAGTGCTATATAATGGATAAAATGGAGGGGAAACACCTCAGGATAATGGGGAAGGAGTTTGCAGAGGCAGAGGAGCAAAAAAATTGCTAGAAAAATGCACAGAGCGAAAGCTGTAGCAGGAAAACTGGTCGCCATCTTCTTAACAGCGGTGTTTTTTCTTTGGGTTAGGATTAGTTGGGGTAGGGCTAGGGTTTATGATTAGTAGGGTAAGGGTTAGGGTTAGGGGTTAGGGTTAGTTAGGGTTATGGTTAGGGGTTAGGGTTAGTAGGGTTAGGGTAAGGGTTAGGGGTTAGAGTTAGTGATTAGGGTTAGTTAGGGTTAGGGTTAGTGGTAAGGGTTAGGGGTTAGTGATAGTTATTTTACATTATTAAATTAAAACTGCCTGTGGTGGTGTCAATATGCCCTTTGACTGACCTGTGTCCGCGTTCAGCTCACCTTGCTTTGCAGGGAGTTTCCAGGAGCACCACGTGGAGGAACGGATACACTCCCTTTAAACCATGCTTAGTCTTCTGCTGATTATATTCCTGTTATTCAGTAATTCTGCATATTGATATTCTGCTTTTGGTTCATGTACATCTGCTTCTACTGCTTCCTAAACCTCCGTCTATGGTTATTCTGCTATTGGCTGGTCGCAGAATGTCCCAAACCCAGAGGAAATACGCAGAAGTAACAGTAGGCACAGGAACTTGAGAGAACCAGCTGGTGAGTCTGGAACCCGTATAGGCAGCAGAAATCAGCATAAGAGCCAATGGAACTAACGGGCACCAGCTGACGTTACCGGAGCCCGTTAACTAAGCAGGAGGGACCTGTGCCAGAATGCACTACCAAGGACCAGCAGACATTACTGGAACTCGGATACCACAAAGGAGGGACCTAAGCCATGTACTCTACTGAGAACCAGCTGACGTTACAGGAACCCAGATAATCAGCAGAAGGTAAAAGTGCCAGTGCCTGTACTGGGCTACAGCTGACATTACTGTAGCCCGGATACCACAATGTAGTAGTGCCATAAGCCAAAAGCACTGCCGAGAAGCCCCAAAAAATCCCACAAATATGCAAGTTCAAGAGCAAAAAGACATGAGTCCGGGGATATCTCCATCTGTCTTCTTGTCTTGGGTCTTCTGCATCTGTCTTCCTGTCATGGGTCTTCTGCATCTGTCTTCCTGTCTTGGGTCTTCTGCATCTGTCTTCCTGTCTTGGGTCTTCTGCATCTGTCTTCTTGTCTTGGGTCTTCTACCGGATAAATGTCTTCTCGGCAGAAGGTGCAAGAGCCGCATTTGCCCCAGCAACCCGGACACAGTCTTATTTACTCCGCAGTCGCAGCAGGGGGAGCCTGGCCTACTGGCACTGTCGAGACCAGCCTTGAGCGCCAGGTCCCGGAGTCCACGTAGGGGGCTCCTACACTGCCGACACCACGAATAACAGCAAACTGAGCCGGAATGATGTACGACGGGGGCGTGGAACAGTGCGGCTGACACAACCGTGTAACGGAGAGCGTCGTTGAAACACGGTTTGGAGAAGGAGGTACCCATGCCCTTGGCACTCCCAAGAACCAGCTGGCAATGCTGGAACTTGGTTTACCCCTCGGGGAGGCACCTGGTTCCGCACTTCACTGCCACGAAACAGCCGGCGTGGCTGGATCCCACCTCTTGTGCTTCTGCCTATAGGTGTTTGGCATCTGTCGACCTTTTTTTCCACTTTGGTCTAAGGAGGTACAGCTGGCGGTACTGTTGCCCAGAAACACAGTATGCTGTGAAAGTGGCAGTCACGGAAATGGGCACTAGCTGGCGGTACTAGAGCCCATGGAAAACAGTATGAGGTGAAAGAGTCAGTCAAAGAACTAGGTGTTAGATGTTGGTAGTAGAGGCCAGAGCACGGGCATAACATAGGCACATGACAGAGCATGCATACTGCTACCAACCATGCATGTAACCTGTGTACTCTTGCCCAGGGCAGCAAAAGTCACCAGAAATCCAGGCCTGGTTCATTTTTAGGAATGTAAGCCGGTCCACATTTGCAGCAGATAGTCTGGTACGTTGGTCTGTTAGTACATTGCCAGCTGCACTAAAGATGCGTTCAGAAATCACACAGGCACCAGGACAAGCCAGAACCTCCAAGGCATTCTGGCTAAGCTTGGGCCATGTATCCAACTTGGAGACCCAAAACTTGAAGGGGGCAGATCAATCCTGAAGCACACTGACAGGGGTGAAGAGGTATTGTGCCACCATGTCACGGTAATGTTGCCTCCTAGTGTGTTGCACTGTCTGTGCTGATGGTGCCCGAACTGTTTGCGGGTTCAGAAACCGTTGGAACAGGTTGGGTATACTGAACCTGTCAGTAGCAGATGTACTGCTTCTGCTACCGGCTTCTGAATGGATTCCGCTGAGCCCAGGACGTACTGAGGTGCATGCTAGTGCACGCGCATCAGTGCTATGCGGTGGAAAAGAGTACATGAGTGAATTAACCAGTGCATCTTGGTACTCCTGCATTTTATACGCCCGGTTCAATGGTGTAATTAGGCTTTTAAAGCTGTCCTGGTAACGTGGATCTAAGAGGGTGGCCACCCAGTAGTCATTTGTGTGGAGAATACGAGCCATGCGAGGATCTTTTCTCAGACACTGTAGCATGAAGTCACTCATGTGCTGAAGGCTGCCAACTGGCCATGCATCGCTGTCACCAGCTGGAGGAATGTGCTCTGACTGCTCTGCATCACCCCATCCACGCTGTATCTGGTGACTACTAGTAGAGCGCTGTGTACTTTCCTCATCTGGCTCATCCTCATAGTCCTCCTCATCCTCCTCGCTTGCTGTGTCCTGCCTGGACCTTTGTGAGGCACCCACAGAGCTTTGTACCAACCGGGCCGATGAAGATTGCCTGGTTGGTGCAAGTGTCTCATCATACTCCTCCTCCTCCTGAGAAACCTCATCCCTTAGTCCTTTAAGTAATGATTCTATAAGGCATATAAGGGGAATAGTCAGGCTGAGCAGGGCAGCATCCGTGCTCACCATCAGAGTGAAGTCCTCGAAGCACTTCAAAATGGTGCATATGTCTTTCATGGATGCCCACTTTGTGGTTGTAAAGTGGGAGGTCTGAGAAATGTGTGGCCTACTTTGCACCTGCTGCAGCTGCAACTCCATAATTGCAGGTTGCTGCTCACACAACCTCCGCAGTATATGCAAAGTCAAATTCCACCTGGTGGGGAGGTCAACAATGATGCGGTGCTCGGGCAGGCCCAATCTGCGCTGCATGGCTGAAAGGCGCAATATAGCCATGCTTGAATGTCGCAAATGAGAGCACTCGTATCTGACTTTGTGCAGCAGCTCCTCAATGTCAGGATAGTTCCTAAGGAAACTCTGCACCAACAAGTTTAGGACATGGGCAAGGCATGGAATGTGAGTCAGATCACCTAGGCCAAGAGCCGCGACCAGGTGTCGGCCGTTGTCACACACCACCATACCTGGCTGGAGGTTGAGCGGCGCAAGCCACATGTCGCTCTGCTCCTTGAGCGTGTTCCACAGCTCGGTTGCGGTGTGGCTTTCATTACCCAGATAAACCAATTTCAACACGGCCTGTTGATGTTTGGCCATGCTTAGTCTTCTGCTGATTATATTCCTGTTATTCAGTAATTCTGCATATTGATATTCTGCTTTTGGTTCATGTACATCTGCTTCTACTGCTTCCTAAACCTCCGTCTATGGTTATTCTGCTATTGGCTGGTCGCAGAATGTCCCAAACCCAGAGGAAATACGCAGAAGTAACAGTAGGCACAGGAACTTGAGAGAACCAGCTGGTGAGTCTGGAACCCGTATAGGCAGCAGAAATCAGCATAAGAGCCAATGGAACTAACGGGCACCAGCTGACGTTACCGGAGCCCGTTAACTAAGCAGGAGGGACCTGTGCCAGAATGCACTACCAAGGACCAGCAGACATTACTGGAACTCGGATACCACAAAGGAGGGACCTAAGCCATGTACTCTACTGAGAACCAGCTGACGTTACAGGAACCCAGATAATCAGCAGAAGGTAAAAGTGCCAGTGCCTGTACTGGGCTACAGCTGACATTACTGTAGCCCGGATACCACAATGTAGTAGTGCCATAAGCCAAAAGCACTGCCGAGAAGCCCCAAAAAATCCCACAAATATGCAAGTTCAAGAGCAAAAAGACATGAGTCCGGGGATATCTCCATCTGTCTTCTTGTCTTGGGTCTTCTGCATCTGTCTTCCTGTCATGGGTCTTCTGCATCTGTCTTCCTGTCTTGGGTCTTCTGCATCTGTCTTCCTGTCTTGGGTCTTCTGCATCTGTCTTCTTGTCTTGGGTCTTCTACCGGATAAATGTCTTCTCGGCAGAAGGTGCAAGAGCCGCATTTGCCCCAGCAACCCGGACACAGTCTTATTTACTCCGCAGTCGCAGCAGGGGGAGCCTGGCCTACTGGCACTGTCGAGACCAGCCTTGAGCGCCAGGTCCCGGAGTCCACGTAGGGGGCTCCTACACTGCCGACACCACGAATAACAGCAAACTGAGCCGGAATGATGTACGACGGGGGCGTGGAACAGTGCGGCTGACACAACCGTGTAACGGAGAGCGTCGTTGAAACACGGTTTGGAGAAGGAGGTACCCATGCCCTTGGCACTCCCAAGAACCAGCTGGCAATGCTGGAACTTGGTTTACCCCTCGGGGAGGCACCTGGTTCCGCACTTCACTGCCACGAAACAGCCGGCGTGGCTGGATCCCGCCTCTTGTGCTTCTGCCTATAGGTGTTTGGCATCTGTCGACCTTTTTTTCCACTTTGGTCTAAGGAGGTACAGCTGGCGGTACTGTTGCCCAGAAACACAGTATGCTGTGAAAGTGGCAGTCACGGAAATGGGCACTAGCTGGCGGTACTAGAGCCCATGGAAAACAGTATGAGGTGAAAGAGTCAGTCAAAGAACTAGGTGTTAGATGTTGGTAGTAGAGGCCAGAGCACGGGCATAACATAGGCACATGACAGAGCATGCATACTGCTACCAACCATGCATGTAACCTGTGTACTCTTGCCCAGGGCAGCAAAAGTCACCAGAAATCCAGGCCTGGTTCATTTTTAGGAATGTAAGCCGGTCCACATTTGCAGCAGATAGTCTGGTACGTTGGTCTGTTAGTACATTGCCAACTGCACTAAAGATGCGTTCAGAAATCACACAGGCACCAGGACAAGCCAGAACCTCTAAGGCATTCTGGCTAAGCTCGGGCCATGTATCCAACTTGGAGACCCAAAACTTGAAGGGGGCAGATCAATCCTGAAGCACACTGACAGGGGTGAAGAGGTATTGTGCCACCATGTCACGGTAATGTTGCCTCCTAGTGTGTTGCACTGTCTGTGCTGATGGTGCCCGAACTGTTTGCGGGTTCAGAAACCGTTGGAACAGGTTGGGTATACTGAACCTGTCAGTAGCAGATGTACTGCTTCTGCTACCGGCTTCTGAATGGATTCCGCTGAGCCCAGGACGTACTGAGGTGCATGCTAGTGCACGCGCATCAGTGCTATGCGGTGGAAAAGAGTACATGAGTGAATTAACCAGTGCATCTTGGTACTCCTGCATTTTATACGCCCGGTTCAATGGTGTAATTAGGCTTTTAAAGCTGTCCTGGTAACGTGGATCTAAGAGGGTGGCCACCCAGTAGTCATTTGTGTGGAGAATACGAGCCATGCGAGGATCTTTTCTCAGACACTGTAGCATGAAGTCACTCATGTGCTGAAGGCTGCCAACTGGCCATGCATCGCTGTCACCAGCTGGAGGAATGTGCTCTGACTGCTCTGCATCACCCCATCCACGCTGTATCTGGTGACTACTAGTAGAGCGCTGTGTACTTTCCTCATCTGGCTCATCCTCATAGTCCTCCTCATCCTCCTCGCTTGCTGTGTCCTGCCTGGACCTTTGTGAGGCACCCACAGAGCTTTGTACCAACCGGGCCGATGAAGATTGCCTGGTTGGTGCAAGTGTCTCATCATACTCCTCCTCCTCCTGAGAAACCTCATCCCTTAGTCCTTTAAGTCATGATTCTATAAGGCATATAAGGGGAATAGTCAGGCTGAGCAGGGCAGCATCCGTGCTCACCATCAGAGTGAAGTCCTCGAAGCACTTCAAAATGGTGCATATGTCTTTCATGGATGCCCACTTTGTGGTTGTAAAGTGGGAGGTCTGAGAAATGTGTGGCCTACTTTGCACCTGCTGCAGCTGCAACTCCATAATTGCAGGTTGCTGCTCACACAACCTCCGCAGTATATGCAAAGTCAAATTCCACCTGGTGGGGAGGTCAACAATGATGCGGTGCTCGGGCAGGCCCAATCTGCGCTGCATGGCTGAAAGGCGCAATTAGCCATGCTTGAATGTCGCAAATGAGAGCACTCGTATCTGACTTTGTGCAGCAGCTCCTCAATGTCAGGATAGTTCCTAAGGAAACTCTGCACCAACAAGTTTAGGACATGGGCAAGGCATGGAATGTGAGTCAGATCACCTAGGCCAAGAGCCGCGACCAGGTTTCGGCCGTTGTCACACACCACCATACCTGGCTGGAGGTTGAGCGGCGCAAGCCACATGTCGCTCTGCTCCTTGAGCGTGCTCCACAGCTCGGTTGCGGTGTGGCTTTCATTACCCAGATAAACCAATTTCAACACGGCCTGTTGATGTTTGGCCATTGCAGTGCTGAAATCAGTTGTTGTGGTACGTCTGGGTGCAGGTGAGTCTGACGAGGAGTATGAGGAGGAGTCAATTTGTACGGAGGAGAGGACTGCAATCCATGGAGTTGGCAGGACCCACGCACTTGCACTGTCTACTTCAGTTCCAGGCTCAACTACATTGCCCAATGGGCGGTGATGGAAATGTAGCATCCCTGGCCATGCAGACTGGTCCACGCGTCGGTGGTCAGGAGGGCCTTGCTACTAACTGCATTTTGTAAGCATGCTTAATTTTACGCTCCACATGCTGTTGCTGAAGTAGAAGCGGCTGAGAACGCTGTATTGTGGGATTGCAAACCCCAACATATCGATAAAGGCTGCCTTGCTCACCAGCCAGAATGGTAGCATTTCCACTTCAAGCTGTTTGGCAATGCGATAATTCATGCCCTGTGCTCCTGGGTGGTTTGCCGAGTACGGGCGCCTTTTCTCCCACACCTGTGTGGCAGATGGCTGCACACTGGATTGGGAGTGTGAGGATGCCAGCGATTGGGATGCTGATGCTGACGAAGTACAGACAGTGTGCCGCCATGCAACACTGCCTGCAGATGCAACCTGGCATTCTGGCGAGGAAGCGGGAGCAGCTGTTTGCGAGCTGGAGAAGAGGTGGCCGCTGTGGCTGAAGCAATGGAAGATGGGGGACCAGCTGCAGGTGGCGAATCATCTTGGGTGTGATGCTGCCTCTCCACAGGGTGCCTCTTCCTGACATGCGTCAAAATATTGGTGGTATTAAGGTTGCTGACGTTCTTCCCTCTCCGCACAGTTTGTCGACAAAGCTTGCATCTGACTACTGTGACGTCATCTGCAACTTGGTTGAAAAAGGCCCATGCACCACAACTCTTGGGCGCACCCCTTGTGCTCTTTAAAAGAGCCCTGCTCCTAACGGGTGCTGAAGTTGAGGGAGCCGACAACCAATTTTTCCCTCTTCCTCTCCCACGTGGACGGCCATGCTGCGCCACACCTGCAAGCTCTTCCTCTGAGCTATCCCTACTTGCTTGCTGCCCCTCAGCATGCCATGATGGGTCAAGGACCTCGTCATCCAATACACTTTCATCAGCAGAAAACTGGCAGCTGAGTATCATCATCATCTGCTGACTGGGGTCCGGTCACTGTGGGCACTGGCCCACCCTCCACTTCTTCCTCAGACGCACACAGTGGTTGCACATCTGTGCATACTAACTCTTCTTCAGCTGCAGGAATGCTGTCTGGCTGGCACACAGATTCCAAGCCCACAGATTCTGAGAAGAGGATTAAGGTTGGCTGGCCCTCTGAATGTCTTGGCAATTTAGTGGGCGGTGAAGAAGCAGATAAGTGCTGCTCTTCAGTGGCCTGACCCGATGTGGTGGAGAGGTCTTTGGAGGATTCTGCGCTCATTGAGGTAGATGCCTCATCTGCCATCCAACCAACAACGGTTTCTACTTGATCCTCTCTTATCAGCCTATGGCCCTGCGCTCCTAACAAGCTGCGCATAAATGACTGCTGCCTGGTGAAAGTAGGTGCTGAGTGACTTGGGCCTGCTGCTTGATCTGGATGTGCACCATGTCTACCTCTTCCGCGGCCACCTCGGGGACGTCCCTTACTCCCTGCCTTCATCTCTATTGATGGATTCAGAACGGCAAGAAAGTAATTATTAGGGATTAGTGTGCTTATTCCTGTAGGACTACAAACAGGTATAAGAAACACTAATGGCACTGTATGATGGTGTGTCTGTTACACTTTATTTGAATCTAGTGTGGCCTACACAAAGAGTAACGTGTGTTTGTGGTGTTGGTGTACACGTTACGGTCGGATGTCACAGCGCAGTAAATGACACTGCTGTGATACCAAAAAAAAAAGGATTCTCCGGGACTGGGCCATGTGCTGTGTGGCACCAGCCACAGAGGTTGTTTGGGCCCTCACAGTACAATCCCTATATAGTGTTTAACTTTAACCTCAATAGATGCTGTGAGGTAAAGTAACACTTATAGGGGCACTGAGAGTGAATTTACTGGTGAAAAATTTGGGTTTGCGCGATAGAACAGGCAGCACTAGGGGTACTGTAGTCTGATGAGACTACAAAGACTAGTGGCGTAACTAGAAATGGCGGGGCCCCACAGCAAAATTTTGAACGGGGCCCCCTCTCCCAAACGGGCGGCGGGGGGGGTGGGGTTCTGATAGTGGGCAGAGCCAATAGCAGTGGGCGGAGCAAATCACAGCAATTCTCTAGGCCCAAAAAATACTCTTCAGTCTCATAACGGCCAGCTTTTTGCCCAAATCAGAGCTGTATTTAAAGCAGACATTATGGAAACACAATATAATATAATGGACTGGTAGCAATGCAGCCCCCTTATGCTACCATTACTAGTAACCATGTCCCGCATAACTATTAATGCAGGCACATTATGCCCCCATAACTAGTAATAAGCCCTCTTATTCTCCCATCAGTAGTAATGTGCCCCTCAAGTAGTAATGCAGCCAAGAATGCAGAGTTATCACTCACACAGTATGTGCCCCCGTTAATCTTCGGTGGTATCTTCAGCTCCACAGTGGAGCACACTCACCACCAGTCTTCACCCTTCTGGGCGCCGCCGACGAGTGACGTCAGCAGCGTGATCACATGACATGATCACGCTGCAGACGTCGCTCTGACCCGGCGGTCGGAGCTTCAATTGTACTGGCGTCTGTATAGACACCAGTGCAATTGATTCCTGGGAGACGGCACGCAGCAGCTTCTCTGCGCCGGCTGTCAGCATGACAGCCAGCACAGGCAACCGCCGACTCTCAGGCCATGGGCGGCGGAACACAGCCGCAGGGGAGACAGCTGCAGCAGGGACGGGCCCCCTGCTAGCCGGGCCCTATGGCAGCTGCTTCCCCTGCTTCCACGATAGTTCCGCCCCTGACAAAGACTGACCTAGCGGGTGCTGCACTCCCCAAAAAAAAGCACACAGGTGGTCTGCGCAGCGGAGGTGACTAAACTGTGTAAAGCACACCCGAGCACCAGGAAAATTGAGTGATAAATGGGGGTAAGGGATTGGGGGGGAGGTTCAGGGGGGAACCCCTCACTTAAAAATCCCTATATAGCGTTCACCAAAATGTACTGAGATTTAAGGGATGAAAAGAAAAGGCTGTGAAAAGGCAGTGAGACACACACCACACAGTGCTGCAGCAAGAGGAGCTGCAGCAGCTGCAGTGAATGTGAGCTGCACTGTCTCACTAAGCACCTCACTGAGAGCCTGCACAGCACAAAAAATGAAACTGAGCGGGGTCAGTGAGGAAAAAAGACTGCTTCTGTAACACACAGGGGCTGCTACAGTCGCTGAAAAACAATTTCTATCGCTATTAGATCCGAGATCTCTCCCTATCTCCAACAGCAACCTATCCCTATCTGCTTTCACAGTAGAGGGAGGCTAAAATGGCAGGCGCAGCCTTTTATACTGCCTGATCACACCATCCAGCCAGCCAATCGCAGCGCGCAGCCCCTAGCTAGCATGTTTTGACGCCTCCTACCAAGCTTAGGGGAGTTACACAATGTTGTCAGCAATTCTTCAGCTCCTGATTGGCTCCATGGAGCGCTCAGAGGCTGAAGGATTATGGGATTTCCGATTTCCGATGTGAAAAAAATATCGGAATTGGAAATCGGATTTCCGATATCACAAATATCGGGCCGATTTCAGATATTTCAATTTCCGAAAGCTCATCCCTATTGATGACCTCTACTATGGATAAGTTCAAAATATCAATATCATGTAACAATGCTTATAATTTGTAATATGAAAAAAATATGTATGTTCATAGCATCACTTTATTATTACTGAGAGAGAAAGGGTTAACGTATATGCTTGGTATGGCTAATGTAAATTGAACACATAGAATAGCAAGTTCTGAAAAATGTTCAATTTGTCATAAATTACATTTAATAATGCAGTAAAACTGTCAATGTTTTCAGTGTGGCCTTCTTTATCTCACAATGAAGCGACTCATAGGACATAGCAGCACAATCTGAAAAGTTCTAAATTGTTGTATTCTCATACAAACCGTGCCAAAGATCATAAAGCTTTTAGATTGCTGTATATAATCAAGATGCCTATCTAAAGTACTTCAGTCAGACTAATCATTCAGCTATTACAAAACATCCACTTTGTGTCTGATCCATTCTCAGACCTCATTCGTACCTGTCTGTGGCATTAGTGTGATTCAATACATTTTCGCTCACTGCTAGAATAAACCAGACCGCTGACTCCTCTCTCTTTTTTTCTTTCTGTACTTCTGTCAATTTTTGTTCTTGTCAGTTTTTTTACTTTCTTATTCTATCTTGATTAGATTTTTATGACCAAGACATTTGTCACTAAATATAAGAATACATTTTTAGTATTAAACAGAACAATCTACTATTAGATATATGCATATAATTCATGGAAAATCTATTTTAAGGCAAAATAATTAAGCAGCACTATATGAGTTTTTCTATTCACCATATGTTGAGTTGAAACAGTGACCCTTGATAGACACAAACAATTGATGAAAGATAAACACTAGAATGTAAAAGGCTTTATAAAGGAAAGCTTTCATACCTGCGTACACCCAATCAAAACGTTTATTTTTTATTGAGTAGCAAAAAGAAACAATCCATTGGTAAGAGTAAAAACCAGTTATGATGTTGAGTTTTGCAATATAAATGAACCAGTTCACAAGTTAATTGTTAAGGAGAGTTTTCCTGCTAACTATTTTCATACTCATAATCATAGGATTACAACAAATGATAAAGCAACAGTATATGCTGAAAAAAAATCAGCATTTAAAGGGGTTGTCTGGCCTAGAATGTGCAGGCTTGTGAATAGTGTTGAGCATTCCGATACCGCAAGTATCGGGTATCGGCCGATATTCGCGTTATCGGAATTCCGATACTTAATTCCGATACTTTTTCAATATCGTATACCGGAATCGGAAGTTCCCATAATTCTTTGAGAGGCAATGTGATGTTAGTCAGCCAATGATGAATCTTATGAAGTGTGGGCACATCCTGTAATGCTGCGGTCATCTTAACTAATGGCATGGCTGTGATTGGCTGCTGAAATGATGTCAGAATGCACTATAAAAGGCGCCGCAGCCATTTTAGCGTCACTGTGCTGTGAACTCAGTTAGGGACAGAACGCTACTCTGCTCACTCTGAGGGACAGTTAGATATTGCGATTTTGTGTACTACTGTGCTTGAGGCAGGCTAGTTTACCAACAGGTCCTGCCCACATCCTTCTTCCTAGTGAGGATTCAACATCATCAGCCGGCGTTCCTGATCTGGCCACGGAGGCCAGAGATCACCGGCTTTCATCAACGGATGTAAGTTTCGTCTGCGGGCCATAGGAGGCTGAAGTCGGACTTTCTACTGCAAGTGACCCATCGGGGTTGTCAGCAGGCCAGAGGAGGCTGAAATTGGACTTTCTATTGCAAGTGACCCATCGGGGTTGTCAGGTAAAACCTGTGCAAACAGGACTATTTTCTCCACAGTGCACCACTAATACTCATTCATCTGAGCTGTCACCGGCCGGGACAGTGTCAATTTCTTCTGACCTTTCTGCATAAAAGGTTTTTTAGGATTTCTGCAGCGTTTTTCTGCTCCATCGTTAAAAGAGGACCTCTTTTACTTTTTCAGGGTTTGTCCATATTAATACCCATATGAATAAATACCTTATGCGTATTATGACTATTTAGTCCTTTGGTTTGGGGTTTACTACATAATAGACTACAGGCTTTTCTCATCACCTTTTTCTCACGGGTCTTAGTGCAATATTTATTTATTACTGTATTATTACATCTGCATCTCAAACTGTTCTACAGAGTGCATCTGAATTTATGTATTGTTTTCCATTTGACACATGCATATTCCTATTTTTCTACAGATCCTTTTGTGTCTTGTAGTTTTTATGTGCGCAAACTATTTTTATTTTCAATTATAGAGGGCCATGTTATTGACTTTGCATTGACGTGTAAAAGATTTATGTTGTGCCACTGGCTATATGTATTCTAAAGGTGTACCCAGTCTCAACAGATCATTAGTCTGATTGTTCTTTGATTCTCCTAAATGTGAATTTGTCTGATTTGGTGTCAAACTTGACTTTGTCCCTATTTTTGTTTTGCCATGTGACCCAATGATTATACAAATCTATATAGGGTTTGGCATCATCAAAAGTAACAGAATATTAGCATGCATGCATATTTAGGATATAAAAGAGAAGTATCTTGTTGTGCCAGAGTGTTCCTAACTCCTGAATGGATATAAAACAATATGGTCTACGGATCAGGTAAAATCGAGGGTCCGCATGTCTATATTTTATACAATTTGAGTGGGCAAGGGTGGGATTTAGAGATTAGCCCATTCATGAAAGTTTTGGGAGCTGAGAACCTTCAGGAGTTGTTAACCATGCTTTGAGGTCGATTGAATGCCATGTCACTCAGGCAGCCAATCACTGCTGTCAAGCGCAATGGAAAGCAACACACGGTTGGTCCTGTGGCCAGCAGCACAGGAGGGGTAAGGGTAAAACATGGATATATTAGATTATGTTTTACTATTTGGAGCAAGTTTGAAGTTTTCTTTAAGGATTGGAAAACCACCTTCAGTTAGGAATCGGATCAATCAAACAGGGCACAATATGGAATAATGTGCGTTGTTATACACAGTAACTTACAAACGTGGTTCTCTCTGGCATCTATGTACATGGGCAAGTATTACTCTAATTTGGGTCTAATGTGTAGTTTATTGGTCCCAATATAGGCTCATTGTAGGACTGCAAACACACAATTTGGTTCTTTGCAGGTAGAATATGGTACTTTATGCAAAGTATATGGCTGTGTGCAGGCACAGAATCGCACTGTCCTATGAAACAAACTATGGGACTATTGTGGCATGGTTATGGCGGTCTCTGGCCTGTTTAGCATAATATAGTACTATATGGACATTGGACAACAACAACTTTTTAATGTGCTGGTATTGTTGTGGTTACAATTAAAGAAATATTCTCAATTTGTCTCTGGAGCAGGTCAGAGCTATGTTGCTCTTTACTTCTTTGTTTCTGATAGGATAGGCTGAGTTATAGTATTAGTAGAACTATAAAGTTCTGCTGTAACACATTCAGCTATTAGTGATTTGTTTTATAATGTACACTGCTATTTACGGTACATATAGAGATAATGGCACTTGAACAAGCACATAGCTCAGGATAGTCAGAGCTGTGATTAGGAGAACTGCTCTTGGAGAAGCTAGTGCTATAGATTGGTGATTTTGCAAGTAGAGATGGGCGAACCCGAACAGTAAAGTTCGGCATCCAGACCGAACACCTATGACCTATGACCTATGACCCGACATGAAATGACACTTGGTGTACATAGGTTAACCATGTCTTTTCATGTCCTTTGCTATCTAATTTGCACAAACATTAAATCAGACTATGTGTGCAAAATTTCACACTGTAGGGGTTAATTAAAGGTTTAATTGTAGCAAAAAAGTCCGTTTTTTTTACAACGAATTTACACTTTAATTAACCCCTACAGGTGTGAAATTTTGCAACATAGCTGATTTAATTGTTTGTGCAAATCAGATAGCAAACGACATGAAAAGACATGGTTAACCTATGTACACCAAGTGTAATTTCATGTCGGGTGCTTCTGTCTTTTCACTGAACCGGCTTTACCCGGCAATTAAATTTCAGAGGATATTTTACTATGTAGAAGTGTATAAACTATACATTATATGTATATATATATGTCACAATGACATGTTATATATATATATATGTATTCTATGTGTGTATATTTAGTGTTTACAAGGAAAGAATGGGGTTTTTTTAGTTGCGATATTTTGTTCCATAGACTTACATGGGACTTCGGTATCGGTATCGGGTATCGCCGATATTTTAGTGATATCGGCGATACCATTCCGATTTCCGATACTTTAGGATATCGGAAAGTATCGCTCAACTCTACTTGTGAATCCTCAAAGTGCATTGCACTGAGCACTTCTAGGATTCATCAGTGTCTTCCCCAAGAACATTGATGTAATATGCGGGAGAGAGAGGAATGGGAGCTTTCGTCATTCCACATAGAAACCACTCTGAGCTGGGTCCAATCATGCACAGGTGGGTGCGTATTCCGCTGGTGAGCACAGCATGGATCCACAAGAAGAAAGGAAAATGTCCGCACACCAACCTTCTAAAATAATAAACTTTATTCGGCTAATATGCCATTTTAAATGTGAAAAACACTGAGGCGTTTCTGGTGCATATGATGGTTGAAATATGCGATATACATACTCCTGGGAGGAACCCATTTAGTGGGCAGTGAATTGAGACCGTGGACACTAGACAAGTTATGACTGGGAGTATGAATATTGCATACTTCACCACTGTTACCGGGCAACACACTGGCGAATACTTGCAGTGCACAGTGGGTTCAGCCGTCTAGTGGTCATGGCCATATAGTCGGCATGGTATCGCTCAATACACGAGTGTATTGGCCTCACCCACTAGACAGATTATGCCTGAGGATGCATATCACATACTTTACTGCCATTCCCGGGGCACAAACTGGTGAATTCTTGCAGGATTGGAAAGTCTAAAATCTAAACCGGATATCTATTTTAAAGTCTAAACTGGACTACCCTCTTAATGTAAAATCTAGTCTTAAAGAAGTTGTCCACTGCTTTATCAATGATGACCTTATCCTTAGAACGGGTCATCAATAACTGATCGCTCAGGGTCCAAAATGCTGGGCACCCACCAATCAGCTGTTCTTGGTGGTGGTGGTGATGGTGGTGGCGGAAATGCTTAATTGTGGAGTTAATCTGTCTTCTGATCATGGCCCTGGCTGTGTACTGCACATCCGCCTCCTATTCAAATCAACAGGAGGTGCATGTTCAGTACCTGGCCACGGCCACATATCAGAAGACTGAGCAGCTCCAGAATTGAGCATTGAGCACTACGGCGCCACCACCTACTGACAACAGCTGATCGGTGGGGGTGCCAGGTGTCAGCCACCCCGACCGAACAGACATGAAGTATTCTATTATTTTAATGTAACATCTATCGCCTCGCTTCTTTGCCTTCAGTAACGCCAGAACAGTAAATTATAAGGGATTTTCTCAAGTTTGTAAGTTATCCCCTACATATGGAATAGGGAATAACTTCCTGATCGCTGGGACCCTACTGACAGCATGGAAGACCTGATTAAACAACTGTTGCAAGCACAGCAGCCTCACCAGCAACATCTGCAGCAGCAGCTAAAACAACTGGCACAACAGGAGACCAATAAGCTGCTTATGCAACAGCGCTAGCAGCAGCAGCGACAACAACAGCAGATTTAATTACTCACAGAGACATCTTGTGGCACGGTAACAGCTCCGACTCCAATGTCAGCTCATGATTTCTCTGTGCGGATGGCGGTGAGGAGAGCCATGAAGGAAATGACCCGGTTTATGACATAGAAGCCTTTTTAACTATTTTTTAAAAGGTCAACGATAGGGAGAAACTCCAGCCAGAGCACTGAGCAGAAGTCTTAGCGCCATACTTATTGGGGAACCATAAAAGGCCTACTAAGAAATAGCCAACAGGATGCCAAAATTATTCAAAATTGAAACTGAAATGGCGTGCTTGAGGGTGATACTGACATTCAGGGCACAACGAGTCCCATCGCTGGGCCATATCAATAGACAAAAAACCCCCCATGCTCTCAAATGTTTGATTTGCTGAACACTTACAAAAATTGTTGCCGCTGGAGTCCTCAGCCAAATTGTACAGTGAGTTGTAATGGACTGAAGATTTCAAGCACTCTCAAGTGCAGATGCAGCCTTGGCTGCCAAGGGAGATCCCTGAAATGCCCTAGACTTGGTTGGACTAGTCACAATAATCAAGGGTTCAAGGGATGCATGGGGAGGCAACCCACTTGCCATGCTGGTATCCCACCAGAGGGCAGAATGCTTTCAAAGAGTGAGAGGCATCCAACATCTGAAGGACAAGCCAAAGGTCCCACAAGATATGTCAAACTTGACTTTGTCCCTATTTTTGTTTTGCCATGTGACCCAATGATTATACAAATCTATATAGGGTTTGGCATCATCAAAAGTAACAGAATATTAGCATGCATGCATATTTAGGATATAAAAGAGAAGTATCTTGTTGTGCCAGAGTGTTCCTAACTCCTGAATGGATATAAAACAATATGGTCTACGGATCAGGTAAAATCGAGGGTCCGCATGTCTATATTTTATACAATTTGAGTGGGCAAGGGTGGGATTTAGAGATTAGCCCATTCATGAAAGTTTTGGGAGCTGAGAACCTTCAGGAGTTGTTAACCATGCTTTGAGGTCGATTGAATGCCATGTCACTCAGGCAGCCAATCACTGCTGTCAAGCGCAATGGAAAGCAACACACGGTTGGTCCTGTGGCCAGCAGCACAGGAGGGGTAAGGGTAAAACATGGATATATTAGATTATGTTTTACTATTTGGAGCAAGTTTGAAGTTTTCTTTAAGGATTGGAAAACCACCTTCAGTTAGGAATCGGATCAATCAAACAGGGCACAATATGGAATAATGTGCGTTGTTATACACAGTAACTTACAAACGTGGTTCTCTCTGGCATCTATGTACATGGGCAAGTATTACTCTAATTTGGGTCTAATGTGTAGTTTATTGGGTGCAATATAGGCTCATTGTAGGACTGCAAACACACAATTTGGTTCTTTGCAGGTAGAATATGGTACTTTATGCAAAGTATATGGCTGTGTGCAGGCACAGAATCGCACTGTCCTATGAAAACAAACTATGGGACTATTGTGGCATGGTATGGCGGTCTCTGGCCACTGTTTAGCATAATATAGTACTATATGGACATTGGACAACAACAACTTTTTAATGTGCTGGTATTGTTGTGGTTACAATTAAAGAAATATTCTCAATTTGTCTCTGGAGCAGGTCAGAGCTATGTTGCTCTTTACTTCTTTGTTTCTGATAGGATAGGCTGAGTTATAGTATTAGTAGAACTATAAAGTTCTGCTGTAACACATTCAGCTATTAGTGATTTGTTTTATAATGTACACTGCTATTTACGGTACATATAGAGATAATGGCACTTGAACAAGCACATAGCTCAGGATAGTCAGAGCTGTGATTAGGAGAACTGCTCTTGGAGAAGCTAGTGCTATAGATTGGTGATTTTGCAAGTAGAGATGGGCGAACCCGAACAGTAAAGTTCGGCATCCAGACCGAACACCTATGACCTATGACCTATGACCCGACATGAAATGACACTTGGTGTACATAGGGTTAACCATGTCTTTTCATGTCCTTTGCTATCTAATTTGCACAAACAATTAAATCAGACTATGTGTGCAAAATTTCACACCTGTAGGGTTAATTAAAGGTTTAAATTCGTAGCAAAAAAGTCCGTTTTTTTTACAACGAATTTACACCTTTAATTAACCCCTACAGGTGTGAAATTTTGCACACATAGACTGATTTAATTGTTTGTGCAAATCAGATAGCAAACGACATGAAAAGACATGGTTAACCCTATGTACACCAAGTGTCATTTCATGTCGGGTGCTTCTGTCTTTTCACTGAACCCGGCTTTACCCGGCAATTGAATCAGAGGATATTTTACTATGTAGAAGTGTATAAACTATACATATATGTATATATATATGTCACAATGACATGTATATATATATATATATGTATTCTATGTGTGTATATTTAGTGTTTACAAGGAAAGAATGGGGTTTTTTTAGTTGCGATATTTTGTTCCCATAGACTTACATGGGACTTCCGGTATCGGTATCGGGTATCGCCGATATTTTAGTGATATCGGCGATACCATTCCGATTCCGATACTTTAGGATATCGGAAAGTATCGCTCAACTCTACTTGTGAATCCTCAAAGTGCATGCACTGAGCACTTCTAGGATTCATCAGTGTCTTCCCCAAGAACATTGATGTAATATGCGGGAGAGAGAGGAATGGGAGCTTTCGTCATATCCACATAGAAACCACTCTGAGCTGGGTCCAATCATGCACAGGTGGGTGCGTATTCCGCTGGTGAGCACAGCATGGATCCACAAGAAGAAAGGAAAATGTCCGCACACCAACCTTCTAAAATAATAAACTTTATTCGGCTAATATGCCATTTTAAAATGTGAAAAACACCTGAGGCGTTTCTGGTGCATATGATGGTTGAAATATGCGATATACATACTCCTGGGAGGAACCCATTTAGTGGGCAGTGAATTGAGACCGTGGACACTAGACAAGTTATGACTGGGAGTATGAATATTGCATACTTCACCACTGTTACCGGGCAACACACTGGCGAATACTTGCAGTGCACAGTGGGTTCAGCCGTCTAGTGGTCATGGCCATATAGTCGGCATGGTATCGCTCAATACACGAGTGTATTGGCCTCACCCACTAGACAGATTATGCCTGAGGATGCATATCACATACTTTACTGCCATTCCCGGGGCACAAACTGGTGAATTCTTGCAGGATTGGAAAGTCTAAAATCTAAACCGGATATCTATTTTAAAGTCTAAACTGGACTACCCTCTTAAGTGTAAAATCTAGTCTTAAAGAAGTTGTCCACTGCTTTATCAATGATGACCTATCCTTAGAACGGGTCATCAATAACTGATCGCTCAGGGTCCAAAATGCTGGGCACCCACCAATCAGCTGTTCTTGGTGGTGGTGGTGATGGTGGTGGCGGAAATGCTTAATTGTGGAGTTAATCTGTCTTCTGATCATGGCCCTGGCTGTGTACTGCACATCCGCCTCCTATTCAAATCAACAGGAGGTGCATGTTCAGTACCTGGCCACGGCCACTATCAGAAGACTGAGCAGCTCCAGAATTGAGCATTGAGCACTACGGCGCCACCACCTACTGACAACAGCTGATCGGTGGGGGTGCCAGGTGTCAGCCACCGACCGAACAGACATGAAGTATTCTATTATTTTAATGTAACATCTATCGCCTCGCTTCTTTGCCTTCAGTAACGCCAGAACAGTAAATTAAAGGGATTTTCTCAAGTTTGTAAGTTATCCCCTACATATGGAATAGGGAATAACTTCCTGATCGCTGGGACCCTACTGACAGCATGGAAGACCTGATTAAACAACTGTTGCAAGCACAGCAGCCTCACCAGCAACATCTGCAGCAGCAGCTAAAACAACTGGCACAACAGGAGACCAATAAGCTGCTTATGCAACAGCGCTAGCAGCAGCAGCGACAACAACAGCAGATTTAATTACTCACAGAGACATCTTGTGGCACGGTAACAGCTCCGACTCCAATGTCAGCTCATGATTTCTCTGTGCGGATGGCGGTGAGGAGAGCCATGAAGGAAATGACCCGGTTATGACATAGAAGCCTTTTTAACTATTTTTTAAAAGGTCACCGATAGGGAGAAACTCCAGCCAGAGCACTGAGCAGAAGTCTTGGCGCCATACTTAATGGGGGAACCATAAAAGGCCTACTATGAAATAGCCATACAGGATGCCAAAATTATGCAAAATTGAAAACTGAAATGGCGTGCTTGAGGGTGATAATGACTGTCAGGGCACAACGAGTCCATCGCTGGGCATATCAATATGACAAACCCCCATGCTCTCAAATGTTTGATTTGCTGCACTTCAACCAAAAATTGTTGCAGCTGGAGTCCTCAGCCAAATTGTACAGTGAGTTGTAATGGACTGATTCAAACACTCTCTAAGCTGATGCAGACTTGGGATGCCAAGGGAGATCCCTGAAATGCCCATGACTTGGTTGGACTAGTCACAAGTATCATGGGTTCAACGGTTGCTTGGGGAGGCAACCCACTCCATGCTGGGTGTCCCACCAGAGGGCAGATGCTTCAAAGTGGGTGAGGCATCCAACACCCAACATCTGAGGACAAGCCAAAGGTCCCATAAGATAATGTAATTTGCTGGAAATGTCACGGCCCCGGTCATATAATCACCCATTGTCCCCTGCCCACTGAGCAAATGGACTGTAGCATGGGATGCCTGTGTCTTTTCTTCTCATATTCAGCTTGCGGTGTGGACTGTCCACCCAGTGAGGAGTCCCAAGCTTGCCTTGAAAAAGTGAATAATCTGCAAATGGCTGGACTACAAGATTCAAGGAGTTTGGTGACCCTCGTAAGGGCAACACTCCATCTCCAACTGATCCCTAGGAAGAAGATGGGTGTCCACTGCATTCACAGGGATGCTAAAGACTATCTGGTGGTCAGTGTGGTCATTGAGATGGCCCAAGGTACTGAGTCTCATGAGGTCAGCGTGATCCAGGATTTATTGCTCCCAATTATTATAAGCTGGGACTTTTGTTGTTTTTTGGACTTGTGGAAGTAGGAAGAAGCTTCCTGTATGGCTGACATCTGTAGGGTCTCATTGATATAGCAAAGGAAACCTGGGAAGCTGAGGTCATGCCTAGTGATAAGCGAGCACTAAAATGCTCGAGTGATCGTTGTTCGGGTCGAGCAAATTGGAATACTCGGGTACTCGACCCGAGCAACGAGCCCAATGTAAGTCTATGGGAAAACCGAGCATTTTTTTGCAATCCCCCTGGGGGTCCTTTTAAAGTCTAAAAACGTCAGAAAATGATGGAAACAGTGCTCAAATGACACGGGAATATCATGGGGAATGCCCCTGGAAGCATTTCTGACTCCCAGGTTACTGCTGTGAACAATGCTGTCAGAGTCTTACGCCATTTTTACAGGCGCACCAAAAATCATACCAAAACTAAACCAAAATGGATTTTCCTGGGAAATATGTTAAGGAACATCCTTTTCAGGGTAATAACTATTATATAAGGCAGTTTAATTAACAAAACAAAAAAGTTCCTCCACCACTTGGGCTCTGTTCACAAGTAGCATTTTTGATGCGTTTTTCAACTTTACCATTGCTTTCAACCAATACAAATGCATTCTGTGGGAATTGTCATTTTAATATTTAACAAACTTAGCTGGCCATGTGGTATGTGACACATCATCAGACACATCCTGTTTCATTTATAAAGGATGGACTCTGAAAGACACAAAGCCTATTTTTGTGAGGGCATCAGGCGGCATTAATCTTCTTAAAGGGCCATCAGCTGGCTATGCTTTGTTGTTTCCATTTTTAAACAGTGGGTCTCCAATACTGTTATTGCCTATGCAGTGAGTGGCAGGGCTGCCAAAAATTTGGACACCCCCCATACCCCTTTGACAAGACTTACAGAAGGGCCTCATGAAAAAGTGTTCCAATTATAAGAAAATGGGTCTCCAATAGTGTTAGCCTATGAATTGAATGCAAGGCCTGCCCTGCAGCAAAGAAACACGCACCACAATAACACTTGTGACAGATGTTCTGGATGGCCACATGAAACCAAAGTTCCCATTGTTTCCATTTGTTACTGTCATACTGTTAGCCTAGGCATTTAATGCACCAAAGTTACACGCACCCTAATAAGCCTTTGAAACCACGTACTGGATGGCCACATGAAAACCAAGTTCACATTATTCATTTGTGACTTCCGTACTGTTTGCCTATGCATTGAATGCAAGGCCTGCCCGGCACCAAAGTAACACACACCCCAATAAGCTTTTGAACCCACATACTGGATGGCCACCTTAAAGCATTGTTCCTATTAATTTGGTACTCCCATATTGTTTGGATATGCAGTGAATTGTTGAGCCTGAACAACCTGCATTGGAGAATGTCAGTGTTGAGTCTGGAACACCTGCAGTAGATAATTTCAATGTGGAGGTTGAAGAACCTGCAGTGGACAATTGTAGTGCTGAGGCTGAAGACCCGGCAGTAGACAATTGCAGCATTGAGGCTAAAGACCAAGTAGTGGACAATTGCAGTGTTGAGGATGAAGACTCGGCAGTGGACAATTGTAGTGTTGAGGCTGAAGACCAGGCAGTCGACAATTGCAGTGTTGATGGTAAACTCTACTCCCTTACTAATCTCACTAACTCACCTCTCCCCCTGTCTGACCACAACCTACTGACATTCTCTTCCCTCTCCTCTCCTAGTATGCAACCCCACTCCACAAACTCACTCATCCTCTCAGAAATCTCAAACACCTCAATTTACAATCACTCTCTGAGTCCCTCCTCCCTCTTACAGGCAAAGCCTCACTTGATGACATGATGCTGCCACCTTTTATAACACCACAATAACAGCGCCCCCCTCACACATAGCAAAACTCGCACAATCAACAGGCAGCCCTAGATGACCAGCCTGACCAAAAAACTGAGACGGGCTTCCAGGGCTGCTGAGCGGAGATGGAAGAAATCCCGCTCTGCCGAGCACTTAACCGCATACAAGCAGTCCCTCACCAGCTTCAAGTACACACTCACTGCCGCAAAGCAAACTTACTTCTCATCTCTCATATCCTCCCTGTCTCACAACCCTAAACAGCTCTTCAACACTTTCAATTCTCTACTCTGTCCCCCAGCACCTCCTCCCTCTCATTTCACTACTGCTGAAAACTTTGCCTCCTTCTTTAAGCAGAAGATTGATACAATCAGAGAAAGCTTTGGCCCACAGCCCCCAATGCCCCTCTAAGCTGCTCAGCCCTGTTCCTCAAAAACCAACTTCTCCACCATGACAGAAGATCAGCTCTCCACCCTCCTTTCAAGATCACACCTCACCACTTGCACGCTTGCCCGCTCCCGTCCCACCTCATCCCTAACCTCACCACAATCTTCATTCCTACTCTAACACATCTTTTCAACCTCTCACTTACAAATAGTGTGTTCCTCTCATCCTTCAAACATGCCTCGATCACACCATCCTCAAAAAGACCTCCCTTGACATATCCTCTATGTCTAGCTATCGCCCGATATCTCTTCTCCCATATACTTCAAAATTACTGGAACAGCATGTCCATCTTGAACTGTCCTCCCACCACTCCTCCTGCTCCCTCTTTGACCGCTTACAATCAGGCTTCCGACTGCATCACTCAACTGAAACTGCCCTAACTAAAGTCATCAACGACCTACTAACCGCCAAGAGCAAGCGACTCTGTTCTGCTTCTCCTGGACATGTCTTCTGCCTTTGACACTGTGGACCATTCCCTCCTGCTCCAGATTTTCTCATCTCTGGGCATAGGCTTGGCCCTATCCTGGATCTCATCATATCTAACAGACCGATTCACTCAGTGTCTCCCTCTCCCACACCACCTCCTTACCTTGCCCCCTCTTTGTCGGTGTTCCTCAAGGCTCAGTTCTAGGACCTCTACTCTTCTCCATCTACACCTTCGGCCTGGGGCAGGTTATAGTATCCCATGGTTTGCAGTATCATCTCTATGCTGATGACATGCAGATATACTTATCTGGACCTGACCTCACCTCCTTACTGACAAAAATCCTACAATGTCTGTCAGCTATTTCAGCTTTCTTCTTTGCTCGCTTTCTAAAACTGAACATGGACAAAACAGAATTCATACTCTTTCCCCATCGCACTCTACCCCTCCACCAGACCTATCCATCAATGTCAATGGCTGCTCACTTTCCCCAGTCCCGCATGCTCGGTGCCTCGTGGTGATCCTCGACTCTGTCCTCTCTTTCAAGCCACATATCCAAACCCTAGCCTCCTCCTGCCGTCTTAAACTCAAAAATATTTCCCGATGCGCGCATTCCTTGACCATGACACCACAAAAACACTAGTGCATGCCCTTATCGTCTCCTGCCTTGACTACTGCAACGTCCTACTCTCTGGCCTCCCTTCTAGCACTCTGGCACCACTCCAATCCATCCTACATTCTGCTGCCCAACTAATCCACCTATCTCCACATTATTCCCCAGCCTCTCCTCTATGCTAGGCCCTTCACTGGCTTCCTATCATCCAGAGGCTCCAGTCCACAACCAGTCTCCTCCATACATTTGTGACATGGTCTCCCGATATTTACCCACACGCAACCTTCAATCCTTTCAAGATCTCCTTTCTACTCTCCTCTTATCTCTTCTTCCCACAACCACATACAAGACTTCTCCCGTGCTTCCCCTATACTCTGGAATTCTCTACCCCAAATCATCAGACTCTCGCCTACCATGGAAACCTTCAAAAAGAACCTGAAGACCCACCTCTTCCCTCAAGCCTGTAACCTGCAGTGATCCTCAGTCTACTGAACCCTGCACGACCAGCTCAACTCTCTCCTAGTGTATCCACCCCCATCCCCTGTAGACTGTGAGCCCTTGCGAGCAGGATCCTCTCTCCCTCTGTACTTATGTGTGTCTTGTATTGCTCATGTTTATTGTACTTGTCTATATTTGATTTGCCCCATCTCACATGTAAAAGCACCATGGAATAAATGGCGCTATAAAAATGTATAATAATAATAATAATAAAGACTCAGCGGTGGACAATTGCAATGTTGGGGCTGAAGACCCAGCAGTGGACAATTGCAGTGTTGAGGCTGAAGACCCGGCAGTGGACAATTGCAGTGTTGAGGCTAAAGACCCTGCAGTGGACAATTGCAGTGTTGACGCTAAAGACCCTGCAGTGGACAATTGAAATGTTGATGCTAAAGACCCTGCAGTGAAGCATTTCAGTGTTGAGAAAGAAGAACCATTAGTGGATAATTGCACTGGTGAATCTTAAGAACCTGCATTGGTGAATTGCTGTGGTGAGGCAGAAGACCCTGCATTTTAGAATTGCAGTTTTGAGGCTGAAGAATTGGCATTGAAGAATTGCATTGTTGAAGATGATCAACTATCAAAGTTCACATTATTAGGGAGTGAGTCTCCCATACTGTTAGCCTACGCATTGAATGCAAGGCCAGCAATGCACCAAATTCTAACGCATCCCAAAAAGCCTTTGAACCGACATACTCGATGGACACAGGAAAAACAAGTTCACATTATTCTTTTGATACTGCCATACTATTTGCCTATGCATTGATTGCAAGGTCCGCCATGCCACAAAGTCACATTCACCCGATTAAGCCTTTTAACCCAGTTACTGGATAGACACAGGAAAACCAAGGTCACATTATTCATTTGGTACTGCCATACTGTTAGTCTATGCATTGAATGCAAGGCCCACCCTGCACCATACTCAAATGCACCCCAATAAGTTTTTGAACAGACGGACTGGATAGACACAGGAAAATCGAGTTCACATTACTCTTTTGGCACTGCCATACTGTTATCCTATGCATTGATTGCAAGGCCCGACCAGCCACAAAGTCACATGCACCCCAATAAGCCTTTGAACCCGGGTACTGGACGGAAACAGGAAAACCAAGTTCACAATATTCATTTGGTACTGCCATACTGTTTGCCTATGCATTGAATGCAAGGCCCGCCCTGCCACAAAGTCACATGCACCCCAATAAGCCTTTGAACCAAGGTACTGGATGGACACAGGAAAACCAAGTTCACATTAGTCTTTTGGTACTGCCATAGAGTTAGCCTATGCATTGAATGCAAGGCCTGCCCTGCACCAAATTCAAATGCACCCCATAAAACCTTTGAAACGATGTACTGGATGGACACAGGAAAACCAAGTTCATATTAGTCTTTTGGTACTGCCAAATTGTTAGCCTATGCACTGAATGCAAGGCCTGCCCTGCCACAAAGTCACATGCACCCCAATATGCCTTTGAACCAAGGTATAGATGGACACAGGAAAACCAAGTTCACATTATTCTTTTGGTGCTGGCATACTGCTTGCCTATGCATTGAATGCAAGGCCAGCCCTGCCACAAAGTCACATGCACCCCAATAAGCCTTTGAACCCAGGTACTGGATGGACACAGGAAAACCAAGTTCACATTATTCTTTTGGCACTGCCATAGTGTTAGGCTATGCATAGAATGCAAGGCCTGCCCTGCAACCAAATTCAAACGCACCCCAATAAGCCTTTGAACAGACGGACTGGATGGACACAGGAAAACCATGTTCACAATATACTTTTGACACTGCCTTACTGTTATTCTATGCATTGAATAGAAGGCCCGCCCTGCACCAAATTCTAACGCACCCCAAAAAGCCATTGAACCGACGTACTGGATGGACACAAGAAAACCAAGTTCCCATTAGTCTTTTGATGCTGCCATACTGCTAGCCTATGCATTGATTGCAAGGCCCGCCCTGCCATAAAGTCACATGCACCCCAATAAAACTATGAACCCAGGCACTGGATGGACACAGGAAAACCAAATTTACATTATTCATTTGGTACTACCATACTGTTAGCCTATGAAATGAATGCAAGGCCTGCCCTGCACCAAATTCAAACGCACCCCAATAAGCCTTTGAACCGACGTACTGGATGGACACAGGAAAACCACGTTCACATTATTCTTTTGGCACTGCCATAGTGTTAGTCTATGCATTGAATGCAAGGCCTGCCCTGCAACAAATTCAAACACACCCCAATAAACCTTTTGAAGAGACGTACTGTGTGGACACCTAAAAGCATTGTTCCTATTAATTTGTTACTCCCATATTGTTTGGCTATGCAGTGATTTGTTAAGTCTGAAGACCTGGCAGTAGACTATTGCAGTGATTATGCTAAACACCCAGCTATGGACAATTGCAGTGTTGACGCTAAAGACCCTGCTGTGGAAAATTGCAGTGTTGACATGGAAGACTCAGCAGTGGACAATTGCAGTGATTATGCTAAAGACCCAGCTGTGGACAATTGCAGTGTTGACGCTAAAGAGCCTGCAGTTAAAAATTGCAGTGATGACTCTAAAGACCTGGCAGTGGACAATTGCAGTGTTGATGCTAAAAATGCAGCAGTTGAAGATTGCAGTGTTGATGCTGAGACCCGGCAGTGGACAATTGCAGTGTTTATGCTAAAGACCAGGCAGTCGACAATTGCAGTGTTGATGCTGAAGACCCAGCAGTGGACAACAGCAGTGCTGAAGCTGAACACCCTGCAGTGGAGCATTTCAGTGTTGAGCCTGAAGAACCATCAGTGGAGAATTGCACTGTTGAGGCTTAAGAACCTGCATTGGTGAATTGCTGTGGTGAGGCAGAACACCCTGCATTTTATCATTGCAGTGTTGAGGCTGAAGAACTGGCATTGAAGTATTGCATTGTTGAAGATGAACAACCAACAAAGTTCACATTATTAGGAAGTGTGTTTCCCATACTGTTTGCCTATGCAGTGAATGCAAGGCCTGCCTCAAATTTGGACAAACCAAAATACCACTTGGAAGAGACATGTATGAAGTCCTCCTAAAAATCAGTTTCCATTACAAAGGATGCTGGTTTCCTATACTTGGAATGCCCATACAGCATGCACACGCACTCCAGGGGGTCAGGCACACAGACAGCACAAAAGTATAACTGACAGAGAACCCTAGTTCAGCGTGGGTATAAATATCCCTCCCAGATCCAAAAGGAGGCCACAACAATTAACCCTGGGTGAGCAGGATATGAACGCTGTCCAAACCATGACAGTACCCCCCTTTAACAGGGGGGCACTGGACCCCAGGCTTCTCAGGATATCTGGCATGGAAGGCCCACACCAGACAATCGGCGTGCACCAAAATGGTTAGGACCTATGACCGATCCTCAAGAGAATACCCTTTCCATTGTATCAGATACTGGAGTTTTCGGCGAACCCACCGAGAGTCAATGATGTGCCCCATCTCGTTCTCCAGCTGTCCCTCTACTAATACTGGCGGAGTTTTGTATCAGATGAAGAATCTTCCCTAACCATCCCCACTGGCTTTAACAGGGACCTGTTGAAGACATCAGATATTTTGAAGGAGGTGGACAGCTGTAGTCTGTAGGCTACTGGATTGACTACCTCCACAATTTTGTATGGACCAATAAATTTAGGGCCCAACTTCATAGAGGGTACCTTAAGCTTCATATTACGGGTTGACAACCACACCTTCTCCACTACTAGAAACTCTGGACCTGGCCCCCTCCTCATGTCTGCAAATCGTTTTTACCTTTTCTGGGCTTCAGAGATGTTCGTCTGAACCTCCCTCCAAAGAGTTCTCAAACGTTGTACCTTGCATTCGGCTCCAAGAAAACCAGAATCCATGCGGGAAAATTCCCCAAAATGTGGGTCAAACCCATAGTTAACCTGAAAGGGATACTTTCCAGTAGACTGACTCACATGAGAGTTGAATGCAAATTCTGCCATGGGCAATACCCCACACCTGTCCTCCTATCTGGAAGAGGACAGGCATCTCAATATTTGCTCCAAAAATTGGTTCGTGCGTTCAGTCTGTCCATTAGACTCCGGGTGATAAGCAGAGAAAAAGGACAACGTAATTCCCAGCTTCTTACAAAATGCTCTCCAAAACCTGGCCATAAACTGCACACCTCTGTCCGATACCACATTTGCAGGCACCCTATGCAACCGAAACTATATGCTGTATAAATAAGGAGCAGCGAGCCAAGGTTTCAGCAGATGGTAACGCAGGTAACAATACAAAGTGAGCTTGTTTGGAGAATCTATCCACCGCCACCTATACCACTGAGTTGCCCCTGGAAGGAGGGAGGTTTGTGATAAAGTCCTTGGACAAATGTGTCCATGGTCTATCCCGAATTGGCAAAGGTACCTATTCCCCAGCCAGCTGAGCATGAGAACTCTTGGAATGGGCGCATATCCCACATGCAGTCACAAACTTTTTGATATCAGATACCATAGCGGGCTACCAGAAATCCCTACAGATTGCTCCCTGGGTAGCTGCAATTCCAGGATGAGTACTTAACACAGAATCGTGAATCTCCTGCATGAGTTTGAGATGGAACAGTCTGATACAAACAATTTACCTGGAGGTCTACTACCAGGAGCACGGGTTTAGGCCTCCAAAATCTCTCTCTGTAACTGTTAGGGTTCAATTTCCCGCTGCTGCACAAGGGGAGTCTCGAACCCGTCCCGCTGCGGTCTCCCATTCATCTCCGGCCGCAGTGGAGCCTGCTCAGCAGAGACGTGGTCCAGGCGTCTTGCCCACTCCTCTACTGTGCAGTGACTTGCTGCTGCCTTTCCTGGATCTGCTATTATAGCCACTGCTGGAGCAGTCGTCTTTGAGACAAATCCTGCGTTTTCCCATCTGAGCATGCCCAGAGTGAGATCTCTCATTGGAGATCAGGGGTCACATGTTCAGGTGCTGCAGCGGCCCCTATTGGTCCGCCAGGAAGGTCATGTAGCTACGTTTTTTGTAACAGCTTCTCATTGATCCTTGTTCCTGGAAGGTCCTGTAGCTGTTGGTATAAAAGGGTAGCATGGCTGGGCCGCCATGCGCTAATATCAATCATTGTATGCTACGCGCCAGTGTGGTCATGTGTATGTGTGGATAGGGACCCGGCTGAAATAAGCCACTAGAATACCGACTTAATCGGTGAGGAGTTTGGTATGGTAGCTGGTCAGGGTCGGTGTCCTAGATGCCCTAGATTACCGGCATAACCGGTGAGGAGTTTGATTGCCGTATTCAGGGCCTGGCGTTCAGACGCCATAGATTGCGGTTGACTCCCGCGAGGACATTAGCACATGATCACGCTTTATGTACGCTTAGCACTTAACTGTGTATCTGAGAGCCTTACAGGACACAGTGCTTTTTCTCTAGCGGCCCTGTGACGTAACAGGGTTCGCTTTCAACGCTAGACAGCGCCCTAGCGTGTTTTCTTTGCCACTCAGTTGTGTCTAGTGAGTGCGCACACATCGCCATATAGCGCTGCGGCTCTCCTTCTAGCAGCTCTGTGGAGTAACAGAGTTCACACTTATTGCCACAGCGCGTTACGGCTTTTATGTTGGCGACTCTGCGGGATAACAGAGTTGCTTCTCGCGCCATTTCTACTAGCAGCAGGCTCCGCTTGCACGGTGGACCCCGGGCTGCGAACGCACTTACTATTTATATTATTTTGTGCGTTCCGCCAGCCGTAACATAATATTAGCGCCAGGGTCTGGCTAGTAAAATGGCGGATGAACAGCGTCTATCGCAGTACATCCAGCAGCTGGAGGGTAGGTGGTGGCTCTTGAGCGCACAACCTCAGCTGTGGATGTTACCGCAGTCGCTGTTCAGGCTGCTAGCGTGGCTGCAGCCAGTTTGTCTTCTGCCACCTCTGCCCCTACATTATTCCACCTCCCGCTTCCTGACAAATTTGCCGGTGATAGCAAGCAATGTCGGGGATTCGTGAGTCAGTGCTCATACAGCTCGAGCTTCTGGCTGCACGTTTTCCCACGAATCGGGCACAAGTGGGTTTTGTACTTTCTCTACTCTCGGGCAGAGCGTTGGAGTGGGCAACGCCGCTGTGGGAGCGCGACGATCGTGTGGTGCGGAGTGCTCCTCGTTTCTTGGAGGCTCTTAAAAAGGTCTTTTTAGGACCTCAGGTCACCCACGATACGGGGCTACAACTGCTGGCATTGGCACAGGGTACGTCTTTGGTCAGTCTGTTTTCCGTCCAGTTTCGGACTCTAGCTTCTGAGCTAGATTGGTCTGATAAAGTTCTTATTCCAATCTACTGGCGAGGACTGGCTGACCATGTTAAAGACGCTTTGGCTACCAGGGAGATTCCCGCCACACTGGAGAAGCTTATCTCCATATCTACCCGCATTGACCTCTGTTTTCACGAGCGGAGGTTGGAGCGGGCCCAGTGTAGGCAGAGTTTTCGGTTGGCTCCCACCTTTGCCAAACCTCTCGAATTTCCCGATCTGGCGTCCGAACCCCAAAAGGCCACAGAAGTTCCTCATGCAGGACCTAAGTCTCGGTCCGTCCGAGTATCCGTGGTCTGTAACAGTTGTCAGCAGACAGGACACTATGCCAAAAAAATGTCCACAGCGATCAGGGAAGCGATCGCGTCTAGTGGCCCTGGGAGGAGGTTCACTAGAGACAGCGGCATTTCCTCCAAGATGACACTTAAAGGTACAATCACTGTTGGTACTTCCATTCTCACCGCCGACCTTTGCGTGGACTCAGGAGCAGAGGGGAATTTCATGTCCTCTAGCTTTGCTCGCCATCATGCAATACCTCTGGTGGCGCTTGACAAATCAGTGACTGTTCGGGTAGTGAATGGGTCGACATTGCCCTCACAAATTAACACCAAACTGTTCCACTTGCTTTGTCTGTATCTCCTTCCCATCAGGAACTTATTTCCCTACTCGTCCTTCCCGAGGGAATAGACGAGATCCTACTAGGTATACCTTGGCTCCGTTTCCACTCCCCACATATAAAGTGGACTTCGGGTAGGATACTGCGTTGGAGTGATGCATGTAGAGGCAGATGTGTCAGGAGTTGCGTTCAGGTTACCACTACGGAGTTACCCGCAGATCTTACTCCACTTCCCAAGCACTACTTGTCATATGCAGACGTGTTCTCCAAGAAGGCTGCGGAGACTCTTCCGCCTCATCGCCCCTATGACTGTCCTATCGACCTCTTGCCTGGCGCAGAATCTACTCGGGGAAGGGTCTATCCCCTCTCTCTTCCTGAGACAGAGGCCATGTCGCAATATATTCAGGAGAACCTGGCAAGAGGGTTTATTAGGAAGTCGGTGTCACCGGCAGGGGCGGGATTTTTTCTTGTGCAGAAGAAAAACGGAGAATTACGTCCGTGTATTGATTACAGGGGTCTTAACGCCATCACCGTTAAAAACAAGTACCCGTTGCCCCTGATTTCTGAGCTTTTTGATAGGCTTCGGGGAGCAAGAGTATTCACTAAACTAGATCTGCGCGGTGCTTATAACCTGATTCGCATCCGTGAGGGGGACGAATGGAAGACGGCTTTTAATACCAGGGATGGGCATTATGAATATCTGGTGATGCCCTTTCGGCTCTGTAATGCTCCAGCCGTTTTTCCAAGACTTTGTCAATGACATCTTCCGGGATATGCTCTCCACCTCGGTCGTAGTCTATCTGGATGATATACTCATCTTCTCTCCAGATATTGACTCCCACCGGAGAGATGTCTGCAGAGTCTTCGACCTCTTACGGGCAAATTCCCTCTATGCTAAGTTAGAGAAATGTATGTTTGAGCTGGAGTCTTTACCTTTCCTTGGTTATATCATCTCAATCCAGGGATTGGCTATGGATCCGGCCAAACTACAGGCTGTGATGGACTGGCAGGAACCTCACTCTCTAAAAGCGGTGCAGCGCTTTATGGGGTTCATTAATTACTATCGCCATTTCATTCCGCATTTCTCTACCTTGGTAGCTCCCTTGGTAGCCCTCACCAAGAAGGGAGCAAATCCCAAATTGTGGTCGGAAGAGGTCTCCACGGCTTTCTCTTCTATTAAGTCTCATTTTGCTAGCGCTCCCTTCCTACATCACCCCGATGTTGACAAGCCATTTTTATTGGAGGTGGATGCCTCATCCGTTGGTGCTGGAGCAGTCCTCTTCCAAAAGGATGCTCAAGGTCCGAAGCATCCTTGCTTCTTCTTCTCTAAGACCTTCACTTCAGCGGAGAGGAATTATTCCATCGGGGATAGGGAGTTGCTAGCCATGAAGTTGGCCTTCTCTGAGTGGAGACATCTGTTGGAGGGGCCCGTTTTCCCTTCCAAGTCTTCACCGACCACATAAAATTTGGTGTATCTGCAGACAGCTCAGCGGCTTAACTCTCGCCAGGCCAG
Source organism: Oophaga sylvatica (assembly GCA_033576555.1). Classification (NCBI taxonomy): domain Eukaryota; kingdom Metazoa; phylum Chordata; class Amphibia; order Anura; family Dendrobatidae; genus Oophaga; species Oophaga sylvatica. The sequence goes on from JARQOD010000002.1 coordinate 194,674,170, forward strand.
ATGGTCCTTGTTCTTCTCTCGGTTTAATTTCATACTCCATTTCCTCTCTGGAGAGAAGAACATTCGTGCCGACGCTCTCTCTCGCTCTGTGTGTCCTCTGAAAAGGAGGTAGATGAGCCTCGGCTTATTGTTCCCACAGAGAGCCTGAGAACAGTGGCTCCGGTTTCACTAGAGTCTGTGCCCCCGGGCAAGACTTTTGTGCCTACCAATTGCGACCGGAGGTACTCTCTTGGGCACATTCGTCCAGGGTTGGTGGACATTTTGGGGCAAAGAGGACATCAGAATTGCTGGCGAGGACATATTGGTGGCCGCATATGGTCCGTGATGTTGGGGACTATGTTCGGGCGTGTGTCTCCTGCGCCAAAAATAAGTCTCCACGACAACGGCCAGCTGGTTTACTTTATCCTTTGCCGGTGGCAGACAGGCCCTGGGAGATGGTTGGGATGGACTTTGTGGTGGGCTTGCCCAAGTCTCGGGGTTGCACCATCATTTGGGTAATCACCGACCATTTCTCTAAAATGGTGCATCTGGGCCACTATCACGGTTACCTTCTGCACGGGCTCTGGCAGCGTTGTTCGTTAGGCACATCTTCCGTCTACACAGCATGCCGGACAAAATTGTCAGTGACCGAGGTCCCCAGTTTGCGTCTCGGTTTCTGGAGAGAGCTTTGTCGTCTACTCAGTATTGTGTTAAATCTCTCTTCAGCGTATCATCCTGAGACGTATGGGTTGGTAGAGAGGGCCAACCAGACCTTGGTCACCTATCTACGACATTTTGTCTCTGCCAGGCAGGATGACTGGGCATCCTTGCTCCCATGGGCTGAGTTTGCATTAAACAATGTTGTGACTGACTCCACCGGACAGACTCCTTTTCTTCTGAACTACGGTCAGCATCCGCGGGTTCTGGTGCCCATGCCCGTGTCCTCCGCCGACTCCAGGGTGGCAGACTGGGCTGTGGAGGCACGGGACATTTGGGACCGTACCCAGGATGCCATTCAGGCGTCCAAGAGTGGATGAGGTCCTCTGCCGACGCACATCGGCGCCCGCTCCAACATTTGCTCCTGGGGACTTGGTGTGGCTCTCCGCCCGTAACATCAGGCTGCGAGTTGAGTCCACTAAGTTGGCACCCCCGCTACCTGGGTCCTTTAAAGGTCCTCGAGCAGGTTAACCCTGTGGTATACCGTTTGGCTCTTCCCACCACGCCTGGGTATCTCCGACACCTTTCATGTATCCCTCCTGAAACCCGTGCTCATGTCCCGGTTTTCTGAGTCATCTGCCGGGACATCGGGTTCATCTACGGATGACCATGAGGTGAACGCCATCGTAGGGTGTAAGGTGGTACGGGGCAAAAAGTTTTATTTGGTGGACTGGAGGGGCTATGGGCCTGAGGATAGGTCTTGGGAGCCTGCCGAGCATATTCACGCTCCGCAGCTCATCGCTGTCTTTGAGCGCAGCGAGGCCCAAAGAAGGGGGGGCCCTAGGAGGGTGGGTAATGTTAGGGTTCGATTTCCCGCTGCTGCACAAGGGGAGTCTCGAACCCGTCCCGCTGCGGTCTCCCATTCATCTCCGCCGCAGTGGAGCCTGCTCAGCAGAGACGTCGGTCCAGCGTCTTGCCCACTCCTCTACTGTGCAGTGACTTGCTGCTGCCTTTCCTGGATCTGCTATTATAGCCAGTGCTGGAGCAGTCTTTGAGACAAAGTCCTGCGTTTTCCCATCTGAGCATGCCCAGAGTGAGATCTCTCATTGGAGATCAGGGGTCACATGTTCAGGTGCTGCAGCGGCTCCTATTGGTCCGCCAGGAAGGTCATGTAGCTACGTTTTTTGTAACAGCTTCTCATTGGTCCTTGTTCCTGGAAGGTCCTGTAGCTGTTGGTATAAAAGGGTAGCATGGCTGGGCCGCCATGCGCTAATATCAATCATTGTATGCTATGCGCCAGTGTGGTCATGTGTATGTGTGGATAGGGACCCGGCTGAAATAAGCCACTAGAATACCGACTTAACGGTGAGGAGTTTGGTATGGTAGCTGGTCAGGGTCGGTGTCCTAGATGCCCTAGATTACCGGCATAACCGGTGAGGAGTTTGATTGCCGTATTCAGGGCCTGGCGTTCAGACGCCATAGATTGCGGGTGACTCCCGCGAGGACATTAGCGCATGATCACGCTTTATGTACGCTTAGCACTTAACTGTGTATCTGAGAGCCTTACAGGACAACAGTGCTTTTTCTCTAGCGGCCCTGTGACGTAACAGGGTTCGCTTTCAACGCTAGACAGCGCCCTAGCGTGTTTTCTTTGCCATCATTGTGTCTAGTGAGTGCGCACACATCGCCATATAGCGTGCGGCTCTCCTTCTAGCAGCTCTGTGGAGTAACAGACTTCGCACTTATTGCCACAGCGCATTACGGCGTTTATGTTGGCGACTCTGCGGGATAACAGAGTTGCTTCTCGCGCCATTTCTACTAGCAGCATGCTCCGCTTGCACGGTGGACCCCGGGCTGCGAACGCACTTACTATTTATATTATTTTGTGCGTTCCGCCAGCCGTAACAGTAACTTGGAAGAGATTTTAGCCACTACTACTCCTGGCGAAGAATTGAGGAGGGGGGTTTCTGGAGGGACACAGCATCAAAGCTTCAGGATAAAGCATCAGCCTTAATATTTTTAGATCCTGGGCGGAATGTGATTGTAAAATGACTGGCAGACTCGATATAGGCCAAATTTTTATGATCAGTGATAATTGTAATGGGATGAACGGCCCCCTCCAGGAAAATGCCTTCATTCTTCAAAAGCCAACTTAACCGCCAGCAATTCCCTATTGCTGACATCATTTCTCTCGGCCGGGGACAAATATTTTAGAAAAGAAGGCGCACGCTTAAGATTAGTGAGGTTGGAAGGACCCTGAGACAAAACTGCACCCTTGAGAGTGAGGACCGTCAAAGGCTTTACCACCTGTGAAAAACCCTTAAATGAACTTCCTATAGAAGTTAGCAAAACCCAAAAATCGCTGCAACCCCTTCAAGTCATGAGGCTGCACCCAGTCCGTAAAGGCCTGGACCTTCCAGTTTAAGGGGAAAAAAAAAGGTCTTCCCAGTTAAAGGAGCGAGTCTCCTATACTTGTAATGCCCATACACTAAGTGCATTGGCTGAAAAAACAGTATCCTCTGGGGGGAGGACACATCAGCCTACTGTGTAAATAATTGTTGCTACGGACATCCAACACCCTTGAAAAATAATGTAGTGGCTGTTTCATCACGGAACATGATCACCCTGGTGATCTAGGGGTGGTGTCTGAAGAGAGATGTAGTATTTCCTGTGAAAAAGGTCTTCCCAGTTTAAAGGAGCGTGTCTCCTATACTTGTAATGCCCATACACTAAGTGCACAGGCTGAAAAACATTTTCCCCTGGGGGGGGCACATCTTAATATAGAGTGGAAACATTTTTGTAAACAGGAATCAAAACACCCTTGAAAAAATTTTACTGGCTGTTGCATCACGGACCACGGTCACCCTCGTGTTGTAGTGGTGGTGGATGATGAGGATGAGGAGAAGGAGGAGGAAAATAACACATAGCCAAAGTCAGGAATCATATACCCATGTTTTGTGTGTGAAGAGGTGCATGGTAATACACCTCCCCAGAAATACACTGTATTGGAGGTTATGTTTCGCTGTTCTCATTTGGTGGTGTACAGAAGTCTTCCCAATCCAGGGCTTGTTCATTTTATAATAGTCAGCCTGTCAGCATTTTCTATTGAACAGGCGGATGCACTTATCAGTTATTATTCCCCCAGCGCACTAAAAACATGCTCTGACAAAATGCTAGCGGCAGGGCAGGCCAGGACCTCCAAGGCGTAGAGAGCCAGTTCATGCCACATGTCCAGCTTGGATACCCAATAATTAAAAGGCACAGAGGAATCACAGTGGACATTGGTACAGTCAGCAATGTACTCCTTCAACATCTTCCCCAAACTTTCCAGGCCTTGTGAGACAACCCCGCGACTCTGAGCCAGGGCGATGGGAGGGTCTGAGAAAAGTGTCCCAGTGCTTTGCCAGGATTCCACTGCCTCTGCTGGAGTATAGTTGGGTCTCTCTCGCCTCCACTCTGGTTGTCCAACGAACTGTGACCTCTGCCGCCATTATTTTCAGATGGGAATTTTTTCACTAATTCTGCAACAATGGCCCTCTGGTACTGCATCATTTAATACACCTAACTGACTCTGTAATGAGAGATTGAAAGTTCTCTTTGTAGCGTGGGTCTAGAAGTGTCACCAACCAGCACTGAGTGACAGCAAAAATGTTGATAATGCAATGGTCACGGGAAAGGCAGCGCAACATAAAGTCTGCCATACGTGCCAGACTGATAAACTGCCAAGCCTTCCGTCTCCTCACCAACAGGACGACTGATCATGCTGTCCTCTTTCTTCTCCTCTTTCTCCTCCCGTCCTCATGTCATCCACGCTGAACAGATGGTATGAGAGTCAGTGATTTTGTACTATTGTGGTTAGGGTGTGTGACTAACCAATTACACCAAACAGATATAACGATCATTTCTATATATGGGTTGAAACACATTCATTAAGTGAACCAAAAATACAAATTAGAGGCCAAAAACTGTATTTTAGTATAGCCAAGATCTGTTACAAAGGTGGTTGTGGAAGACGGTTTCAAGTCATACACCATGGGATGACTGATGAACACAGTAAAAAGGATAAAATATAATTATACTGCAAATGATTCACCGGGAAAACAAATCTTACTGTAGAAGTGTAAATAATAAGTAAACAATTCACTGGATCTGCACACTCTGTGCAAAAATATTCAGAATAAAACATCACTTTTATTAATATAGTCCTTAAGATATGTCCAAAGTGAACAAAAGCTGTCTGACTTTCTATATGTGTACAAGGAAGGATCAATGCTGCTTTGAAGGTAAAGAGTGATCACACCAAATATTGATTTGATTTAGATTTCTCTTTTTATTAGTTCACTTTGCATTATGCTAATTGATAAAAAAGAATTATTACCAGTCCTGTTTTCGATAGCATTTTTTCCACACCTGTCTAAAACTTTTGCACAATACTGTATTTGAAAGCCAAAGCTTTACCCGTAAATCTGCTACAGTACTGTATTGTAGAGCTACCTTATAAAGGGGCAGACATATCATTGGGGCTACTTGTGCAGCTACTTAAAGAGACAGACTTAAGATAAGGGTTTGCGTTAATAAACTTCCAATTACTGAACATAGAGAATCCCTTTTTTGATCGGTCCCGATGCTTGTTTGCCGTGAAAGTTAAGCTAGAAACTCTTGTGCTGATTTAAAGTATCCAAGACAAAGCAATTGTTGTCTTTACCTATTCCAGTAGCTCATCATCCAGTGCCACTGTGGCTTAACGCATCTATGGTTTCCAAGTGATGTGATCCTGTTATACTAATGTAATGAATAAGCATAAAAATGACAATCAGGTCCCAGTCTGTGATGTAAACTATACATCAGATTGATCCTGTTTTACAAATGTAATGAACAAACAGTAAAATGATATTTTTAAGCTGGAAAAGTGAAAATGTTTCTTTTCTTTAATTAATTAATTTTTTAATGTCATTTTATGGTAAATATTATGAATTTCCAAAAGCGAATCATGAGACATATGAAGATCATATAGGAGAGAAAAGTCTTTTTAGAAGACTGAAAAAGTTAGATTTAGCTCATTTAATCAGGCTAAAGCACAACACAAGAATAATTCATAGAAAATCATTTAGTTACTTTGAATTGTACTCATTTGGTAAATGTATTTTTTAAATGTATCAATTGAATATAACTATATATTTGAACTTTATTATTTATTGTTTTAATGGAATTGTTGCAATATTAAGTTTTAGATTGTAGATTATTTTTACTTGGTAATATCACATATAATTGAATTTATCACCTGTGCGTGTATCCCACATTTAAAGAGATTCTGTCAATAGGTTCTTGTACCTCATTTGAGAGCAATATAATGTAGGAAAAAAAACTCTGAATCCAATGATCTATAACTTAGCATACTGGGTGCGGCAGTTGTGATACCATCAAGTTCTTAGAAGTAGCATGTAGCAGAGCTCAGAAATGTAACCCCACCCACACCACAGCTTTCTGTGTACATTGTCTATTAACAGTGAGCTGTTTATCACAGGAGGAGGCGGAGTTAGAAGAAGGCTTATGCTACCACCTTTCTGGGAAGTGATTATCTCATGGTACTAAAACCTTCATTGTAAAGAAGCAACAACACACAGCTTGAAAAGTGACACATTGCTGAAATCAGTGTCTTAGTCCCTACCTCCTGCTGTCCTTAGATTACATAGCAAAAAATCTGCTAACTGATTCCTTTTAAAGACACTTAATGCAAAGAAAAATGCAGTTATAAAGGTCAACATCCACCTGACAAAGATCCATATTTCATACTGCCCCTTTATACATTAAATAGATTGCTCAAAATAATCTCATGGGTTTTGTTCTGGATTCTTTCTTGGTCACTTGGTTGTAACTATAGCAATCTGAATATCTGTATTTTTGGTATACAGATACATTTTAGAGATGTGAACAGTAAGTATTTAAGCACTGTATAAATACTCATCCCCAGCAACGCTTATACTGGCATTTTCTGTTTCCCGCACATTTATCTCAACTGGCTTTTAGTTATGATATATTGTGGTGTCTAGATATTTGACCACTGTAACTCAAAACTGGATGGACATAGTGGTGATGTGCTGTCATCACTTTCAACACCTGTGAATTTTGGAAATGATAGTTAAAAAAACAAAACCTAACCATATTAGAATATTTTTTAACATTTCCTTTCCAGGAATCACAGCTTAGTGGTCTACATCATTTAATGGCTTGCTGCCGCCAATGAGTGGCTACAGCAGTCACATGTCAAGCCTGGAACTGGGTGAACATACAGTAGACTAATTTGAGTACTCCTGTACTTGTTTCTCACTTGTTCCAGAATTTATTTGGATCGTGGCTTGATATCTAGCTTTTGAGGTTCTTTTGGTCTACTTCACTTTGTCAAAATACCACTTGGAAGAGACATGTATGAAGTCCTCCTAAAAATCAGTTTCCATTACAAAGGTGCTGGTCTCCTATACTTGGAATGCCCATACAGCATGCACACGCACTCCAGGGGGTCAGGCACACAGACAGCACAAAAGTATAACTGACAGAGAACCCTAGTTCAGCGTGGGTATAAATATCCCTCCCAGATCCAAAAGGAGGCCACAACAATTAACCCTGGGTGAGCAGGATATGAACGCTGTCCAAACCATGACAGTACCCCCCTCTTAACAGGGGGGCACTGGACCCCCAGGCTTCTCAGGATATCTGGCATGGAAGGCCCACACCAGACAATCGGCGTGCACCAAAATGGTTAGGACCCATGACCGATCCTCAAGAGAATACCCTTTCCAATGTATCAGATACTGGAGTTTTCGGCGAACCCACCGAGAGTCAATGATGTGCCCCATCTCGTTCTCCAGCTGTCCCTCTACTAATTACTGGCGGAGTTTTGTATCAGATGAAGAATCTTCCCTAACCATCCCCACTGGCTTTAACAGGGACCTGTTGAAGACATCAGATATTTTGAAGGAGGTGGACAGCTGTAGTCTGTAGGCTACTGGATTGACTACCTCCACAATTTTGTATGGACCAATAAATTTAGGGCCCAACTTCATAGAGGGTACCTTAAGCTTCATATTACGGGTTGACAACCACACCTTCTCCACTACTAGAAACTCTGGACCTGGCCCCCTCCTCATGTCTGCAAATCGTTTTTACCTTTTCTGGGCTTCAGAGATGTTCGTCTGAACCCCCCTCCAAAGAGTTCTCAAACGTTGTACCTTGCATTCGGCTCCAAGAAAACCAGAATCCATGCGGGAAAATTCCCCAAAATGTGGGTCAAACCCATAGTTAACCTGAAAGGGATACTTTCCAGTAGACTGACTCACATGAGAGTTGAATGCAAATTCTGCCATGGGCAATACCCACACCTGTCCTCCTATCTGGAAGAGGACAGGCATCTCAATATTTGCTCCAAAAATTGGTTCGTGCGTTCAGTCTGTCCATTAGACTCTGGGTGATAAGCAGAGAAAAAGGACAACTTAATTCCCAGCTTCTTACAAAATGCTCTCCAAAACCTGGCCATTAACTGCACACCTCTGTCCGATACCACATTCGCAGGCACCCTATGCAACCGAACTATATGCTGTATAAATAAGCGAGCCAAGGTTTCAGCAGATGGTAACGCAGGTAACAATACAAAGTGAGCTTGTTTGGAGAATCTATCCACCGCCACCTATACCACTGAGTTGCCCCTGGAAGGAGGGAGGTTTGTGATAAAGTCCTTGGACAAATGTGTCCATGGTCTATCCCGAATTGGCAAAGGTACCTATTCCCCAGCCAGCTGAGCATGAGAACTCTTGGAATGGGTGCATATCCCACATGCAGTCACAAACTTTTTGATATCAGATACCATAGCGGGCTACCAGAAATCCCTACAGATTGCTCCCTGGGTAGCTGCAATTCCAGGATGAGTACTTAACACAGAATCGTGAATCTCCTGCATGAGTTTGAGATGGAACCAGTCTGATACAAACAATTTACCTGGAGGTCTACTACCAGGAGCACGGGTTTAGGCCTCCAAAATCTCTCTCTGTAACTGTTAGGGTTCAATTTCCCGCTGCTGCACAAGGGGAGTCTCGAACCCATCCCGCTGCGGTCTCCCATTCATCTCCGGCCGCAGTGGAGCCTGCTCAGCAGAGACGTCGGTCCAGGCGTCTTGCCCACTCCTCTACTGTGCAGTGACTTGCTGCTGCCTTTCCTGGATCTGCTATTATAGCCAGTGCTGGAGCAGTCGTCTTTGAGACAAAGTCCTGCGTTTTCCCATCTGAGCATGCCCAGAGTGAGATCTCTCATTGGAGATCAGGGGTCACATGTTCAGGTGCTGCAGCGGCCCCTATTGGTCCGCCAGGAAGGTCATGTAGCTACGTTTTTTGTAACAGCTTCTCATTGATCCTTGTTCCTGGAAGGTCCTGTAGCTGTTGGTATAAAAGGGTAGCATGGCTGGGCCGCCATGCGCTAATATCAATCATTGTATGCTATGCGCCAGTGTGGTCATGTGTATGTGTGGATAGGGACCCGGCTGAAATAAGCCACTAGAATACCGACTTAATCGGTGAGGAGTTTGGTATGGTAGCTGGTCAGGGTCGGTGTCCTAGATGCCCTAGATTACCGGCATAACCGGTGAGGAGTTTGATTGCCGTATTCAGGGCCTGGCGTTCAGACGCCATAGATTGCGGTTGACTCCCGCGAGGACATTAGCACATGATCACGCTTTATGTACGCTTAGCACTTAACTGTGTATCTGAGAGCCTTACAGGACACAGTGCTTTTTCTCTAGCGGCCCTGTGACGTAACAGGGTTCGCTTTCAACGCTAGACAGTGCCCTAGCGTGTTTTCTTTGCCACTCAGTTGTGTCTAGTGAGTGCGCACACATCGCCATATAGCGCTGCGGCTCTCCTTCTAGCAGCTCTGTGGAGTAACAGAGTTCACACTTATTGCCACAGCGCGTTACGGCTTTTATGTTGGCGACTCTGCGGGATAACAGAGTTGCTTCTCGCGCCATTTCTACTAGCAGCAGGCTCCGCTTGCACGGTGGACCCCGGGCTGCGAACGCACTTACTATTTATATTATTTTGTGCGTTCCGCCAGCCGTAACATAATATTAGCGCCAGGGTCTGGCTAGTAAAATGGCGGATGAACAGCGTCTATCGCAGTACATCCAGCAGCTGGAGGGTAGGTTGGTGGCTCTTGAGCGCACAACCTCAGCTGTGGATGTTACCGCAGTCGCTGTTCAGGCTGCTAGCGTGGCTGCAGCCAGTTTGTCTTCTGCCACCTCTGCCCCTACATTATTCCACCTCCCGCTTCCTGACAAATTTGCCGGTGATAGCAAGCAATGTCGGGGATTCGTGAGTCAGTGCTCTATACAGCTCGAGCTTCTGGCTGCACGTTTTCCCACGGATCGGGCACAAGTGGGTTTTGTACTTTCTCTACTCTCGGGCAGAGCGTTGGAGTGGGCAACGCCGCTGTGGGAGCGCGACGATCGTGTGGTGCGGAGTGCTCCTCGTTTCTTGGAGGCTCTTAAAAAGGTCTTTTTAGGACCTCAGGTCACCCACGATACGGCGCTACAACTGCTGGCATTGGCACAGGGTACGTCTTTGGTCAGTCTGTTTTCCGTCCAGTTTCGGACTCTAGCTTCTGAGCTAGATTGGTCTGATAAAGTTCTTATTCCAATCTACTGGCGAGGACTGGCTGACCATGTTAAAGACGCTTTGGCTACCAGGGAGATTCCCGCCACACTGGAGAAGCTTATCTCCATATCTACCCGCATTGACCTCTGTTTTCACGAGCGGAGGTTGGAGCGGGCCCAGTGTAGGCAGAGTTTTCGGTTGGCTTCCACCTTTGCCAAACCTCTCGAATTTCCCGATCTGGCGTCCGAACCCCAAAAGGCCACAGAAGTTCCTCATGCAGGACCTAAGTCTCGGTCCGTCCGAGTATCCGTGGTCTGTAACCGTTGTCAGCAGACAGGACACTATGCCAACAAATGTCCACAGCGATCAGGGAAGCGATCGCGTCTAGTGGCCCTGGGAGGAGGTTCACTAGAGACAGCGGCATTTTCCTCCAAGATGACACTTAAAGGTACAATCACTGTTGGTACTTCCATTCTCACCGCCGACCTTTGCGTGGACTCAGGAGCAGAGGGGAATTTCATGTCCTCTAGCTTTGCTCGCCATCATGCAATACCTCTGGTGGCGCTTGACAAATCAGTGACTGTTCGGGTAGTGAATGGGTCGACATTGCCCTCACAAATTACACACCAAACTGTTCCACTTGCATTGTCTGTATCTCCTTCCCATCAGGAACTTATTTCCCTACTCGTCCTTCCCGAGGGAATAGACGAGATCCTACTAGGTATACCTTGGCTCCGTTTCCACTCCCCACATATAGAGTGGACTTCGGGTAGGATACTGGGTTGGAGTGATGCATGTAGAGGCAGATGTGTCAGGAGTTGCGTTCAGGTTACCACTACGGAGTTACCCGCAGATCTTACTCCACTTCCCAAGCACTACTTGTCATATGCAGAGTGTTCTCCAAGAAGGCTGCGGAGACTCTTCCGCCTCATCGCCCCTATGACTGTCCTATCGACCTCTTGCCTGGCGCAGAACCTCCTTGTTGAAGGGTCTATCCCCTCTCTCTTCCTGAGACAGAGGCCATGTCGCAATATATTCAGGAGAACCTGGCAAGAGGGTTTATTAGGAAGTCGGTGTCACCGGCAGGGGCGGGATTTTTCTTTGTGCAGAAGAAAAACGGAGAATTACGTCCGTGTATTGATTACAGGGGTCTTAACGCCATCACCGTTAAAAACAAGTACCCGTTGCCCCTGATTTCTGAGCTTTTTGATAGGCTTCGGGGAGCAAGAGTATTCACTAAACTAGATCTGCGCGGTGCTTATAACCTGATTCGCATCCGTGAGGGGGACGAATGGAAGACGGCTTTTAATACCAGGGATGGGCATTACGAATATCTGGTGATGCCCTTTCGGCTCTGTAATGCTCCAGCCGTTTTCCAAGACTTTGTCAATGACATCTTCCGGGATATGCTCTCCACCTCGGTCGTAGTCTATCTGGATGATATACTCATCTTCTCTCCAGATATTGACTCCCACCGGAGAGATGTCTGCAGAGTCTTCGACCTCTTACGGGCAAATTCCCTCTATGCTAAGTTAGAGAAATGTGTGTTTGAGCTGGAGTCTTTACCTTTCCTTGGTTATATCATCTCAACCCAGGGATTGGCTATGGATCCGGCCAAACTACAGGCTGTGATGGACTGGCAGGAACCTCACTCTCTAAAAGCGGTGCAGCGCTTTATGGGGTTCATTAATTACTATCGCCAGTTCATTCCGCATTTCTCTACCTTGGTAGCTCCCTTGTAGCCCTCACCAAGAAGGGAGCAAATCCCAAATTGTGGTCGGAAGAGGTCTCCACGGCTTTCTCTTCTATTAAGTCTCATTTTGCTAGCGCTCCCTTCCTACATCACCCCGATGTTGACAAGCAATTTTTATTGGAGGTGGATGCCTCATCCGTTGGTGCTGGAGCAGTCCTCTTCCAAAAGGATGCTCAAGGTCCGAAGCATCCTTGCTTCTTCTTCTCTAAGACCTTCACTTCAGCGGAGAGGAATTATTCCATCGGGGATAGGGAGTTGCTAGCCATGAAGTTGGCCTTCTCTGAGTGGAGACATCTGTTGGAGGGGGCCCATTTTCCCTTCCAAGTCTTCACCGACCACAAAAATTTGGTGTATCTGCAGACAGCTCAGCGGCTTAACTCTCGCCAGGCCAGATGGTCCTTGTTCTTCTCTCGGTTTAATTTCATACTCCATTTCCTCTCTGGAGAGAAGAACATTCGTGCCGACGCTCTCTCTCGCTCTGTGGTGTCCTCTGAAGAGGAGGTAGAGGAGCCTCGGCTTATTGTTCCCACAGAGAGCCTGAGAACAGTGGCTCCGGTTTCACTAGAGTCTGTGCCCCCGGGCAAACTTTTGTGCCTACCAATCTGCGACCGGAGGTACTCTCTTGGGCACATTCGTCCAGGGTTGGTGGACATTTTGGGGCAAAGAGGACATCTGAATTGCTGGCGAGGACATATTGGTGGCCGCATATGGTCCGTGATGTTGGGGACTATGTTCGGGCGTGTGTCTCCTGCGCCAAAAATAAGTCTCCACGACAACGGCCAGCTGGTTTACTTTATCCTTTGCCGGTGGCAGACAGGCCCTGGGAGATGGTTGGGATGGACTTTGTGGTGGGCTTGCCCAAGTCTCGGGGTTGCACCATCATTTGGGTAATCACCGACCATTTCTCTAAAATGGTGCATCTGGTGCCACTATCACGGTTACCTTCTGCACGGGCTCTGGCAGCGTTGTTCGTTAGGCACATCTTCCGTCTACACAGCATGCCGGACAAAATTGTCAGTGACCGAGGTCCCCAGTTTGCGTCTCAGTTCTGGAGAGAGCTTTGTCGTCTACTCAGTATTGAGTTAAATCTCTCTTCAGCGTATCATCCTGAGACGAATGGGTTGGTAGAGAGGGCCAACCAGACCTTAGTCACCTATCTACGACATTTTGTCTCTGCCAGGCAGGATGACTGGGCATCCTTGCTCCCATGGGCTGAGTTTGCATTAAACAATGCTGTGACTGACTCCACCGGACAGACTCCTTTTCTTCTGAACTACGGTCAGCATCCGCGGGTTCTGGTGCCCATGCCCGTGTCCTCCGCCGACTCCAGGGTGGCAGACTGGGCTGTGGAGGCACGGAACATTTGGGACCGTACCCAGGATGCCATTCAGGCGTCCAAGGAGAGGATGAGGTCCTCTGCCGACGCACATCGGCGCCCCGCTCCAACATTTGCTCCTGGGGACTTGGTGTGGCTCTCCGCCCGTAACATCAGGCTGCGAGTTGAGTCCACTAAGTTGGCACCCCGCTACCTGGGTCCTTTCAAGGTCCTCGAGCAGGTTAACCCTGTGGTATACCGTTTGGCTCTTCCACCACGCCTGGGTATCTCCGACACCTTTCATGTATCCCTCCTGAAACCCGTGCTCATGTCCCGGTTTTCTGAGTCATCTGCCGGGACATCGGGTTCATCTACGGATGACCATGAGGTGAACGCCATCGTAGGGTGTAAGGTGGTACGGGGCAAAAAGTTTTATTTGGTGGACTGAGGTGGGCCTGAGGATAGGTCTTGGGAGCCTGCCGAGCATATTCACGCTCCGCAGCTCATCGCTGTCTTTGAGCGCAGCGAGGCCCAAAGAAGGGGGGGCCCTAGGAGGGTGGGTAATGTTAGGGTTCGATTTCCCGCTGCTGCACAAGGGGAGTCTCGAACCCGTCCCGCTGCGGTCTCCCATTCATCTCCGGCCGCAGTGGAGCCTGCTCAGCAGAGACGTCGGTCCAGGCGTCTTGCCCACTCCTCTACTGTGCAGTGACTTGCTGCTGCCTTTCCTGGATCTGCTATTATAGCCAGTGCTGGAGCAGTCGTCTTTGAGACAAAGTCCTGCGTTTTCCCATCTGAGCATGCCCAGAGTGAGATCTCTCATTGGAGATCAGGGGTCACATGTTCAGGTGCTGCAGCGGCTCCTATTGGTCCGCCAGGAAGGTCATGTAGCTACGTTTTTTGTAACAGCTTCTCATTGGTCCTTGTTCCTGGAAGGTCCTGTAGCTGTTGGTATAAAAGGGTAGCATGGCTGGGCCGCCATGCGCTAATATCAATCATTGTATGCTATGCGCCAGTGTGGTCATGTGTATGTGTGGATAGGGACCCGGCTGAAATAAGCCACTAGAATACCGACTTAATCGGTGAGGAGTTTGGTATGGTAGCTGGTCAGGGTCGGTGTCCTAGATGCCCTAGATTACCGGCATAACCGGTGAGGAGTTTGATTGCCGTATTCAGGGCCTGGCGTTCAGACGCCATAGATTGCGGGTGACTCCCGCGAGGACATTAGCGCATGATCACGCTTTATGTACGCTTAGCACTTAACTGTGTATCTGAGAGCCTTACAGGACACAGTGCTTTTTCTCTAGCGGCCCTGTGACGTAACAGGGTTCGCTTTCAACGCTAGACAGCGCCCTAGCGTGTTTTCTTTGCCACTCAGTTGTGTCTAGTGAGTGCGCACACATCGCCATATAGCGCTGCGGCTCTCCTTCTAGCAGCTCTGTGGAGTAACAGAGTTCGCACTTATTGCCACAGCGCATTACGGCGTTTATGTTGGCGACTCTGCGGGATAACAGAGTTGCTTCTCGCGCCATTTCTACTAGCAGCATGCTCCGCTTGCACGGTGGACCCCGGGCTGCGAACGCACTTACTATTTATATTATTTTGTGCGTTCCGCCAGCCGTAACAGTAACTTGGAAGAGATTTTAGCCACTACTACTCCTGGCTGAAGAATTGAGGAGGGGGGTTCTGGAGGGGACACAGCATCAAAGCTTCAGGATAAAGCATCAGCCTTAATATTTTTAGATCCTGGGCGGAATGTGATTGTAAAATGACTGGCAGACTCGATATAGGCCAAATTTTTATGATCAGTGATAATTGTAATGGGATGAACGGCCCCCTCCAGGAAATGCCTTCATTCTTCAAAAGCCAACTTAACCGCCAGCAATTCCCTATTGCTGACATCATTTCTCTCGGCCGGGGACAAATATTTTAGAAAAGAAGGCGCACGGCTTAAGATTAGTGAGGTTGGAAGGACCCTGAGACAAAACTGCACCCTTGAGAGTGAGGACCGTCAAAGGCTTTACCACCTGTGAAAAACCCTTAATGAACTTCCTATAGAAGTTAGCAAAACCCAAAAATCGCTGCAACCCCTTCAAGTCATGAGGCTGCACCCAGTCCGTAAAGGCCTGGACCTTCCCAGTTTAAGGGGAAAAAAAAGGTCTTCCCAGTTAAAGGAGCGAGTCTCCTATACTTGTAATGCCCATACACTAAGTGCATTGGCTGAAAAACAGTATCCTCTGGGGGGAGGACACATCAGCCTACTGTGTAAATAATTGTTGCTACGGACATCCAACACCCTTGAAAAATAATGTAGTGGCTGTTTCATCACGGAACATGATCACCCTGGTGATCTAGGGGTGGTGTCTGAAGAGAGATGTAGTATTTCCATGTGAAAAAGGTCTTCCCAGTTTAAAGGAGCGGGTCTCCTATACTTGTAATGCCCATACACTAAGTGCACAGGCTGAAAAACATTTTCCCTGGGGGGGGCACATCTTAATATAGAGTGTAAACATTTTTGTAACAGGAATCAAAACACCCTTGAAAAAATTTCTACTGGCTGTTGCATCACGGACCACGGTCACCCTCGTGTTGTAGTGGTGGTGGATGATGAGGATGAGGAGAAGGAGGAGGAAAATAACACATAGCCAAAGTCAGGAATCATATACCCATGTTTGTGTGTGAAGAGGTGCATGGTAATACACCTCCCCAGAAATACACTGTATTGGAGGTTATGTTTCGCTGTTCTCATTTGGTGGTGTACAGAAGTCTTCCCCAATCCAGGGCTTGTTCATTTTTATAATAGTCAGCCTGTCAGCATTTTCTATTGACAGGCGGATGCACTTATCAGTTATTATTCCCCCAGCGGCACTAAAAACACGCTCTGACAAAATGCTAGCGGCAGGGCAGGCCAGGACCTCCAAGGCCACATGTCCAGCTTGGATACCCAATAATTAAAAGGCACAGAGGAATCACAGTGGACATTGGTACAGTCAGCAATGTACTCCTTCAACATCTTCCCAAACTTTCCAGGCCTTGTGAGACAACCCCGCGACTCTGAGCCAGGGCGATGGGAGGGTCTGAGAAAAGTGTCCCAGTGCTTTGCCAGGATTCCACTGCCTCTGCTGGAGTATAGTTGGGTCTCTCTCGCCTCCACTCTGGTTGTTCAACGAACTGTGACCTCTGCCGCCATCGTTTTCAGATGGGAATTTTTTCACTAATTCTGCAACAATGGCCCTCTGGTACTGCATCATTTTAATACACCTATCTGACTCTGTAATGAGAGATTGAAAGTTCTCTTTGTAGCGTGGGTCTAGAAGTGTCACCAACCAGCACTGAGTGACAGCAAAAATGTTGATAATGCAATGGTCACGGGAAAGGCAGCGCAACATAAAGTCTGCCATACGTGCCAGACTGATAACTGCAAAGCCTTCCGTCTCCTCACCAACAGGACGACTGATCATGCTGTCCTCTTTCTTCTCCTCTTTCTCCTCCCTGTCCTCATGTCATCCACGCTGAACAGATGGTATGAGAGTAAGTGATTTTGTACTATTGTGGTTAGGTGTGTGACTAACCAATTACACCAAACAGATGATAACGATCATTTCTATATATGGGTTGAAACACATTCATTAAGTGAACCAAAAATACAAATTAGAGGCCAAAAACTGTATTTAGTATAGCCAAGTTCTGTTACAAAGGTGAGGTTGTGGAAGACGGTTTCAAGTCATACACCATGGGATGACTGATGAACACAGTAAAAAGGATAAAATATAATTATACTGCAAATGATTCACCGGGAAACAAATCTTACTGTAGAAGTGTAAATAATAAGTAAACAATTCACTGGATCTGCACACTCTGTGCAAAAATATTCAGAATAAAACATCACTTTTATTAATACAGTCCTTAAGATATGTCCAAAGTGAACAAAAGCTGTCTGACTTTCTATATGTGTACAAGGAAGGATCAATGCTGCTTTGAAGCTAAAGAGTGATCACACCAAATATTGATTTGATTTAGATTTCTCTTTTATTAGTTCACTTTGCATTATGCTAATTGATAAAAAAGAATTATTACCAGTCCTGTTTTCGATAGCATTTTTTCCACACCTGTCTAAAACTTTTGCACAATACTGTATTTGAAAGCCAAAGCTTTACCCGTAATCTGCTACAGTACTGTATTGTAGAGCTACCTTATAAAGGGGCAGACATATCATTGGGGCTACTTGTGCAGCTACTTAAAGAGACAAACAGACTTAAGATAAGGGTTTGCGTTAATAAACTTCCAATTACTGAACATAGAGAATCCCTTTTTTGATCGGTCCCGATGCTTGTTTGCCGTGAAAGTTAAGCTAGAAACTCTTGTGCTGATTTAAAGTATCCAAGACAAAGCAATTGTTGTCTTTACCTATCCAGTAGCTCATCATCCAGTGCCACTGTGGCTTAACGCATCCATGGTTTCCAAGTGATGTGATCCTGTTATACTAATGTAATGAATAAGCATAAAAATGACAATCAGGTCCCAGTCTGTGATGTAACTATACATCAGATTGATCCTGTTTTACAAATGTAATGAACAAACAGTAAAATGATATTTTAAGCTGGAAAAGTGAAAATGTTTCTTTTCTTTAATTAATTAATTTTTTAATGTCATTTTATGGTAAATATTATGAATTTTCCAAAAGCGAATCATGAGACATATGAAGATCATATAGGAGAGAAAAGTCTTTTTAGAAGATTGAAAAAGTTAGATTTAGCTCATTTAATCAGGCTAAAGCACAACCACAAGAATAATTCATAGAAAATCATTTAGTTACTTTGAATTGTACTCATTTGGTAAATGTATTTTTTAAATGTATCAATTGAATATAACTATATATTTGAACTTTATTATTTATTGTTTTAATGGAATTGTTGCAATATTAAGTTTTAGATTGTAGATTATTTTTACTTGGTAATATCACATATAATTGAATTTATCACCTGTGCGTGTATCCCACATTTAAAGAGATTCTGTCAATAGGTTCTTGGTACCTCATTTGAGAGCAATATAATGTAGGAAAAAAAACTCTGAATCCAATGATCTATAACTTAGCATACTGGGTGCGGCAGTTGTGATACCATCAGAGTTCTTAGATGTAGCATGTAGCAGAGCTCAGAAATGTAACCCCACCCACACCACAGCTTTCTGTGTACATTGTCTATTAACAGTGAGCTGTTTATCACAGGAGGAGGCGGAGTTAGAAGAAGGCTTATGCTACCACCTTTCTGGGAAGTGATTATCTCATGGTACTAAAACCTTCATTGTAAAGAAGCAACAACACACAGCTTGAAAAGTGACACATTGCTGAAATCAGTGTCTTAGTCCCTACCTCCTGCTGTCCTTAGATTACATAGCAAAAAATCTGCTAACTGATTCCTTTTAAAGACACTTAATGCAAAGAAAAATGCAGTTATAAAGGTCAACATCCACCTGACAAAGATCCATATTTCATACTGCCCCTTTATACATTAAATAGATTGCTCAAAATAATCTCATGGGTTTTTGTTCTGGATTCTTTCTTGGTCACTTGGTTGTAACTATAGCAATCTGAATATCTGTATTTTTGGTATACAGATACATTTTAGAGATGTGAACAGTAAGTATTTAAGCACTGTATAAATACTCATCCCCAGCAACGCTTATACTGGCATTTTCTGTTTCCCGCACATTTATCTCAACTGGCTTTTAGTGATGATATATTGTGGTGTCTAGATATTTGACCACTGTAACTCAAAACTGGATGGACATAGTGGTGATGTGCTGTCATCACTTTCAACACCTGTGAATTTTGGAAATGATAGTTAAAAAAAACAAAACCTAACCATATTAGAATATTTTTTAACATTTCCTTTCCAGGAATCACAGCTTAGTGGTCTACATCATTTAATGGCTTGCTGCCGCCAATGAGTGGCTACAGCAGTCACATGTCAAGCCTGGAACAGGGTGAACATACAGTAGACTAATTTGAGTACTCCTGTACTTGTTTCTCACTTGTTCCAGAATTTATTTGGATCGTGGCTTGATATCTAGCTTTTGAGGTTCTTTTGGTCTACTTCACTTTGTCAGTCAGGTCCTCTTAAAGTGATTTCTTGATTCAGAATAGGTGTGGCAGTAATCGGGCCTGGTGGCAAGGGAATTTGAACTCTGATTCCCAAATATATGAAAAACTACAGTTAATATATGTTTTAAAGGCGGGGCGGCAATCACTTTTTCACACAGGAACCTGTAGGTTTTGATTTTTTTCTCCCTTAATAATAAGACCATCCTTTAAAAACTGCATTTTGTGTTTACCTGTGTTATCTTTGTCTAATATTTAAGTTTGGTGATCTCGTGCACTGCCCCAATGGTGGTTTGCACGTTAATGACTGGGCCAATTTTTACAATTCTGACCACTGTCCATTAATGAGGTTATAACTCTGGAAAACTTCAACGGATCTTGGCGATTCTGAAACTGCTTTCTCATGACATATCGTACTTCATGGTAGTGGTAAAATGTCTTCAATATAACTTGCATTTATTTATGAGTAGTGTTGAGCGATACTTTCCGATATCCAAAAATATCAGATCGGAATGTATCGCCGATATCACTAAAATATCGGCGATACCCGATACCGATACCGGAAGTCCCATGTAAGTCTATGGGAACAAAATATCGCAACTAAAAAAACACTTTCTTTCCTTGTAAACACAAAATATACACACATAGAATACATATATATATATATATATATATATATATATATACATGTCATTGTGACATATATATATAACATATATTTATAGTTTATTCACTTCTACATAGTAAAATAGCCTCTGATTCAATTGCCGGGTAAAGCCGGCATTTGTGAAAAGACAGAAGCACCCGAGGGTCCAGTCGCCACAGAGATGTTGCATCGCACCCAGCGGTGTGACAACTTACTCTCAGGTAAGGAGGAAACACCCCATTGACTCCAACCACTGCATTCAACAGTACACTATGCCAGCTGAGTGTAGGCGGACCCAATGGGATGGTCTAGCTCAGGCTGGTTAGAACAGGGTGTAGCTAGTTGGATGGGAGGGGTTGAGGCAGCCTTATGCTGCATGTCTTTGTAGTAAGAATTGTTTCCTTTCCTGCTTTCTTACTACGTCGCATACTCCACTCTGCTACATCACTCTGCACCATTGCTCTATCTCACATCTATCTGCCCTGGAAGGATACCGTCTTACCTGTACAAGACTTATCACCTAGCTGCACTACACCATCCCTGCCAGAGGACCTGCACAGCAGCGCTGGTCACCCTGACCAGGTACTACAGGTGGCGTCACGACAAACTACACAAACATTCTATCATCCCCTGGAAATATCCCACATTCCAGTGATCGCCCAGGTCACGGACCGAGCTGTGCTACTCGTGACATCCCCCATAGAAGTCGACGTGATCGGTGCCGAGTACCCCAAAACCCCTGTCTCTGTGCGACTCAACTTCCCTCACTGTGCTGGCACTTTACATTTACAATGTCTCTGGGGTTTTTTTTTGGGGGGGTGGGGAACATTCAGACTTTTGCTATGGGGCCCCATGATTTATATGTACGCCCCTGCTGCTGAGGCATGGTATTTAAGGCTGTTAAGGAGCCAACATACATGGACCTTGCCAGCAGCGTCGGACTGGAGTACCTTGGGCCCACCAGAGAAAATATATTCTTGCGGCCCAACATCATACTTCCCAACCTTTGAATAAGGGAAAGAGGGACAAAGGCTGTGGCACGCTGTGCATGTGCAGAAAATTTTAGGCCATGCCACGTTGCACCACAGACTGTCCAGGAGTTGGTGGATGCTTTAGTCCAGGTGTGGGAGGAGATCCCTCACGAGACCATCCGTCGTGCTCATCAGGAGCATGGCCAGAAGTTGTAGGGAGGTCATACAGCATACCTCCCAAATTTGGAAGACAGGAAAGAGGATTAAAGGCTGCGGCGCGTGTTGCGCGCCGCTGAAAATTTTAGGCCACGCCCCGACAACACCCATTTCACAGCTAATCACACCCATATCCTCGCCCCAAGCGTAACCATTTAGCACTGCTGATCACACTGACTGGTAATGAGGGCACAGTGGCTGGTACTGAGGAAAAGAAAGAAAGAGCAGCGAGAGAGAAAGAACAAACAGAGAAAGAAAGAGAGGAAAGAAAGAAAAGAGAGAAAGAAAGAACAGAGAGAAAAAAGAACAGAGAGCGAGAAGGAAAGAACAGAGAGCGAGAAAGAAAGACTAGAGAGAGAGCCATAGGCGTAGCTAGGGTTTTGGTTTAGTGGGGGCAAAACTTCTGAGTGGGCCCATCATCAGAGAACCTCAGCAAATGACCGCGCTGTTGGCCAAAATAATCTATATATAAAAAGACCAATATTGATATTACCGCCATATGGTCTGTGTTAAATAATACCAGTCCTACAGAACATATAGATTACAGCACAGGTACAGATAATGACTTACCGCTGATGTTCTTATCTAATGGAATTGTTCACTTTTCATGTCTTTTCCATCTGGCCCACACCGACATGACGACTTCTCCAGCCAGGACTCGACTGCACCCCCATTAAAAAAAAAATAAAAAAAATACTCACCTCCCGGCTCCTGTGCTGCTCACTGTTCTCCCTCTCAGCGTCTGAAAGCGGGCGCCGGCAGGTGATGTTATTGCGCCCGCTGTCATACGCTGAGAGGGGGATTATGGGAGAGAAGGAGCGCTCGCTCCTTCTCTCTCTATGCAGTCAGCTTTATCGGCTGGATGCCGATACAGCTGACCCTCCGATGACGGGTGGGGGGCCCACTGCTGGCACCGGGCCCCCCCAATGCCTGTTCAGGCCCCATAGCTTCCGGGCGGCAGAGCAGGGAGAGCGATTCTCCCTGCTCTGCCGCAGAATGTAACTGTATCGTAGCTCCGGGTGGGCCCCCTCAGAGCGCGGGCCCCGGGGCCACCGCCCCCTCTGCTCCGCGACCTATCCTTTCAAATCAGGGCCCACCACGCAGGAGCTGGGGCCCACCGTAGGATTCTCCGGTGTCCCGGTGCCTCAGTCCGACCCTGCTTGCCAGTCTGATAATACCAGGCCACAGCAGTCTGCTTATCTTTGCTGGTTAACAAAAATAGGGGATTCCCTCAAAAAAAATTGGCGTAGGGTCCACCCTATTTTTGTTAACCAGCCAGATGAAGCAGACTGCTGAGGCCTGGTTTTTCAGGCTGGTAATGAGCCAATATCCATGGACCTTGCCAGCCTGATAATACCAGGCCACAGCAGTCTGCTTAGCTTAGCTGGTTAACAAAAATAGGGGATCCCCTCGAAAAAAAAAACGGCGTAGGGGTCCCCCTATTTTTGTTAACCAGCCAAGTAAAATGCAGACTGCTGCGGCCTGGTATTAAAAGACTGTCAAGGCCCATGGATTTTGGCCCTCAACAGCCTGATAATACCAGGCTACAGCAGCCCCACATTTGGCGCATCAAAAGATGTGCCAATTGTGGCACTTTACCCGGCTCTTCCCACTGCCCTGTAGCGGTGGCAAGTGAGGTAATAAGGGGTTAATGTCACCGTTGATTGCACGGTGACAATAAGCCCGGTTAATAATGGAGAGGTGTCAATAAGACACCGATCCATTATTAATCCCAAAGTTTTTAAATGTATAAAAAAAGACACAGCAAGAAAAAAGTATTTTAATGAAATAAAAGAGACAACACAGTTTTCATTTCTTTTATTATACTCTCATTCCTGCGACGCCATCGATCTCCTGTAAAAAAAGGAAAAAAACAAACCAACAGTATACCACCTGTCCGACGCAGTCCATAGTAACGACTGTCCCACGACGATCCAGCTCTGCTACATCGGAATGACAGGCAGAGGCTGTCATCCCGGCGCAGCACAGCTGATTACCTGCTTCCCCGGCGGTGACGTCATCGGACTGACAGCTTTACGGCCGGGATTACCCAGCAGTCACTGCAGTTATCGCGAGAAACTGCATGTGACCGCCGGGGAAAGATGATGGCGGCCATCAACCAGTCCAGGCCGTGACCACCGGAGATCTTCTGCCAGGTAAGTGCCGCTGACTCCTGACAGACCCGACCGACGGACACTCACAGTGACAGTGACAATTCCGATTCCGGTATACGATATATGGGAAATATCGAAAGTCAATATCGAAAGTCCGATACAGCTAATATCGGCCGATACCCGATACTTGCGGTATCGTATCCTCAACACTATTTATGAGAAAAGCAGAAAAATGGCGAAAATTTTGAAAATTTAGCAATTTTCAAACTTTGAATTTATATGCCCTTAAAAAGAGAAATACAGTACAGACCAAAAGTTTGACACACCTTCTCATTCAAGATTTTTCTGTATTTTCATGGCTATGAAAATTGTAGAATCACACTGAAGGCATCAAAACTATGACTTAACACATGTGGAATTATACATTACAGTTTACAAAAAAGTGTGAAACAACTGAAAATATGTCTTATATTGTAGGTTCTTCAAAGTAGCCACCTTTTGCTTTGATAGTAGCTTTGCACGCAGTAAAGGTGAACGGATGGATTTCTGGTGTAACAAAACCAAGCCGCAGCCACTAATATGTCTTATATTGTAGGTTCTTCAAAGTAGCCACCTTTTGCTTTGATAGTAGCTTTGCACGCAGTAAAGGTGAACGGATGGATTTCTGGTGTAACAAAACCAAGCCGCAGCCACTAAGAGAACAGGAAAAAGCAAATGAACAAATAACAGTGGCTACAGATAAACTGAGAGGAGCACAGGCCCCCAGGAGGGGACCCGGCTGGCCTCCACAAAAGTGCAGAAAACTATGCAAAAAGCAAGCACAAAAAGAAAAGCAGAAAATATCTGAAAGCAGCAGATGCAGGCAAGACTCCAGCAAACTTCCAAATGAACCAGGAGCCACAATTGAGACAAGAACAATTGATCACCGGCGACCATCATGGGAGGGAACCTCTCTTATATCAGTCCAGTCAGTGATCCCAGATTGCCATTCCTCGCTGGAAGGTTCAGTACTGTCTGTAACCACCAGAGGGAGCAACATCTCTAGCACATTCACAACACTGTTCGTTACGGACGCGGCAATACTAAATATGTGCACTTTTATTTTTTTTATTTACATAATAATAATGTGTTTATTGGGGAAATTTTTATTTTTTAATTTTTGAGGTATTTTTTTTAAAATATTTTTACACATGTTTATTTTTTTTTACCTTTTTACATTGTCCCAGGGAGGGACATCACTATATAGTGTCAAATCGCTGATCTGACAGTTTGCAGAGCACTGTGTCAGATCAGCGATCTGACAGGCAGTGCAGGAGGCTTGCTGGTGCCTCCTCTCACATCGTGTTGCTCTGAGGGTCTCAGGGAAGCATGCAGGGAGCCCCCTCCCTGCGCAATGCCTCCCTATGACACCGGAACACTGCGATCATGTTTGATCGCAGTGTGCCGGGGGTTAAAGTGCCAGGATCGGTCCGTGACACTTAATGTCGGGTGTCAGCTGTGAGCTGCGACCAGCTGCGCTCCCCCATGAGCGCAGCTGATCGCCTATGACATACTATTCCATCCATGGGAATTAAATCCCAATGCACATGGATGGAATAGTACGTCAGATGGAAGAAAGGGGTTAAAGCAAGTGGTCATCAATAACAGGCAAAACCCAGTGATAAGGCCCCCAGCATGTATCTCTAGTAATATATTATTCTTTTCTTCTAGAATTTCACCCAGTCACCAAATGGAAATTTATTGAAGAATAATTTCCATTTTCTTGCAATGGGATTGTTCCCACCTATCCAGTTCATTAATTGTTGCATCGGACAGGTACAGGCCCCAGTCTTAGAGCTAGATCACGACGTTTGTTGTAACATTGTGTAACATTGGATAAAACAGTGCAAAAGTTTGATGACATTTTAAATTCTTGCATTCGTTTCCATCAGTTGACATTCATTAAATTGTAAGCAAAAAAAATTAAGCCTTGTGCAAATGATATATACAAATCAGGAAAAAGTATGATGTAGTTTATGGGAATAAGAGTTTCATATTTGAAGAGTAACCGGCATTTTAATTTGTATTTCATAAATCAAAAGTACACATGAAAATAATAAACTTTGTAATATACTGTGCATTATCTGAGAAATCTTTTTTTTTCTCTGCCAAAACTGATTATTCATTCTCAATAATGTCATTTGTAAAATCTGTATTCAATGAAGACTGATTGTCAGATTACTGAGACAGGAAATGATAATTGCTACTGTGACAATATTCTATATAGATGGGGGGTGGAGAAGGGAGGAGCCAGACGCAGAGTTTCTTCCTCCCTCTACCCCCTCCAGTCTACATAAAATCTTATCAGTAGCAATTATCAACTTCTATATCAGCAGCGTAAAAATTTGTGTTCACTGACTACAGATTTTAGCCGTGCATTGACAATATCGATAATGGCTGATCAGTCCAGAGAAGAAATAAGCAGATTTCTCTGATAAAATATATTACTAAGTTCCTTATTTTTATGTTTCCTACTGATTTATGAAATATAACTTAAAATGACAGTTACAGTTTATTTTTATTTTTTTTTTAAATCCTGCATAACTTCTTTAATATTCACTGCTGCATTAGCATTCCATTATTTCAGATCAAAACAGAAAAAAATAATTAAAATATATTCCTGTGTTAAACATTTGAATTTGATTATTGATCTGTAAAGTAAAGAGAAATCATTTTTTTCTAACCGTTAAAAAGACAGCAGTGGTTTGATAGAAGACTTACTCACACCTCACAGCTTTCCTCTGTGCAGCAATTAATATAATTATACAGCAATAGGATTTCTGAAAAATATAAGAAAAAT
The DNA here is from genome assembly GCA_033576555.1 of Oophaga sylvatica. Taxonomy (NCBI): domain Eukaryota; kingdom Metazoa; phylum Chordata; class Amphibia; order Anura; family Dendrobatidae; genus Oophaga; species Oophaga sylvatica. The sequence goes on from JARQOD010000002.1 coordinate 194,700,392, forward strand.
TTAAACATAATTGTATACCCACAATATCTCAGACATTAAGTTGTGAATCTGATGAAGTCATATTTATTTTCAGAATCTGCTCATGTTCTTCATGAAAAAAGGCATCAATCAGGAAATGAGTGATGGATTCACTGTCACTTTTAGTTTATACAGGGCATATGGCCAGTGGCGTGGTTACAAAAGGCATTTAGGCAGTGGATATCTAACAGGATTTTCCACTGTGTGTTACAGATTTTAAGAAATGTCATTCATACCCAATTTGCATGCATTTTTATTGATTTTTTTGCATACATGAGTTTTCTTTCTTTCCAGAGAAACCTATGGAAAAAAATGCATGAAAAATAAGGCCCTCTTCTGAGAATACAGAAACAGTCAGTAACTTGGATCCCCTCAAAACTTGAAACTCCGGAAGAAAAAAAGTTAGGCTTCATTGAGACGTCAATGATTTTTCTTTTACACAAAAGTACAGATTTCTTGCTGTTTGCTCTGTGTCAGGTTTTTCTCATAAGCAATTAGTATGCTATCTCTGAACTTTTTATGGACCCGTAGACTTGCATAAGTGCATTTGATCCATGACTAGGATAAAAACTGAACATATCTCTATTTCTTTTGAGGATCATTCAGTCTTAAAAAAAAACTGGATATTCGAGCAGCTACATAGATTACAAAGGTTATATGTTCTTTCCATAAGAAACATGGATTGAAATTTCCTAGTACTTAATAAGCATTTAAGCTATCTACGTTTCTAAATAAACGCATAAAGCATATGTTTAAATTGTAAGTGTCTTTTCAAGGCCAAACTACAGGAGAAATGGGAATACTTAGCGGAGAAAGCATTGCACTTTGCTTTTTTCCCGCTACAAGTGCACATACTGTACAGACACATAAATAATGGATAAATTTATTTTCAAAAATATAAATGCAACCAATAAAATCTCTAATGCCCTTAATAATAGCATATATTTTCTTTTAAAGATGAGCACTTACTGAGATGTATATATTGCAAAAAATTCACAATGGGTCCAGAAATAGTGCACAGAAACCAGATTTTTTTAGTCAACAATTAGTTTTATTGTTTTAAGGCAGCTAAAGGGAATCAACATTGCCTATAGTCTTTAATATGCTGTTGATTTGTGGAAAATCTGTCTCCATTAAAGCCTATTTAAAAAAAAAAAAGTCTGCTATGTTATTCACCGCTCTTGGATCCAGGGTGATGCATCCTCTTCCTGTTTTGGCTTTCTCCCTCTACTCCCATGGGCCACAGGTTATAGAAACTCTGCATGCTGCTATCATAACAATTGCACAGGCCTTATAGACTGGCTCAGGTAGACTGCTGTCTGATTATTCAGGTAGTTGGCACCCACACCATCACCATGGACTGCCTCCTAGTTCTTAGACCACTTATGCTACTTTTTTTCTGCTACACTATTGTACCATCTCTGCCTTTAACTCTGTGACAAATCCAGCTCTGCTACATCATTTTGTAACACTTCCTTATGTCTGCATATACTCTGCCTTGGACTCTGTGACTTACCTACTTGCTATGGTATACTGCTGGGTAACCTTACCTTTCAACTGTGCCAGCTCTACCTAGGATTCTGTTACAAACTAAGCTCTGCTATATTGCTGACCTAACTCTGCTCTACTACTGTGTTGTGAATACGTTGGAGAAACTTCGGAGCTGGGGCTCCCTCCGGTGGTTGCTGAGGGTAATGAACCAATGGCTTTCAGCTGGGTCCGAATGGTCTGATATAAGTGACCTGAACTCCCAGCAGCCTTGCCGGTAATCAATTGTTCTTCAGGTCTTGCTTGGAGCTCAGCTTGCATTCCTGCTTTCATTCAGATAAATTATTTGCTGTTTTTTTTCCTCTGGTTGGATTCACTTTGCTTGTTTGCTGCCCTGCAGGAGACTTCAGCCTGGTCCCCTTTTGGGGCCTGGCTCTGCAATTGTGCTCAGTTTGTGTTTGCACTTTTGCTCTGTACCCGTTTCACTTTTTATTTGCTGAATTGCTGTGTGTTACAGAGATCTGATTTAGGTGGTGGAGATCGTGTGATCTCAGGTTTTTTGTTAATCAGAAGTGTTGGTATTTTTGTCAGGGTTTTTTTTGGGTTGCAGTCAGAATTCTTTCCTATACTTTTCTATCTAGACAGTATTGGGCCCCAGCATTTGCTCATTCTATTTTCTGTCTGTGTTCATATTTTCTTCTTGTCTAGCCGCCATTACATGTTTGGGGGCTTCCTATTTCTTTGAGGGTTCTGCTACGGGGCAGTTAGTTTTCATCTTTCTGCCTTTAGGTGTAGCTATCTCTCCGGCTGTGACGAGGCGTCTAGGATCACCGTAGGTAGCTCCACGGCTACTTCTAGTGTTGCGGTTAGTATAAGGGTCCTGCAACCCAATAGTTTCCAGCCTCTCTGGTTTATTGCTACTTTGGCAATTTTTGCTATTTCTCCTCAGCTACCGAAGCATAACACTACTGGACCAGTTTTGCTGTTGACTTTCAGCTGTGCTTCCCTGGTTTCTTTTCGCTAAGTTAACTCTTTTATACCAACTGCTTTGACTTCGCATCTGCTTCATTGGTATTCTATGGTCCCACCCACTTCAGTGCCTTGAGTTGCCAAATGGATTTCCCTAGTGCATCAGCGCCACCTAATCAAAATGAATAAAAACTCCTCTACTAGACCAAAGGCTTTGAGAATCCACCTCACTAGATGATACAATATGGTACAATTCTGCAGCCATGTGTTACTCCAGTCCCACTATTCTTTTTTTTGCAAGACCATCATAGATAAGTGGTTTGTTTGTAGTGTGTGGCCACAATTTAAAATCCTTTTTTATTTGTTGCATTAAAGGGAGTCTGTCACCCCATTTTTGGACTATTAGATGCAACCACCGCTATCAGGGGCTTATCTACAGCATTCTGTAATGCTGTAGATAAGCCCCCGATGTCACCTGAAAGAGAAGAAAAAAGAGTTATATTATACTCACCCAGGGGCGGTCCTCCGTCCGGTCCGGTCCGATGGGCATCGCAGTCCGGTTCGGCGCCTCCCATCTTCTAGCGAAGCCGGCCTCTTCTCTGCGTCCCGTCGTGGCTCCTGCGCAGGCGCACTGATCTGCCCTGGTGAAGGCAGAGCAGAGTACTGCAGTGTGCAGGCGCTGGGGAAGGTTAGAGAGGTCCGGCGCCTGCGCACTGCAGTACTCTGCCCTCACTTTAAAGTGATATAAAAATATCCATTTTTGCATCTGCACCATATATGTATTATAAGTGGAGACAGGACAAAGATGAACTTTTATGGCTCCCATACATAGTGCCACTAGGCTATAGGACAAAAGTAATGAAGTCACAATATAATGTGCTATGCATAAACCAACAATGACATATTGCTGATTGATCTATTGTATAATTCTATAAATTTCACTCAGAAAAATTGTCCATTAATTCATCAGTCTTGCTCCCTGACTAGATTATGCTTAGCATTGTGTCTTCCTCTAGGGCTTGTCATATCATAGTACTTAGTTTAATGCCTTTTTATATCTTCAGAATTGATATGGCCTGATTGATGGATGTGATTTGATATGACAGATTACATAGAGTGTATGTATCATATTAATTAGTTTACAATTATAACTTAGGATGCTAATGCAAATAAAGCATGTATTAAGCAACATACAGGATTAATCAGCAGGGAAAGTGAATGCTATGAAAGGGGTAGTTCTGTGGTTTAGAACATTTAGGACAGATCACCTCTTTATTGTATTTTGTGAAATAAAAACTAAAAAATAAATAACAAATGTTATTAATGCAAATAGAATGTTAATAGTTTATAAGGTTCAGAACAAAGAAAATTGTTTACCCAAAAAACTATTGATTAATAAATATAAATCCCTTCAAAATATTATATTTTCATATGGAAGATGTACAGAAATGTTACCTCTAGCATGTTCTCCTGATACATGATATTTTTTGGTGAGGACTGCTCGGGGAACCTGACAGCTGATACATGCAGTTAGTATGTATCAGAAACTGGCTGCATATTATTTGATATGTATGTTTGACACTGAAACACTACATTATTTTAGAGAAAAAAGACACATGCTTGATTAATTGGAAAGGCCAGTCTGCAGTGGCTTCTCCACGCCTGTTGCCAGAGGTTCACAGATCTCTATGCATGCATGCAGGGAGAGACAGCTGTCATTCAAGAGGAATGGGTAGGAAGACGCTGATGAGAACCCACCTTTCTGACTAATCATGCCTGTGTCTTTTTTCTCTAAAATAATGCAGTGTTTCAGAGTTAAACTTAAATGGCTAAAATCATGCAGCCAGGTTCTAAGAAAGCAGCATATATCAGCCGACAGGTTCCTTTTAAGGAGTATTCTCAAGTTGTCTCTTGAGCAGTTCAGAGCCAATAAAAATGCTGAATTCAAAATTCCAATTTTTCTGCATTTTTACAATATTTTTGCAACATTTTTCCAATGCTTTTTGCAGATTTTATGCGTGCATATTACATGTGAGCTTTGTCTACAGTACATTATCAATAAAGTTTTTTTATTCAACAAAAATGCTTCAAACACACCACTAAACTGTTGTTGACTTTTTTTTGCAGGGTTTATTCACTTCATCATTGCTATCTACGCATGAAAAAGTGCAGCAAAAATGCTGTAGGAATTGACATGCTGTAACTTTCAAAAGCATTGCAGTGTTCAAATCCACTCAGGAAAATAGAAACAAGTGAGTGCATGAGATTTCGGGAACATCATAGCTTTTGCTGATACTATAAAAAGCAGTTGTTAATTTGCATAAAAAAGCTGCAAATAATGCTGCAAGAACAAAATGTGTGAACAAAGCCTTACAAAATCCTTACTTTCTGTGTTTTGCCTCTTCTTGAGAGACAGCTTTGGAGAAAAGAACTGCAGTATTAGTAGAACAACAGAGCCCAACACAAGTCCTGATATAACACATTTAGCTATCAATGGTTTGGTCTTAGTCTACTCTAGACTGCTATCCTGTTAAATTTACACATATCGATGAAATGACATTTGAAAAAGCAGTCTGGAAAGCAAGAGCAGAGAGCTCATATTAGGAACCCTGCTGTGAACAGCTACCTGCTAGTGATTTATAACTGTTTCTCTTCAGTAGATGAGAGGTAGAGGAGAGGAGGGATGCACGGGAGGTGATCAGCTAACTGCTGTATACAATTCAATAAACTGAAGAGAGCTGCCTGGGATGTTAAGAGTTAACTCTTCTCCAAGAATGTAACTACTGTACAATCTCAGTCAGGCAATAATGGCACAATGGAAATGAGCTGCACACTATAAAATATAAGAGCTCTCATTGAAGAAGAATGACAGCAGACAGAAAAAGCTAAGTTATTTATTTTCATGCTCTTGTGGAAAATGAGAAAAACTAGCACCAAACAACTTAAAACATACTCTTTCAAGCTTACTCGGCGGACCAGCAGTGTACCGCTTGCAAAATCCCAGGTGTAATACCTGAAACGATCAGCGTTGTACAAAGTCCAGGCAAAGGAGTAAAAAATAGGTGGCACTCCTATCTTTATTCACTGTAAGCAGTTAATGGATGCAGGGGAGCATCCATGTACTGCTTGCATTGAATAAAGAAAGGATTGTTTTACTGCATTACAGATTGCCACCTATTTTTTCCTCCTTGGCCTGGACTTTATTTTCATGAAGTCTAACTTATTAAAGCAATTTAAAATCGTGAGAACACCCCTTTAAGGCTAGTTTCACACTAGCATTCGTCAGGGCTGCATACTTCCTCCATTAAGCCCCGCCCACTGCCGCACCTCTTCCATTCCATCCATTCCTCTTCTATAAAGGCCTAGCAGTATAATGTTTAGGTCAATGTGAGTACCAAACTTACAAGGATTTTTTTTATACAGTTGAAACGAGAAGTTTACATACACTATATAAAAAGACATGTATGCATGTTTTCTCAATATCTGACATGAAATCAGAATAAACCTCCCCCATTTTAGGTCAAATAGGATTACCATAATAATTAATATGAGCCAAATGCCTGAATAATGAGAGAGAGAATTATTTAAGGCATTTTTATTACTTACTGCAAGTCAAAAGTTTACATACATTTCATTAGTATTTGGTACCATTGCCTTTAAACTGAATGGCTTTGATCAAACGTTTGGGATATCCTTCCACAAGCTTCTCACAATGGTTGATCACAATTTGGGCCCATTCATCCTGACAAACCTGGTGTAACTGATCCAGGTTTGTAGGTTGCTTTGCTCACACCTGCATTTTCAGCTTTGCCTTTAAATTTTCAATAGGATTGAGATTACGGCTTTGTGATGGCCGCTGCAAAACATTGACTTTGTTATCCTTAAGCCATTTTGTAACAATTTTGGCATCATAACATCATAAGTGCTTCACACTGCACCGTTGACATCATCATGACTGGCCAATTATTCAGAAGAGACGTAGGGGTAGGTAGTGTGAGGTTTATTATGGCTTTTGGCCAGTGGCTGGCATTTGTACTAGTTTCCTGACTACAATCAGTCATTCAATATGTGGTGTATTTCCTACGAGAGCTGTTGCAGACCATCTTTGAGAAGCGGAGCTTTTAAAATTCGCTGTGTCTATTTCCTCATGTGCAGGCATTACAGAACCTTAGGTATCCATGATTACGACCATTAGCAATTAGCTAACTAGTGGTCACTATATCAGTGGTTGTAACTATGGATACCTAAGGTCCTGCAATGCCTGCACATGAGGAAAGAGACAGAGCAAATCAGAAAAACTGTACTACATTTTTAATTGGAGGCATTTGCTAATATTATTATTATTATTATTATTATTATTATTATTACACCTACTACAAATTGAGATAGGATCTTGGAGATGGGAATACTCCTTTAATTTAGAATGTTACTTGGATTCCTTAACCTTGTACAAGTTTATGTGCCTATATGCTCACAAACTCCATGGTGGCCTACTCCTATAAATGACAGTACAGAATAAAAGTCTTCAAATAATAAAAATACTATATGTATACCCATAATAATTTAATGAACGTACTACGGTTGCCCCTGTCCTTGAGAACATTACTTTATGGATGAAGTATATACATTAGCATACAAAGTTATGAATTTGTAAAAGGTGCATGAGTTTTCAGCTATAATAGTATATTTAGAAATGGTTACAAATTCAAGGAGATAGGGAGGGATAAAACTGTCACTCCCATCCATTGTGCTTAAATATATGAGTAATTCAATTTTTTTCCATCTATTCCTTGTCAGAAAAATTTATTACACTCTGTGTGATAATCCTAATATACCATTGTGATTTACAATTCCATTTCAAAGATAAATACAGAAATCACAGGAAATATCATTTCCTTCCTTATAAATACAGCTTTGTGACTAGTATTTAGCACCTTTCATAATTACATATTTAGCACACAGAATGATTTCTGATAATAAAACAACATAACACTGAACAGAACATGATTTGCAAATTATTACTGGATTTCATGTAAATGTTCACCTTTAGCAACAGTTTTTCTTACAATAACTTGACTCAAAACTTTGTTCTAATAAATATCTTATGTACTGTTTCAGACAGGACTACCATCTGAGATTTTGGTGCCATAAAAAGCCAATTAGTCTAGTCCTCTTCTCTTTCCTTATCACTTTGAAGGGAAGGTGGGGGCAGAAAATAATGGAAGGAGTTGTTGGAATGACATACAAACTGGCAGATGTTTTGGGTTGAGATAGCCGGCAATGTCCTTGTGATCAAAGTCCCAGTCATAGTAATTCTTAGAAAAGGATGACCCCATTACTTTTCAGGACCCTTTTCCTTTATATCATAGTAACTATGACTGGGGCCCAGCTCAAAATTTCTAAAGTTATTGAAAGGCAGGCAGAGGGTGACCACAGCAAGTTGTTCCCTGCGTAAACTTTGGGAGCAGCCATATTGAACTAATACATTTTTGGTCAGAGAAGTTCCGATCCCTAGAGTCACTTCATACAGTAACTAAAAAATACAGTTCTTACTGCCTACACCCCAATAAAAGGAGACAGCATAAGTAATAAGTATAGGTCAGTGTGTGTGTAAAATATGGACACAAACCCTGTGGGCTTTCAGAACCTTTCCCTGGTTTCCTCATATAGGAGTATTCACACTATGCAGATTGGATACAAACATTTCCCATTCACTGACTGAAGCTAGCAGAAATCTATGTACCTGCCACTACAATAACCTCATTCAAGTGAATGGAATTGATTTTCAGAAGTAGAAATCCTGAAAACTACTACTTGTGAACATGACCGAACACAGTATAAACAAGACTTGTCACTATTACGTTCTGAGTGAATTCGACTTGCTCAAAAATAATTCACAAAACAATCAAAGTCTCATACACAAAACCATGTTAGGCAAGAATTGTATAAAATGTTATCCACTCCTCCTGCAATCGAAAGTCTAATAATATTTTCATGTCATCTTGCTTTTGGGTGATTATTTTGTTAATAAATTCCTGCTTCTTACTTTTTACCTTTACATAGCTTTATAAGATGAAATATTCCCTATATTATTTATTTCACAATGCCAATAAAACCTCACAATGTGAGAAAAGCATGCAGCCCTTTATATACTGTATGCATATCATCATACATTGTATGCAATTACTACCATCTGCAGTAGGGAATTCCATAATCTGACTGCTGTTACTGTAAAGAACCCTTTCCTATTTAGATGGGATAATTACTTTTCTTACCGACATAATTAATGCCCCTGGTCCATTGAAGGAACAAATTATGTGCCAGTCCTTTGTATTGACCACACATATTTTTATACATCAAAATTTAGTTTGTCTCTGAGGTGTCTTTATTTTATGAGTTAAAAAAGCTCTATTTCTATTCACCTTTAAACTGGCTTTAGCTTTCCATTATCCTTTTGAAAATGTGGAGTTCAAAACTGGATCCCATAATCTATATGTAGCCTTACAAGTAGTGTTGAGCATTCCGATACTGCAAATATCGGGTATCGGCCGATATTAGCTGTATCGGAATTCCGATTCCGAGTTCCGATATTTTCGTCTTATCGGATACCGGAATCGGGATTGTCACTGTCACTGTCAGTGTCCGTCTGTCGGGTCTGTCAGGAGTCAGCGGCACTTACCCGGCAGAAGATCTCCGGCGGTCACGTCCTGGACTGCTTCATGGCCGCCATCCTCTTCTCCCCGGCGGTCACATGCAGTTTCTCGCGATAACTGCAGTGACTGCTGGGTAATCCCGGCCGTAAAGCAGTCAGTCCGATGACGTCACCGCCGGGGAAGCAGGTAATCAGCTGTGCTGCGTTGCAATGACAGGCTCTGCCTGTCATTGCGATGTAGCAGAGCTGGATCGTCGTGGGACTATCGTTATGGACTGCGTCGGACAGGTGGTATACTGTTGGTTTGTTTTTTTTCTTTTTTTACAGGAGATCGATGGCGTCGCAGGAATGAGAGTATAATAAAAGAAATGAAAACTGTGTTGTCTCTTTTATTTCATTAAAATACTTTTTTCTTGCTTTGTCTTTTTTTTACACATTTAATAACTTTGGGATTAATAATGGATCGGTGTCTTATTGACACCTCTCCATTATTAACCGGGCTTATTGTCACCGTGCAATCAACGGTGACAATAACCCCTTATTACCCCGCTTGCCACCGCTACAGGGCAAGTGGGAAGAGCCGGGTAAAGTGCCACAATTGGCACATCTTTTGATGCGCCAAATGTGGGGCTGCTGTAGCCTGGTATTATCAGGCTGTTGAGGGCCAAAATCCATGGGCCTTGACAGTCTTTTAATACCAGGCCGCAGCAGTCTGCATTTTACTTGGCTGGTTAACAAAAATAGGGGGGATCCCCACGCCGTTTTTTTTTCGAGGGGATCCCCTATTTTTGTTAACCAGCCAAGCTAAGCAGACTGCTGTGGCCTGGTATTATCAGGCTTGCAAGGTCCATGGATATTGGATCCTTACCAGCCTGAAAAACCAGGCCTCAGCGGTCTGCTTCATCTGGCTGGTTAACAAAAATAGGGGGGACCCCACGCTAATTTTTTTCGAGGGGATCCCCTATTTTTGTTAATCAGCCAAGATATGCAGACTGCTGTGGCCTGGTATTATCAGGCTGGCAAGGTCCATGGATCTTGGCTCCTTAACAGCCTGAAAATCCAGGCCTCAGCGGTCTGCTTCATCTGGCTGGTTAACAAAAATAGGGGGGACCCCACGCCAATTTTTTTCGAGGGGATCCCCTATTTTTGTTAATCAGCCAAGATATGCAGACTGCTGTGGCCTGGTATTATCAGGCTGGCAAGGTCCATGGATCTTGGCTCCTTAACAGCCTGAAAATCCAGGCCTCAGCGGTCTGCTTCATCTGGCTGGTTAACAAAAATAGGGGGGACCCCACACCAATTTTTTTCGAGGGGATCCCCTATTTTTGTTAATCAGCCAAGATATGCAGACTGCTGTGGCCTGGTATTATCAGGCTGGCAAGGTCCATGGATCTTGGCTCCTTAACAGCCTGAAAATCCAGGCCTCAGCGGTCTGCTTCATCTGGCTGGTTAACAAAAATAGGGGGGACCCCACGCCAATTTTTTTCGAGGGGATCCCTATTTTTGTTAATCAGCCAAGATATGCAGACTGCTGTGGCCTGGTATTATCAGGCTGGCAAGGTCCATGGATCTTGGCTCCTTAACAGCCTGAAAATCCAGGCCTCAGCGGTCTGCTTCATCTGGCTGGTTAACAAAAATAGGGGGGACCCCACACCAATTTTTTTCGAGGGGATCCCCTATTTTTGTTAATCAGCCAAGATATGCAGACTGCTGTGGCCTGGTATTATCAGGCTGGCAAGGTCCATGGATCTTGGCTCCTTAACAGCCTGAAAATCCAGGCCTCAGCGGTCTGCTTCATCTGGCTGGTTAACAAAAATAGGGGGGACCCCACGCCATTTTTTTTTCGAAGGGAACCCTATTTTTGTTAATCAGTTCCCTCTGACGTCACTGATTGTGTCCCTGGCTGACCTGAAGTGAAAGTGGAAAGCAATCAATTAAGCTTTCCACTTAAGGGCCCGTCTCACATAGCGATATCGCTACCGAGATCGCTGCTGAGTCACTAGTTTTGTGACGCAGCAGCGAGCTCACCAGCGATATCGCTGTGTGTGACATTCAGCGACGATCAGCCCCCCTGCCGGGTATCGCTGATCGTCGCTGAAATGTCAGGACCTTTGATCGCTGGTTTCCCGCCTGTCACACGCAGCGATGCGTGCCTGTCAGAGGGAAACCAGCGATCAAAAAAAGGTCCTGACATTTCTGCGACGATCAGCGATACCCGGCAGGGGGCTGATCGTCGCTGAATGTCACACACAGCGATATCGCTGGTGAGCTCGCTGCTGCGTCACAAAACTAGTGACTCAGCAGCGATCTCGGTAGCGATATCGCTATGTGAGACGGGCCCTTAAGCGATGTTACCCGCAGTGTCGCTGTCCCAGATCGCTGCCTGAGCTGCCTGTTTGGCAGCTCAGCAGCGATCATGTAGCGATACACCAGCGATCCTGACAAGTGCATATCGTTGTCGGGATCGCTGGTGTATCGTTATGTGACACCCAGCCTTTACTCTCCTGTCAGGCAGGAGAGGAACTCATTCATTTGGGGTTTACTGTGAGGCTGCAGCATTAGCTGCGGTCCCTGCAGTAAACATTAACCCTTTCTGAAGGATTACACCGTGGGACCTGACTGTGCATGGGATAGGTAAGAATAATTTTGCTTTTTTATTTTATTTTTATTACAGGAAATGGTTTTTGCAGTAAAATAAAAGATGGTCAAAAACATGTGTCTTTATTTCATTAAAATGATTTTTAATTAAAGTGTGTGTTGTTTTATTTTTATTTCATGCAATAGGATTAATAATTGATAGTTGTCTAATTGACAGCTCTCAATTATTAACCTGGCTTAAGGTCACCTTTCAATAGCAAGGTGGCTTTAACCCCATATTAACCCATTCGCCACCGCTACAGGGCAATGGGAATAGACGGGCAAAGTGCCAGAAAGGGCGAATCTAATTATAGATTTGTCTTTCCTGGGGTGTCTGGGGGCAGATGTTAGTAGCCGGGGGGGGCAAAAATAATGGTCCCTCTCTGGGCTATTATTATCTGCCCCCACTCACTGGCTTTGTCTGTCTGGTTGCGAAAATAGGGCGGGAGCCCACGCATTTTTTTTCAGCAATTTTACACCTCATATATAATATATATACATGTCATTGAATTTGTGACACATATATATATTTTTATTTGTAGTTCATACACTTCTACATAGTATAATAGCCGCTAATTCAATTGCCGGCTTTTGTGAAAATGCAGAACCCGACATGAAATGACACTTGGTGTACATAGGGTTAACCATGTCTTTTCATGTCCTTTGCTATCTAATTTGCACAAACAATTAAATCAGACTATGTGTGCAAAATTTCACACCTCTAGGGGTTAATTAAAGGTGTAAATTCGTAGCAAAAAAGTCCGTTTTTTTTACAACGAATTTACACCTTTAATTAACCCCTACAGGTGTGAAATTTTGCACACATAGTCTGATTTAATTGTTTGTGCAAATTAGATAGCAAAGGACATGAAAAGAAATGTTTAACCCTATGTACACCAAGTGTCATTTCATGTCGGGTGCTTCTGTCTTTTCACTGAAGCCGGCTTTACCCGGCAATTGAATCAAAGGATATTTTACTATGTAGAAGTGTATAAACTATACATATATGTATATATATATGTCACAATGACATGTATATATATATATATGTATTCTATGTGTGTATATTTAGTGTTTACAAGGAAAGAATGGGGTTTTTTTAGTTGCGATATTTTGTTCCCATAGACTTACATGGGACTTCCGGTATCGGTATCGGGTATCGCCGATATTTTAGTGATATCGGCGATACCATTCCGATTCCGATACTTTAGCATATCGGAAAGTATCGCTCAACTCTACTTACAAGTAACTCTTAGAGGGGTAATAATACATTCAGATCACAGGATTTTAGCTTTCTTCTTAGACATCTTAGGGTATGTGCACACGTTGCAGATTTGCCTGCAGAATTTTCTGCACAGAATCTGCACCTCTTGGCAGAAAACGCAGGTAAAAATGCGTGCATTCTTTGATGCGTTTTTCATATGGATTTGCATGCATTTTTGTAAACTAAATAAAGATATGTTATTTAACAAAAAAAAAGAATTGTGATGTCATTTCTTTGTCCAAACTCCTCACACTTCATTGAAGAATAATGTTTACACACATAGATAGATAGATCTAATCGATCTATCTATCTATAGATATATCTATAGATAGAAAGATATATCTGTCAATCTATCTATAGATATATCTATATTGAGATAGAAAAAATCTGCGTTAGGCCGGGATCACACTTATGAGAAACTCACACAACTCTTGCACCTCAATACCTGGTACTGCCGCCGGTGGTTCGGACTGGAGCATTCAGCTGCATAAAAAATACATGCAGACGCACACTCTGGCCCCGAGTGCCGGCGTCAGTGGCGGGTACTGATGTGAGAGACTCGTGCGAGTTTCTCGTAAGTGTGACCCCAGTCCTTAAATGCAATATATGTTAATTTAAAAAAATGGAAAAAAAAATATTGTGGGCTCCCGCACAATTTTCAAGTCAAGAGAGGGAAAACCAGTGACTGGGGGCTGATGTTTATAGCCTGGGAAGGGGGTAGTACCCATAGATCTTCACAGGCTATGAATATCAGCCGGCAGCTGTCTGCATAGCCTTTACTGGCTATTAAAATAGGGAGGCCCCAAAAAATGATGTGGGGTCCCCCTATAATTAATAGCCAGAAAGGCTATGCAGACAGCTGTGGGCTGATATTCATAGCCTAGGACGGAGCCATGGATATTGCCCCCCCGGCTACAAACACCAGCCCACAGCCGCCCCAGAAATGGCGCTATAAGATGCGCCAATTCCGGCACTTAGCCTCTATCTTCCCACTGCTGTGTAGCGGTGGCATATGGGGTAATAAGGAGTTAATGTCACCATTGTATTTTAAGGTGACATCAAGCCCGGTTAGTAATAGAGAGACGTCAATAAGACGCCTATCCATTACTAATCCTACAGTATGTAAAGGGTTAAATAAAGACACAGTTTTTAGAATAAAGTATTTTAATGAAGTAAAACACATGGTTTGGAATATTTATTATACGCCTAATTCCCTGAAGCCATCGATCTGCAAAAAATAAAAAATAATACACCAACAGCATACTGCCTGTCCGACATAGTCCAGTTAATAACGAGTGTCCCATGACGATTTCCCCTATAGAACAGTGACATCGGATGATGTCCCTGCTCTACAGGGCCTCCCACTGACACACTGACAGGAGATAATCCACTTACAGTGCATCACTGAAGAGGTTACTTGAGTTCATTCTCTCATTTTATGGCAATGTTGTGTGGGAATTTTCTCACACAGCGCTGCCTGTGAGAGAATGAACTTAAGTGACCTCTTTCTGGCAGCGGTGGAGGGATATACATTGCAAAGGATTACCTCTGCTGTCAGTTCATTGCGGGGCCCCTGTAGAGCACTGACATCACCCGATGTCAGTGTTCTACACGGGAGATCGTCGTGGTACACTTGTTATTAACTGGACTACGGCAGAAAGGTAATATATAGGTTAGGTTATTATTTTAATTTTTATTACAAGAGATGAGGGCATCGGGTCTAGGTTATTGGTAAGTATGCACTCTATGTTATGTGTTGTATGTTATATGTATGTTCCGTATGTTATATGTATGTTCTGTATGATCTGTATTTTTTTGTTTTTTTTTACTACTGATCACAGTTATTGTCTGATGGGATTATTGTCCCAACATCGGCAATGCTGTCACTGTGAGCATTCATTGCCGGATGGGAACAGTAGTCCTATCAGACAATGGATGCCTACACAGACACGCACACACACAGGGACACACACGCACACACACACAGACACACAGAGACACACACAAACACGCACACACACATACATGCAGACCCCGCACACACATAGATGCACACAGTCACCGCCCACACATTTCCCTCCTCTCAATCTGCAGCGCTTTTCGCACCCACATCTGTAGCAAATCTGCAGATCTTTTTTAAACCTGGGGTTTTGCTGTGGATGTGCCTGACTCAATGCAAGTCAATGGGTGAAGAAACGCTGCAGATCCGCAAAAAGAATTGACATGCTTAGGAAAAAAAAGTTGTGTTTCTACGCGGATTTTTACACAGCATGTGCACAACAAATCTCCATTTCTCATAGATTTACATTGGCTGTGCACTACACTTCAGATTTGATGCAATTCCGCTTGTCCAAAAACGCTGCGGATCCGCATCCAAAACCGCAACGTGTGCACATACCCTTAATATCTTATTTGCTTTATCAGTTGCTGCCCGAGTTCTGCTGCTCAGCTTATTTGCAACCAGATTACCCAAGTCCTTCTCCTGTTCTGTTCTACAATCCCTAGAATATTTCTGTTCAATGTATATGCAGTAATAGGATCAGAATGCAAGAAAGTTTTCTGGGCCCCCTTTCCTGCACAGCAATGCTGCTTATGATAAGGACAATCTGGCCATGGGACCCCCAGAACCTTGGACTCTGAGCAACAGGCCAGATTGCCTGTTATTACCACCCTGGGTGAACTGGATGGACAAATGTCTCTTTTCTGCCTTGCTAACTATGTTACTATGTACATAGAGTTCACAGGGCTCCATAGCAAAAATTCTATTTGGGCCCCCACACCTCTAAAATATATATATATTTTTGTTTTACTGAAATATATATCTCCATCAGCATTTGGTTCTGCTGTGCCCAACCATGTATATATTATATTAAATTACTAGCTGAAGAGCCCAGCGTTGCCCGCGCATAGTAACTAACTGTGGTTAGTTATAACAAATTATAATGACTATATTCCACATAAAAACATTTCATAGAATCATAGAATGGTAGAGTTGGAAGGGACCTCCTGGGCCATCTGGTCCAGCCCCCTGTTCAAAGCAGGATTCTCTAAATCATCCCAGACAGATGTCTGTCCAGCCTCTGATTGAAGACTTCCATTGAAGGAGAACTCACCACCTCTCGTGGCAGCTTGTTCCACTCATTGATCACCCTAACTGTCAATCAAAAATATTTTTCTAATATCTAATCTGTGTCTCCTCTAGAGTTGAGCGATATTTCCCAATATCAAGAAGTATCAGATCGGAATGGGTATCGCCGATACCAAAAAGTGTCGGCGATACCCGATTCCGATACCGGGAAATCCAATGCAAGTCTATGGGACAGAAATATCGGAACTAAAAAAAACCCTTTCTTTCCTTGTAAACACTAAATATGCACACACAGAATACATATTATATATATATATATATATAATGTCATTGTGACATATAATATATATACAGTGCCTACAAGTAGTATTCAACCCCCTGCAGATTTAGCTGGTTGACACATGCGGAATTAACTTGGCATTGTGACATTTGTACTGTAGATCAGCCTGGAAGTGGGAAATGCACTGCGCAAAAATTTTTGTTTTAATTTTTTTTTTTTTTTTTAAAAAACGTTAAAAATTAATTCAGAGTGTCATTTATTATTCAACCCCTCAAACCACAAGAATTCTGTTTGGTCCCCCTAAAGTATTAAGAAGTAGTTCAGGCACCAAGAATAATAAGCTTCACATGTGTGGATTAATGATCTCTTTTGCCAGCCTTTTCTGACTATTTAAGACCCTCCCCAAACTTGCGAACAGCACTCATACATGGTCAACATGGGAAAGACAAAGGAGCATTCCAAGGCCATCAGAGACAAGATCGTGGAGGGTCACAAGGCTGGCAAGGGGTACAAAACCCTTTCCAAGGAGTTGGCCCTACCTGTCTCCACTGTTGGGAGCATCATCCGTAAGTGGAAGGCTTATGGAACTACTGTTAGCCTTCCACGGCCTGGACAGCCTTTGAAAGTTTCCTCCCGTGCCGAGGCCAGGCTTGTCCGAAGAGTCAAGGCTAACCCAAGGACAACAAGGAAGGAGCTCCGGGAAGATCTCATGGCAATGGGGACATTGGTTTCAGTCAATACCATAAGTAACGTACTCCACCGCAATGGTCTCCGTTCCAGACGAGCCCTAAGGTACCTTTACTTTCAAAGCGTCATGTCAAGGCTCGTCTACAGTTTGC
Organism: Oophaga sylvatica; assembly: GCA_033576555.1. Classification (NCBI taxonomy): domain Eukaryota; kingdom Metazoa; phylum Chordata; class Amphibia; order Anura; family Dendrobatidae; genus Oophaga; species Oophaga sylvatica. The sequence goes on from JARQOD010000002.1 coordinate 194,717,627, forward strand.
TCATGATCACTTGGAGGACTCTGAGACAGACTGGTTCAAGGTTCTATGGTCTGATGAGACCAAGATCGAGATCTTTGGTGCCAACCACACACGTGACGTTTGGAGACTGGATGGCACTGCATACGACCCCAAGAATACCATCCCTACAGTCAAGCATGGTGGTGGCAGCATCATGCTGTGGGGCTGTTTTTCAGCCAAGGGGCCTGGCCATCTGGTCCGCATCCATGGGAGGATGGATAGCACGGCCTACCTGGAGATTTTGGCCAAGAACCTCCGCTCCTCCATCAGGGATCTTAAGATGGGTCGTAATTTCATCTTCCAACAAGACAACGACCCAAAGCACACAGCCAAGAAAACCAAGGCCTGGTTCAAGAGGGAAAAAGTCAAGGTGTTGGAGTGGCCTAGTCAGTCTCCTGACGTTAACCCAATTGAAAACTTGTGGAAGGAGCTCAAGATTAAAGTCCACGTGAGACACCCAAAGAACCTAGATAACTTGGAGAAGATCTGCATGGAGGAGTGGGCCAAGATAACTCCACAGACCTGTGCCGGCCTGATCAGGTCTTATAAATGACGATTATTAGCTGTAATTGCAAACAAGGGTTATTCCACGAAATATTAAACATAGGGGTTGTATAATAATTGACCCACACTTTTATGTTTAAAATTTATTAAAATTCAACTGAGCAACATAACTTTTTGTTTTGTAAGATTTATGCTTCTGTTAATAAATCCTACTCTCGTTTGCAGTTTGAAGGCTCTAACTTATTTGCATCTTATCAAACCAGCTAAATCTGCAGGGGTTGAATACTACTTGTAGGCACTGTATATATACATATATTTATAGTTCATACACTTCTACATAGTAAAATAGCCTCTGATTCAATTGCCGGGTAATGCCGGCCGATCCCCGATATTTGCAGTATCGGAATGCTCAACACTAGTCTCCTCCAATTCAGTTTCATCCCATTGCTTCTAGTCTTTCGTTGTGCAAATGAGAATAAAGATGATCCTTCTACAATGTGACAGCCCTTGAGATATTTGTAGACAGCTATTAAGTCTCCTCTCAGTCTTCTTTTTTGCAAGCTAAACATTCCCAAATCCTGCAACCGTTCCTCAAAGGACATGGTTTGCAGACCGGTCACCATTCTGGTGGCTCTTCTCTGAACTTGCTCCAGTTTGTTGATATCTTTTTTAAAATGTGGTGCCCAAAACTGGACACAGTAGTCCAGATGAGGTGTGACCAAAGAGGAGTAGAGGGCAATAATGACTTCACGTGATCTAGACTGTATGCTTCTGTTGATACATCCTAGAATTGTATTTGCCTTTTTTGCTGCTGCATCACACTGTTGACTCATGTTCAGTCTGTGATCAATTAGTATACCCAAGTCTTTTTCACATGTGCTGTTACTTAGCCCTATTCCTCCCATTCTGTATATGCTTTTTTCATTTTTATTGCCCAGATGTAGTACTTTGCATTTTTCCCTGTTAAAAAACATTCTGTTAGTTGCTGCCCACTGCTCCAGTTTATTTATATCTTTTTGAATCCTCTCTTCTCTAGTATTAGCTACCCCTCCTAGCTCATCAGCAAATTTGATCAGTTTACCCTCAATTCCTTCATCTAAATCATTGATAAAGATGTTGAACAATACAGGGCCCAAAACAGAGCCTTGTGGTACCCCACTTGAGACATTCTTCCAACTGGATGTGCAGCCATTTACGACCACTCTTTGGGTCCAATCACTAAGCCAGTTATGAATCCACCTAACAGTTGCACATCATATATTCAACACTACAGATTTGCAGCACAAATTAACTAAACGATTACCCAAGTATTGATAATATTCTACTTTCAACTCATTCAAGAGCCTTTTGATAAACAACATTTTTGGTTTTTCCTTTTGGTGCAAAGATGAACAGATTTTTGGCAGTTCCAACTCTTGAACAGGCCACGTAAAGTTGATCATGAGAAAAGCATGGAGATTGCAAATCGATCCCTACTACTTTCAAGGACTGTCCCTGAGCATTGCTAATGGACATTGCAAATGCCGATCGAAGTGGAAACTGGAGGTGTTTAAAATCAAAAGGCAAATCAGATGGAATGAGTGGAATTCTTGGAATGAAAATGTCCTCTCCTTTGGCACATCCTGTTGCTGAACTGTGTATCTAATCCTGTCCTGTGTGATACTGTCTGCTGAGCTGTGTATCTGATCCTATCCTGTGTGTTACTGTCTGCTGAGCTGTGCATCTAATCCTATCCTGTGTGATACTGACTGCTAAGCTGTGTATCTAATCCTATCCTGTATGTTACTGTCTGCTGAGCCGTGTATCTAATGCTATACTGTGTGATACAGTTTGCTGAGCCGTGTATCTAATCCTATCCTGTGTGATACTGACTGCTGAGCTGTGTATCTAATCCTATCCTGTGTCAGTCCTAGTATGTCTATCCTATCCTGGTGATACAGTCGCGACCGTGTATCTAAGTCCTATCCTGTGTGATACAGTCTGCTGAGCCGTGTATCTAATCCTATCCTGTGTGATACAGTCTGTGAGTCTATCTATCTATCCTGTGTGATACAGTCTGTTGAGTCATGTATCTAATCTTATCCTGTGTGATACAGTCTGCTGAGCCATGTATCTAATCTTATCCTGTGCGATACTGTCTGCTGACCTGTGTATCTAATCCTATCCTGTGTGATACTGTCTGCTGAGCCATATATCTAATCATATCCTATGTGATACAGACTGCTGAGCCATGTATCTAATCCTCTCCTGTGCAATAATGTCTGCTGAGCCGTGTATCTAATCCTATCCTTTGTGATACTGTCTGCTGAGCTGTGTATCTAATCCTATCCTGTGTGATACTGTGTGCTAAGTTGTGTATCTAATCCTATCCTGTGTGATACTGTGTGCTGAGCTGTGTATCTAATCATATACTGTGTGATACTGGCTGCTGAGCCATGTATCAAATCCTATCCAGTGTGATACAGTCTGCTGAGCCATGTATCTAATCCTCTCCTGTGTGATACTCTCTGCTGAGCCGTGTATCTAATCCTATCCTGTGTGTTATTGTCTGCTGAGCGGATCTAACCCTGTGTGTATTGTTGTGACGTACACTAATCCTCTCCTGTGTGTTATTGTCTGCTGAGCCATGTATCTAATCCTCTCTGCTCATCCCTAGTTGTCAGCTATTGCACTGTTCTCTTCTATATTCTTTTGCGAGTCATCTATTATGCCTGCAAAAATTTTGCACACCACCGATGTCAACGTTACCAGATGGAAGTGACTTGGATCCAACTTCTTATCTTTCATAAGTATCGGTACCACGTCAGCCATCCTCCAACCTTGTGGTGCCGACCCTGTAACAAGAGAGTCTGTGCTGTATGTAATTCATATACAGTTCTGGAGTATACTATTTTTGCCTCCTACTTTATTGTCAGCAGATTCAACCAGACTTACCTATCACATCTTATCAGTCAAAAAGGTATCATTTTACAGAAAACTTTTTACATAATTTTGCATTTAAATTATAATCATTAAATTTATAAATCAGCGTGATAATATGTGAATACCTATAACTGAATGCTGTTTATAGGTGGTTTCAGATCTTTTCTCTAAATTGACATCTTTGCATTAATAGGAAGGTTTGTGTGATTGATCAGCCAATCATTGAGCCTTTAAACTATAGCAATTCAGTTTCCTTGGAAGAAATGAATAGCACATGTCTATGCTTTCCTGACAGTATCTCCTCCTGACTTACAAAACCACAATTTTGCTTTCACTGCAAACTAACAATCAAATAACAATCAAGAAGTTGTTTCAATATTTTGTTCCCAAGACATCATGGCGTCTTCGGTTATACTGTATGTTTGTGTATATTTTCTTTTTTGATTTCTTCTTTTTCTCTACAACAACGGCTAAACCAATAATAAAATGTTTATGCAGTGTAGAAATGAGTAAGAAAAAATATGATAGCGATAAGTAAGGTAATTGTTTGAAATATTGATTGCCTACAAATGCTGTGTACAGGACTTGGTATGCTACAGAAAATGATGGTGTGAAATGTTTTTGTGAGCTGTATTCCATCTGAATAGGCCTGGTGTGATGGCCTGTGGAACACATTTGGAAAACCTGTAACAGAAGCTTTTAAGTCACTGCTTGAAAATGAGAGGCAAATTTAACAAAATAATTGTGGCAAAGGCTTAAATGGTCTTATAGAATGCCATGCAATTATTAAAATATGCAATAATTATTTGCAAGAAATGAATGAGCATTTGTCATTGCACTTAATAACCAGACTGAGGGGCACCTCGTAAAATAGGCACCTCGTAAAAAATAGCTCAAGAAATGTTTTGTTTTATGATATTCAAAACAAAACATTGTTTTTTGTTATTTGATATGATATATGCATAAAATCACACATTTAATCACACATTTAAAGGGATCCTGCCAAGAAATTTTTCCATTATAAATGCCACCACCTTTGACACGTTTTTACAGCAGTCTGTACATAAGTCACCAACACCCTCTGTATATTCAAAATAATACCTTTTATTATTCCACAATGCACTTCAATCTGAAGGGCATCATTGGTCTTTCTCCATGCCTCTTATATCTGAGCAATTGCCATCTTCCTGTCATGTTTAATATGGCTGATGAATCCTGTGTCCTCCGCACAGCACCACCAATCTCGCTCCTGCAGAGTTCTAGCACAGACCTGCACAGACATGCTGATGGCATACCAAAGTACTGCAATGCGCATTTGCTGGCTTTACCTACTGGTCATCTGCTCATTCTGTCCTCTCATGGCACGTGTGCATTACAGGACTTTGCTATTCTCTCAGATATGCCTGCTTATATGGCCGGAGTCACACACAACGTATATAAAATCGGACCATATTTTACAGACGAGAATCGCCAAAATGTTCCCTGAACAGTGATCCGTATGTCATCCGTGTGCAATGCGAGGATGCGATTTCCTCGCATCAAAATTTCCATGGCTCCGGCATATCTGTGATTCTACTGTGAAAAAATGAGATTGGGGTGCTGCGTGGATGCCGTAGTATGTGTCATCCACAAAAATCAAGGCAGAAGGATGGCACTTTCAGAGACAGAGGAAGAGCAGAGTAAGACAAGCGACAAGGTAGGCGCTTTAGATTTTATTGCAAAATTTCAGACATGTATGTGTTAATTTAATGTGTAAATTCGTTAAAAAAAAATCTTGGGCTCCCGCAGTATTTTCTCCACCAGACAGGGAAAGTCAGTGACTAAAGACAGATAATAATAGCCTAGGGAGGGAGCATAGTTTTTGTGCCCCCCCTGGCTACTATCATCAGCCCCCAGTCACCTCAGAAAAGGCACAGCTATTATTAGATGCGCCTTTTCAGGCACTTAGTCCGTCTATTTCCATTGCCTTTAGTGGTGGCTAATGGGTTAATAATGGGTTAATGCCACCTTGCTATTAAAAGGTGACAATAAATCCGGGTTAATAATGGAGAGTTTTCAATTAGACAACTCTCCATTATTAATCGTATTGTAGGAAATGGTTAAAAAAACACACACATTAATTTAAAATTATTTTAATGAAATAAATACACATAATTTTGACCATATTTTATTGTACTGGTAATCTTTCTGAATCCCTTGTTCTCCTGTAATAAAAGTAAAATAATAAAGCAACAATATCCTTACCTCTCCAGCATTCAGTCAGGTCCCACGCTGCAATCCATCTGAAGGGGTTAACAGGTTTACAGCAGGGACTGATGCTAATGCCACCAGCCCTGCTTTAAACCCCCGCAGCATCCCCGGCTGACAGGAGATGAACTGATTAGTGTGGGAAGCTTAATTGATTGTTTCCCATGCTATTGAGTTAGCTTCAGGTCAGCCATGGACTCCGCACAGCATCTGTGACATCAGACGGAGTCCCCGGTTGACCTGAAGTGAACTGAATAACATGGGAAATCAATCAATTAAGCTACACGTACATGTCTAAAATTTTGCACACATACACTCATATAATTGTTAATTAAAACCATATATCAAACTACATGAAATGAAATGGTTTACAGTATGTCAACCATGTGTCATTTCATGTCGGGTTCTGTAATGATTTTACAGAAGCCGGCAATGGAATTAGCGGCTATTATACTATGTAGAAGTGTATGAACTATAAATATATGTATATTTATGTGTCACAATGACATGTATATATATATATATATTATATTATATAGTATATTTATATACATATATATATATATATATATATATATATATGATTGTATGTGTATATATCTATTCTTTCCATTCTTTATTAAACCTGTCAGTGTGATTTTACAGTATAGCCGGGATGAATTGACGGCTTTTCTAAAGGACACCAGTGCATATTTCTCGCAAGTCACACATGTGGTCCGAGTGTAATCCGATTTTTTTCTCGCACCCATAGACTTGCATTGGCGAGTAATCGGCCGTAATATGGTGCAAATCACAGCATGCTGCGATTTCTCTCGCACCTATAAAACGGACGAGAAAAAATTGGATGCTGGGAGCTACCCAACAGATTAACTTTGGTCCGAGTGCAATGCGATTTTTTCTCGCATTGCACTCGTCCGTATTTCTCGCTAGTGTGACTCTGGCCTATCTGTGATTCTACTGTGAAAAAATGAGATTGGGGTGCTGCATGGATGCCGTAGTATGTGTCGTCCACAAGAATCAAGGCAGGAGGATGGCAATTTCTGGGATAGAGGAGGAGCGGAGTAAGACAAGCGACAAGGTGGGCGCTTCAGTTTTTATTGGGAAAATCCTGCGGCAGGTTCTCTTTAACATAACAACATTACAAAATTTTTTTAAAAAAATAAAATCCATAAAGCTAAAAATTATGGTATAAACAAATTATTCCAACAAATTCTCGTCCACGTACCCACATCTGTATACTCCAGAGTGTGGACCCCACAAATGTTCTGGAAAAGTCATGTCATCTGAAAATTAATTCTAGGACTAGATCAATCACATACCAAACTATGATTCCAACAAATTCACGTCCACGTTCCCACGTCTGTACACCCCAGAGTGTGGACCCCACAAATGTTCCTGAAAAGTCAGGTAATCTGAAAATTAATTCAAGGACTTGATTACTCACAAACATTTTTGACCATTTATCTAACTCTAATTGTTTTTATGACTGTCTTGCTACACAAAACTTTGGCTTCCATTTCTATTACTTATATTTATGTTGGTGATACGGCCATGATCATTTTATTGGAGGATTTCTAAAAATGACAAAGTTCCGTACTTATACACTATGGGCTTTACTGTATGGTTCTTGCTGAACCTCTGGTACCAGACAATACTTTACAGATTCTGTAGGGGATTTGTTGTTTTGTGCATGTAGCAGTTTTGACCTTGGTGTGTGAGAGCTTGCTATGGTGCACCTCGTCTATTGGCACATTCGTCTCTCATATAGGGATTGATGGAGCTTAAAGGACGTTGTATGACCAGTCTCTGAAAGTGTCTGCCATTCTAGCCTTGCTGGTATTTTTATCTTTGGAATAAACTCAGCTTTGCCACAAAAGTTGGCTGCATTTTCCTCCATATTTTGCCTATCATTCCAGTACAGTTTATTCTTCCTGCTACAATATACGCAAATGTGGGACAACTGTTTTGTTAGCAAGACCAAATTTTATAATCGCCCAATGTATTTTTAGGAGCATGCCTCCCTCTGTGAGTAATAATTCCTGAAAGGATTTTCAAATAAAGCAAAATTTGCCACATTGTCCCCCATTCTGTCTGAGCACTGCATTTTGTCCAAACAGAACTTTTTGACTACATATGGGATATCGCCACGCTCATAAGAAAGTGGGTAACAAATTGTGGTGTACACTTTTTGGTGCAATCTCTGACAAAAGTGAGAAATTTAGGTCTAAAACAAGATTGTTATAATAGAATAATATAGCGTGGCACTACTGTGAAGGTGCTCAAGTAGGAACCCAACCCAGTGCAATATCAAAAAAGAACTTGGCACTCAACTTTTGTGAAACGAAAAATTTTTTTATTGCAGTCAAAAACAACGTTTCGGTCCAACCGACTGCTTGTAGAATGGTACTCTTATAGGTAGGTAAAGTAATGTCCAGAATACTCTTTACATGATCTACAGGAGATCTATGAACTATGGTGGAAATGAGATTCGTATCAGTATTAATTAAGATCCCAAATATACCTGATAAGGTATAGCCAGTATCCACTGGAAAAACAAGCAACCGGATGTCAGGACTGGATTATGACACCCGAATAGCAATGGAGATGAGAATAGAGAGACAGGTCCTCACTGAACGCGGTGTCCGCCACTTGAACAAGCGGCGGACACCGCGTTCAGTGAGGACCTGTCTCTCTATTCTCATCTCCATTGCTATTCGGGTGTCATAATCCAGTCCTGACATCCGGTTGCTTGTTTTTCCAGTGGATACTGGCTATACCTTATCAGGTATATTTGGGATCTTAATTAATACTGATACGAATCTCATTTCCACCATAGTTCATAGATCTCCTGTAGATCATGTAAAGAGTATTCTGGACATTACTTTACCTACCTATAAGAGTACCATTCTACAAGCAGTCGGTTGGACCGAAACGTTGTTTTTGACTGCAATAAAAAAAATTTTCGTTTCACAAAAGTTGAGTGCCAAGTTCTTTTTTGATATAAAACAAGATTGTTGTGAAAAAAATGAACTTTTTCAATATGACGATCTAATGTTATCAAATTCTGTGTCGTCGTACCAGTGGGTTAAAATTGCTCAATATACCCCTGGATAAAATCTTTGAGTTTCCAAAATGGGGTCAGTTTTGGGGGGTTTCTGCTGTTTAGGCACATGTCCAAATCCGACATAGCATCAGCTCTCACACTTTTGAGATTAAAAGTCAAACGGCGCTCCTTCCCTTCCGAGCTCTACCGTGCACCCAAACAGAGGTTTACCCCCACATATGGGGTATCAGCATACTCAGGAAAATTGCACAATAATTTTTGGGTTCCAATTCCTCTTGCTACCCTTGTTAAAATAAAAAATTGGGGCAAAAAGCTCACTTTTGTGAAAAAAATGTGATTTTATATTTTTACGGCTCTACGTTATAATCATCTGTGAAGCACTTGGGGGTTAAAAGTTCTCACCACACATCTAGATTAGTTCATTAGGGTACAAGCTACTTCAACTCCCCGCTCTCCACCCTGGTTTAGTGCGCACGCGCGAGGTGCGCAACTCCCCGTGCACTTCCCGAAGCACTCTAACATGACCGCTGGTGTGTTCCACCTTTGGTGCCCAGAGCGCGATTCTGGAAGTCTCAGTTACTATGTGGACACGTCCCTGTGAAGGTGCGCCGACATGAACCAGCAGTAGCATATTGTCCACTTAGAAACCATCCAATCATTTCAAGGCACTTTGGATATATTTCCCCCAACACCTCCTTTACACATTACTCCCCGGAAGAAGCAACATTGTGAAAAGGTGCCCGTCGGGTGCTGGGATTAGAGTCCAGCTGATCTCCACTCCGCATACAGACCCTCAGCCTGCTGCCATATTTGGGTGTGCTAGACTTATGTAAGTAAATGCTATATATATATTCTATTTTTACAGTGAAGACAAGCCTTTGAGCAAAATGTCTCTTTATTTCTCATTACTTCTTTCTATCGCCCCACTTGTGGCACTTTTTATACAGGCTACTATGTAGGAGGTTTTCTTGGTGGAGCTTTTGTTATGACATCTGCAACAATATAGAGCTATATTATAGTCCTTGAGATACATATTGGCACTAGTGCACTTTAAAAATAGATCAAGTATTTACCTATTTTTGTGTTATATAACATGATATTGAGCTATGTCACAGATTTGAGATATATTGGCACCAGTGCACTTTACTAATTGATTGAAGCATTTGCTCCTCATTTTTTATAATTAGCTCTATTATATATATTGTGCTTATATTTACAATCATTTTGGCGCTTTCAGGTGGCCACTCTCTTCCCTGACCTCCTTTTGGAGTCTCCACTACTCTTTTGTATAAATTTGACTATTTAATTGTATTTCAATAAAAATCATTATTTTATATTTTCAAATCTAGTTTGTTCTCTCACTTCTTATCTATGGGTGGCACCGTCCACTATAGATTATGTGTTGATATAATTGATTGAAGTGTCTTTCACCTATTTCATTAAGGACTATGGGATTAAGTTCCTAAGGGGGTCTAGTTTCCAAAATGGTGTCACTTGTGGGGGTTTCCACTGTTTAGGCACATCAGGGGCTCTGCAAAAGCAGCATGGCATCCAATCTCAATTCCAGCCAATTCTGCGTTGAAAAAGACAAACGGTGCTCCTTCTTTCCGAGCTCTACCGTGCACCCAAACAGAGGTTTACCCCCACATATGGGGTATCAGCTTACTTAGAACAAATTGTACAACACCTTTAGGGGTCCAATTCCTCTTGCTACCCTTGTTAAAATAAAAAATTGGGGGCAAAAAGATCACTTTTGTGAAAAAAATATGCTTTTTTATTTTTACAGCTCTACGTTATAAACTTCTGTGAAGCACTTGGGGTTCAAAGTGCTCACCACACATCTAGATCAGTTCCTTAGGGGGTCTAGTTTCCAAAATGGTGTCACTTGTGGGGGGTTTCCACTGTTTAGGCACATCAGGGGCTCTCCAAAGGCAACATGGAGTCCAATATCAATTCCAGCCAATTCTGCGTTGAAAAAGTCAAACGGCGCTCCTTCCCTTCCGAGCTCTGCTGTGTGCCCAAATAGTGGTTTACCCCACATATGGGGTATCTGCGTATTCAGGAGAAATTGCACAACAAATTTTATGCTTAATTTTCTCTTTTAACACTTGTGAAAATAAAAAAAATGGTTCTGAAATAAAATGTTGGTAAAAAAAAAGTTAAATGTTATTTTTTTCCTTCCACATTGATTCAGTTCCTGTGAAGCACATAAATGGTTAATAAACTTCTTGAATGTGGTTTTGAGCACCTTGAGGGGTCCAGTTTTTAGAATGGTGTCACTTTTGGGTAATTTCTGTTATGTAGACCCCTCAAAGTGACTTTAAATATCATGTGGTCCCTAAAATAAATGGCTTTGTACATTTTGTTGTAAAAATGAGAAATTGCTGGTCAATTTTTAACCCTTATAACTTCATAACAAAAAAAAATTGTTTCCAAAATTGTGCTGATGTAAAGTAGACATGTGGGAAATGTTATTTATTAAGTAATTTGTGTCACATATCTCTCTGATTTAAGGACATAAAAATTTAAAGTTTGAAAATTGCAAATTTTAAAAATTGTCACCATATTTCTGTTTTTTCATAAATAAACACAAGTCATATCGAAGAAATGTTACAACTAGCATGAAGCCCAATATGTCACAAAAAAAAGTCTCAGAATCAGCCAGATCCGTTGAAGCGTTCCAGAGTTATAGCCTCATAAAGTGACAGTGGTCAGAATTGTAAAAATTGGCCTGGTCATTAAGCTGCAAAATGGCTCTGTCACTAAGGGGTTAATATTGCTGTACATTTAATAGCGGTTCTGCTTGGCTTTGAAGCATTGTCCTAGTTACTTGAAATAATTGTTCTTAACAATTTCTGATATCATTTTGTCAAGAAGCAAATGTTACCTACATTGGAATAAAATATTTACTTAAAGAAAGACTAAAAAAGGAAGTGTAATTAAACATTTTAAAGTTTCCTATATCTGCCCCCGGGTATTTAATCATTTTTTTTATTCTACAGCACTTTCTTAGACTCTGAGAGCATGTGCATGCGTTGTCTATAAGACGTGCATACCCACCGAGCTGTTAAAGAAGGAGACAGTTCAGGACATGCTAGAAGTATTTTTCCTCAAGTGCCTTTTGCAGACTGTTTTTTTTGTTATGTCATTGTTGCTGGTATTTTATTTTTTCCTTGTATCATAGAAACTAGTGGAAGAAAGGCCAGGTCACTTCTTTAAACCACTTTGCATCATTGGAACCGTGAAGCAGTTAAATGAAGCTCCAAAGACTGAACATATGCATAACCAGTCATTTTTACATTGCAATGCATATATTCATTCATTTTTAGCATTTATTTAGCACTTTTCAGATGGGTCACCTGCCTTAAAAATAGCTTGTGTGCACATACCTTTGTCCTTCTTTAACCTAAAGAAGTAGAAATCTTCTGTTAACATCTATGAAGGCCATCTATGTCTACTGTCAGGTGCCACGGATCTAATTCTGCCAGTAGAATAATGCTGACGTAATTAGTAAGTGGTGAACATGTCCAGCAACAAGGTATGGAATCCGCCGCCCAGCTGCAGCATCGGTATGGTTTGTGCTCCTTTTTATGGTTAGCCTTTATTGTTGGCCAGCTGATTTTAATCATGTATATTACGTTTTAGGCCGGCGTCACACTGGCGACAGAATCGGACGACTGCAATACGATGATGTTTTTATTTCATTAAAATTATTTATTCTTAAAGTGTGTGTGTTTTTTTATTTACTTCAATAGGATTAATAATTGATAGTTGTCTAATTGACAGCTCTCAATTATTAACCTGCCTTAAGGTCACCTTTCAATACTAAGGTGACATTAAGGTGACATTATTAACCCATTCGCCACCGCTACAGGGCAATGGGAATAGACGGGCAAAGTGCCAGAAAGGGCGAATCTAATTATAGATTTGCCCTTTCTGGGGTGTCTGGGGGCAGATGTTAGTAGCCAGGGGGCACAAAAAAAAGTACCCTCCCTAGGCTATTATTATCTGCCCCCACTCGCTTGCTTTGTCTGTCTGGTGGAGAAAATACAGCGGGAGCTCACGCATTTTTTTTTCAACTAATCTACACCTTTAATTAACCCCTACATGTCTGAAATTTTGCACAAATACACTCATGTAATTGTAAGTTCTAAACAAATATCAAAATACAGGAAATGACATGGTTAACTGTGTGGAAACAATGTATAATTTCATGTCGGCTTCTGTGATTTCACAAAAGCCGGCAATTGAATTAGCGGCTATTACAGTATGTAGAAGTCTAGGAACTATAAATATATATATATACATGTCACAATGACATGTATATATATATATATATATATATATATATATATATATATATATGTTCTATGTGTATATATCTATTCTTTCTTTTGTGATTGAAATACTATTCTTTTGGATCCATTATATGTCAGTTTTGCAAGCCTGCGAGAAATTCTCGCAAGTCGGATGAAAATCGGATGTTACAAGGTACACACACATGCGACTAAATCGCGTCTTTGAAGGAAAATCGGATGCCAGAAGGATGTGTGATGTTTGCATTTTGATCCGACAATCGACCGACTAAAACGGACCGATTTTTTGTAGTTGTGTGTGACGCCGGCCTTACTGTGTTGCCTGTGACGGGGATGGCAGACCAATTCCTGAGCACAGAGTCCAATTTAAATCTCTCCCTGACACTCAGTCATTGCTAGTTATAAATATAATACTGATAATTATTTTATTGTCCAATCTTTATGCACGATTCTGCTTGGGTTGTACTTGAACTTAACCTTAAATTGAAGGTGAAAGCCAAATGACTGTACAAGAGAGAAAAACCTAAGCATTCTTTAAGACCTGATAAACCGAGTAGCTAGTGCAAAAAAAGTCTTCTTAAAAGTTGCCAGGTGTATATACCAGCTGTTTATTTTTTTTATAGGTATGGGAACTGAAAACTGATTAATACATGTAGTGTAAAGTGATGAGCGAGCATGCCCGCCACTATTCAGTGCTCACCCGAGTATCACCGTGAGCATTTCCAGGATTATTCAGAGGGAGCTCCGGTCTGCGCCCTGCAATTTTGGCGCTTTTTAGAGCGCCAATGAACATGCAGGGATTGTCTGCCATGCACTGCAATGCCGCAGCCATCTTTTTTGAGGTATTATAGTGATTGGCTGGCCGCACAGCGTCATCAGGTCTATAAGAGACCGGATGCTGCCCTGCTCGGTGCATTCAGATCTGGAATCAGATAGTGTAGGGAGAGCTGCTGCTGAGATAGGGTCACATTTGGGGATTTATTAGTCAGTGTGCGTCTACCATTGTTCAATCTACAAATCCAGATAAACCAACAGTCCTTTTTAGGGCTAATTAGGAGGTTTATAGATTGCAGTGCTGGGTAGGCAGGGGAATCTATGTGCGCATATCTACATCAATGCAAGGCCTTTAGCTCTGTATGTGAGTATATAGATCTCACTGCATCAAAAGGGTCTATTACTCTCTGTTGCTGCCTATTTTATATATACCTAGCTGCAGGTATCATGGCTAGAATTAATTTTTTTCCCACCTGAATCCTGCTAATTTTATTACAAATCAATCCAGAGTCCCACTTTTTTTTCTATATTTATTTTCTTGGTCACACTGCAGACTACAGCCAGGTCATTTTAATACAACAGCGTGAAAATCCAGCCATTTAAAATGGCTTTTTTTGTCCCAGGCATCACATCTTAGTGCTCAGAAAATTCTGGCCTTTTTTGTGGTACTGTAGTATTTTTTGGAGTGTCTTACAACATTTTTGGACACCATTTTGCGTATCAAAAATATTTAGCTACAGCTCACATATTTATCACTGTGTTTTGTACGCCACACATATCGCATATCCAGGGGCACACCTACCATGTGGAAAGTTGAGTACTCTGCCCCTGAAGAGAGGAGGCGGCAGATTGGTGGCAGATTCTCCTCTCCTGCAACTGCTCGTATTGCTCATATATTGCTGCTCTGTGTGCACAGGACCTGTGATGAGGTCACAGGAGGGGAGGAGTCAGATGTCACATCGTCAGGGACCTCAGTGTATGCAGGACTCTGCTGTGCTGGTTTTCGTGTGCGGATGAGGGAAGTCTATGTGTGGTGTCAGGGGGGTTTACAGGGTGATTGAAAGGTGTGTGTGTACGAGGTGTACGGATCGAGCCGCGTGTGTACGAGTGTGCGGATCAGAACCGCATGTGTATGAGGTATGTGGAGTGGAGCCACATGTGTACGAGGTGTGCAGAGCAGAGCCGTGTGTATGAGGCATACAAAGCGGAACCGTGTGTGTATGAGGTGTGTATGGTGGGGAGCATTCATACCTCCCAACCATCCCAGATCCAGCGGGACAGTCCCGATTTTGAGAGTCTGCCCTGCTGTCCCAGCTGGGAGCTTACTTTTCCTGTGGACACAGGAGTACACGGCGGAGCCCCGAGGAGCACTTTAAAACTCGCACGTGATGTTGCACCGGAAGTGACAAGCTGGAAGCTGACCGGAAATGAGGCAATTTTGGGAGGAGATTGTGAAAGAACCATGGAAGCACTTCAGGGAATGCTTCAGATCCTCACAGCATGGACAGCGGGATTGCCTTGGAATCGGGGATGTCGGCCATGTGAGTGGATTAATAATATGTTCTGCACAAGGAGAGGCTCAGGTGGGCATTACAATGGGAGCCGGGCT
>JARQOD010000002.1:194733180-194760910 GCA_033576555.1 Oophaga sylvatica
TTTAATTTTTTGAAAAGGGTCCCCCCCTCCCCCGGGGATGGGGCACTGAAAAAGGGATTTAAATTTTTGAACTAAAAAATTTTGTTTGGCCCTGGTGATAAAGGTTGGGTTGGGGGAGAAGCAGATTTATCCCCCGGGGATGGAGTTTTATTTTTTTGATAGGGGGGTTTCCTTGACCATTGTGTATTTTTCCCCCCACAACAGTAGTCCAAAAACTTTTAAAAGAAAAAAGGGGGAATAAAATTTATCACAAGTAAAAAAAACCCTTGATGTTATGGCCCGCCTGTTGGGGGAATTTTTTGTTTTTTCCCTTTTTGTACGTTTTGGGCACTGAGGCAACAAGAAAGGGGAAAAGTGCCTTTTTTTGGGGTTTTTTTGCAAAAACCGTTGTTTCGCCCTTTTTTTGGGGTAGGTACTTTCCCTCTAACAAGAAGTCCTAAAATTGGGGGCCCTTTATGATTTGGTGCGAGGAAGCAGGCAAAAACGAAATACCCAAGAGGTTGGAATCTACGGATTGATACCCGACAAAAACCCCAAAACAAAGGCGCCTGGAGCGTTCCAAATTTTTGGGGCCCCTAGACCCTCTTTCACAGCGGGGGTTAACTACCCCCTAAAGAAAAAAAGGGGAAAAGCTATCTGCCCCAGGCCGACCCCCCAAAGAACGGGGGCCCCCCCCCAAACAGTAATGGCGGTTAGAAAAGGGGGAAATCAGAACAGACAGAAAAAGTTTTAAAAACGGGGGGGCCCCCAAAACAAACCTGGACAAAAAAGGGAAAGGGGAGGACACTTACTGCCCCCAAAAAAAAACCCAAAAAAAAACAACTTATAATTGCAAAAAAAACCCGAGATCACACACCTCTCAAAAAAATTTTAGTTCTCTGGTGTCACAAAACAAAGCCGCACCACTGAAAAAAGGGGGAAAAGGCAAATGAACAAATACAGTGGTCAATAAACTGAGAGGAAAAAAGCCCCCGAGGGACCGGGCTGACCTCCACGGGGTGCGGGGAACAATGAAAAAAAAAACCCAAAAAAAAAAAGCAGAAAAAATCTTATTTTGATAGCAAAGATGGGGGGGAAACTCAGCAAGCTTCCAAGTGAACCGGGAAACCCCCCAGTTAGACAAGAAAAAATTTTCCCCCGGGAAACCATGATGGAGGGAACCTCCCTTTAAAAGACCAGTTGAAAATCCTGTTTTTCCAAAACCCCCATTAAAAGGGGGCAGTTTGTTTGAAACCCCCCAAAGGGGGGCTTCTGCTCAGATTCATTTCTAACACTTTTACAACAGAAACCCCCCCCCTTTTGGGGGGGGGGGGACCGAACCCTATTTGGAAAACCCGGTTTGGGGCAGGATGAGCTTTTTGATACGCAGAATCAGTCTCCTACTGGTTTGCCCGAGGCAAACACCCAAAAAATTGCCCCCCCAAAAACCAAAAACCCCCACTTAACCAAATACTGGAGTTTCCTCTAGAAAAACGAGCCCCCAAAATTTTTTTCTCAACCCCCATCCCCAAAACCCCCCAAAAACCCCAAAAAGGGGCCCCCGGAGGCCACCGGGGGAAAACCACGGTCGACAAACCTCTTAAAAAAGGGGGTTTGGGTGGAACAATTTTAGGGGAATCTTAAATGTCCCCCGGAAGAAGCAAACAAAAGGAAACTTTTTAAAAATCCCAAGATCTTAAGGTCCAAAAAAACCTTTTTTAAAAACGGGGGGTTTAAAAACTCTCAAGGGATATTTCGGGGACAACCAGACCAAGTCCCCTAAAAAAACCCCGAGGCCCATCAGTCCCCCGGGTTTTGGCAAACCGCGGGGGGCCCTCTCCTGAAAAGGGGGAAAAACCTCTCCATTTACTGGTCCCAAATTTCGCAAACCCCCCCAAAAAACAGAGTCAACACCTGGACAGACAGAAGCTCGGGCTGTCCCGAAAAAAAAAAGGGGGTGAAACCCAAAATTGCAGAAAAATGGAGACATTAAAGTGGGAAGGGGCTACCCCTTTTTTTAAAGCCAAATCACCCAAAAGGGAAAAAAGAGCCCATCGTCTTGATCAGCAGACACAAAGCTCCGAAAAAGTCTCCCCAAAAATTTGGGTTTTTCTCTCAGTTTGTCCCTTGGGGCTGAGGATGAAAAGCCCAGGGGAAAAACAAAGGGAACCCCCAATTTAAAAACAAAAATCCCCCAAAAAATTTTTAAAAAAAGGACTCCCCCTGTCAGACACAAAGTTTCCCCAGGGGAAAAACCCTGTAACCAACCACGTGCGAAGGAACAAAAAGGGGGCCCTTTTGGGGGGGAAAAGGGGGTTTGGTAAGGCCACAAGATGAAACCCTTTTTGGAAAACCTATTACAAATCACCCAGATAAAAAGGTCATTCTCTGGAAACAGGGGTCCCGGAAAAAAAAACCATAAGGTAAAGGGGGCCCTGGTCTCTTGGGCACGGGAAAGCAAAACCAAAAAACCCCAAGCGAGGCAAGGCTTGGAGCAGGCTCCCGAAAAATTTCACAAAAAACCCGACGTCACGAGGGCAAATAGGCCACCAAAAGGACGGGCAAAACCCAAATCTCTGGGGGGTAAAAAAATTTTGGGGTGAAACCCACAACGGGGAACAATGAATCTCAGACATCCCCCTTTTTTTTTCCCCCCTCTGGGGCAAACAAAATTCCCAAAAAGGGAGCGCCGGGTTTTTCCCCCCGCCCCTTTTTCCCGAGCCAGTCTCAAATTGGGGGGGATGGCCCGGGAAGAAATAACCCCTTTTTTAAAAAACAACAGGACAATTAAAACAGGGGGCCGAAGGAAACTCCTCGAGAGGGCATCCGCCTTAACTTCTTTGGCCCCGGAAAAAAGGAAACCCCAAAAATTAAAAAAGTGTGAAAAAAAAAGGCCCACCGGGGGTGTTAGGATTAAGTGGCTTGGCTGTTTCCCCAAAAACCCTAATTTTTATGGCCGGGGGACCACCACCTATTTTGGCCCCCCGTTTTTTTACGGTAGCTGAGGAGTGCAGGTAAAAAAAGGGAATACCCAGAGCAGTTTTGGGAACTATGAGATTGAGTACCCCGATTTTAAACCCCGAACTAGAGGCCCGTTGGGGCGTTTCCCCACTTGGTCCTAAACGCCTCGAAAAAGCCTAAAAAATAACTACACCTAAAGATAAAAATGGGGAAAACATCTGCCCCGGAGCAAAACCCCCCAAAAATAATAGAAAGCCCCCAAAATGTAATGGCGTTAGAAAGGAAAACTGACACAGAAAGAAAATAGTATGAGCAAACGCGGGGCCCCAAAAAAAATCTAAATAGAAAAGGATGGGAAAGGGGGTACTTACTGAAATCTCAAAAAAACCCTGAAAAAACACCAACTCTACAAATTTTTCAAAATCACCTGAGATCACACGACCTCTAACCAAATTTTTTTTCTTGGTGAAAACAAAAACAAACACAGCCACTGAAAAAAAAATGGAAAAAGCAAAAGAAAAAAAACCAGGGGCTGGACAAAATTAGGGCCCAAAACCCCCCGGGGGACCCAAAAGGCCCCCACGAATGCAGGACAAAAAAAAAAAATAGCAAAAACACAAAAAAAAATTGTTTTATCTGAAGGGGGGAAAATGCAGACACGAAAAGGGGGGGCAAAAAGGGAAAAAGGAAAAAGAAGGATTCCCCCCAAACAATTAAAAAAACCGGGCCCCAACCCTGAGGGGAAAAAATGACCCCTTAAAAAGCCCAAACTAACACCTGTTTCCCCCATCCTCACAATCCTCCTAGCCCGAAAAAAAACCCCCCAAGGGAGCCTCTGTCAGAACTCACCCAAAACCCCTTTCACAACAATACCCCCCCCCTTTGGGGGGGTCCCGAACCCCATTTGGGGCAAAAAGGGGCCGGGTTTAGTTCTTGAAACGAAAGATAAGTCTCCTCATGGTGCCGAAGAAAACCCCCCCAAAAATTTTTTCCCCTTTCCAAATAACCCCCCTTTTTTTTAACCCAAAATACTGGGTCTTCGTCAAAAAAAACGAGAATCCAATATTTTTTTAAACCCCACATCCCAGATTGCCCTAAACCCAAAAAAAGGGGCGGGGGGCCCAAAGGCACGGAACCACTGGCTCAAAAAACCTCTTCAACAAGGACTTGGGGAAAACCTTTTGGGAAATTTTAAAATTTGTCCGGGGAAAACAAACGAAAAAAAAAAAGGGTTTAAAAATCTCCAAAAACTTTTAAGGTCCAATAACCTGGGTTTTAAATTTTTGGGGATCCCTCCCCTCATGGGGTTTCTTTGGGAAAAACCCGCCCCAAACCCCCATTTTTTAAAACCCAGGACCATCATCCTATCCCGGGGTTTTTGAAACTGCTGGGTTTTTTTCCCCCTAGGGGGGAAAACCTCTCCCCCCTACCTTCCCAAATCGGGGTGCATACCCCCAACAACGGTCAACACCGGACAGACGAAGCCCCGTTTCCCCTGAAAAAAAACGAGGGTGAAACCCAGAATTAACAGAAAAACGGAGACATCAAAGTGGCAGGGTAGCCCTATTATTAAGGAAAACCCTCACCCAAAAAGGAAAAAAAAAGGGGGCCCCTCATCCTGACAGCAGACACAAAGCATTTTAAAATAACCCTAAAAAGTCTGGTTTTTTTCCCGTTTGACCTTTGGGCCCTAGGATGAAAGCCGAGGGGGAAAAAAAAATTGAACCCCCAGTTTAGAAAAAAAGTCCTCCAAAATTTTGGAAACAAACCGGACTCCCCTTCAGACACAATTTTCCCGGGGAATGCCGTGTAAAGCCCCAAAGGCTGGGAACAACGGCCCCAAATTTCCCAGAGGGGAAAAAAACTTAAAAAAGGAAAAATTACTTTTTGGGAAAAACCCTATAAAAATTTAAAACAGATGGGGGCATTCTCTGAAAACAGGAATTTTGGGGAAATGAAACCTAAAAGATAGGGGCCCAAAGGTTTTTTGGGGGGCACAGGAAATGGCACAAAAAACCCAAATAGAGCGGAGCAGGCTTGGACGAAAAAAAAGTCCCGCAGGACTCCCCCAAATTTTCCCTAAAAAGGGGGAAACAAGGTGGGCCCCCCAAAAAAGGGCCCGACAAACCCCAAATCCGGTCCAAAAAATTTCCCGGGGGCCACCAATGGGGGCAATGAATCCAGCATCACACTTTTTTTTCCTTTGGGGCCGGGGGCAAAAAAATTTTTCCAACGGGCACGGGGGGGCCCCATCCTCCTGACACCCCTCCAGAGCAAGTCCCCCAAAATTGGGGGAGTGGCGGAAAGAACTACCCCTCCTTCAAAATAACAAGGGACCCAAGTAGCTCAGGAGGTCCCAAAAGGGAAAAAACCCCGAGAGGGCTCCGCCTTAAAAAATTTTTTTGGGCCCGGGAAAAAAGGGAAACCCCAAAATTAAAAAAGGTGAAAAACAAGGCCCACCTGGGGCCCCCCTTTGGTTTAGGGGGGGTGGGGGAAATTTGATAGACCGAAATTTTTTTGGGCCCAAGGCCACCACCCGTTTGGCTCCCCCCAGCCCCAAAGTCTCCCCTCTTCAAAAACCCAAATTTTTTGGCCAAAAACCCCGAAATTTTTTTCCCCCCAAAAAACTTTTTAAAAAAAAATTTTTTTGAGAAAAAAAGGACAAGGGGGGAGTTTTAAGGCCTGGTCTTTTTTGGGCAAAACCCGGGACCTGCCCCATTTCCCAAAATCAACCTCCACCGAAAAGGCAGAGAAAAAATCAGGCTTTCCCAGAAAAGGAGCAGAAATGAATCTCTGCTTAAATTCCTAAAAAAGCAGGACTGCCCCCAGGAGGGCCCCAAATTCCCCCCAATCCCGAACCCTTTCTGGTAAAACATTTAATGGTTTAACAATAAAACCCCCAAATTACCAAAAATTTTTCCCATAAAAAGGGCCCAAAAAACCCAAAAAAAACCTGAAGAGCCTTTAATAAATAGGTTGGCCCCCAAAAAAAGATGGCCTGAAAACCCTTTCCCCGGGGCCCTTTTAAAAAAAAAGGGGAAAAAATGAATCCCAAAATGAGATTTTCTGTAAACCCCCAAAAAACACTTTGACCCCCTTTACTCCCGGCTTCCTCTCAAATCGGGGAAAAATTTTTTTCATTTTTTTACATGAGGTCCCAGTCATTTGAAAAAAATCAAGTATCATCCCCCAAAAAAAAAATCAGAAAATTTCCCCCAAAATCCCGAAATGTCATTATGAAGGACTGGAAGACGGAAGGGCATTATGAGCCCAAAGGGGTCAAAAAAGGGACCAAAATGCCCCCGGGGGTTTTTAAAAACCCTCTTCCATTCATCCCCTGCTTTTGCGAATAAGGTTATAGCCCCCCCAAAAGGGGGAAAAATTTGGGAAACCAATTTCGTTTTTTACCCTGAAAACGGTCCCCCAAAACAAAAGGGGAACGGGTATTTATATTTCACAGAATATTGTTTTAAGAAAGATAATTAAAACACGGCCTTTTAAGAACCATTTTTTTTTGGGCCCCAAAAAAAAAAACCCCGGGGGCCCAAAGGGGGGAAAAAGGGGGGGCGATATACCCTTTTTCCAAAAATTTTCCCCTTTTTTTTAAACCGAAAAGCGTCTTTCGGTACAAAAAGTTTAAAAAAAGGGGGCCTTTTTGGGGGAAATTTCTACCTGGCCTAATTAATCGCGCTTTTGTCCTATTGGGGGGGAAGGAGCAGATTTTTTTCGCTAAAAAATCAAAAAATCAAACAAAAAGCCCGGAACATCCCCGGGGGGAGGCAGAAAAAACGGAGTGTTGGTATTAAACATTTTGGGACCCCCCCGGTTAAGACAAAAAGATTTCCAACCAAAACAGGGGGTTTTTGAGACGTAACCAAGGGGAAAAACCCGCACTATAAGTCTCAGATTTTATAAAACCCCAAAAATTTGCAGCACCCTGTGACATTTTAACCCCTCATTATCCCCTGAAGAAAATGGGGTTTTTCCCGCCAAAGGGGTAGAATCGATCCCCAGTAAAGGAAAAACTTCTGTAGGGTATCAAGGGAAACCCCAATTTTTTAGCAAAATCATAATCCATAGGTCAATAGCGTCCGAATAAACAAAAGCTGAGCAAAAATGGGACAAGGCATATCAAGTGACATTTTAAAAAAACTTATTTGAACACTACCCAAGACAATGAAGTGCAAAATGTCTTCCCGCTTAGGCAGACGGAAATAGCTGGAGGATCCCCATAGAAAAAACCCTTTCGCTTTTGAAACTCAGACGTGTCCCCCAGACACCACTCCATACACTGAGGCTCAGCAGCTGGCTCAAAGGCAACACCCCCCACGCATATTCTCCGCTACGCAAACTCTGTAAATTTTTGAACAAAAAAGCATGAAATTAGACCAAGGGGGGAAGGGAACCCCACCATAACACCCTTTACTTTTCCCACGCCCTTCGGAAAAGGGCCCGAAAGCGTCGTCTTCCACTTGTCAGGACTCCCACCTACGAAACCCTGACAGTATAATCCGTTCAACCCCTGTTTTAATCCCAAAAAGGTTTTTTTTCGCTTGATAGTGACATCGGGTCTGCAAAAAAACCCCAAACCCTGAAAAAAGCATCAAAAAACCTAAAAACGGACCCCCGGGGTTCATAAAAAGCCCAATCCTGAGGAGCCGCGCGGGGAGAGTGAAATTTGAACCTGTGCCTCGTTTCCTAGGACTTAGATTTTAAGGAAGAAAAATTTTTTAAATTATTTTTAAATTCGAAACTTAGTGGGCCCCCAAAAAAAAAATTTGGGCATGGGGACCCGGTTCCACAACGGGGAACCCCAGAAGTATGCACAATACCAAACCTCAGTGGCAAGTGACCAAGGGCCCGACAACTGTGCAAACTCATTGGGAAAAAAATCCTCCCCGCACCCAAAATACAGGGGGAAAAAAAAAAAAAAAAAAAAAAAAACGAAAAAATCTCTGACAATTTTTTTTCCTTAAAAAAATTTTTTTCCCCCTTTGTGGTCCCCAAAAATTTTTGGGCCGGTGATATTTTTTTACGGAGTGAGGAGTGCAGGCAAAAAAGGAAATACACCAGAGCATTGGAATCTATGAGATTTCGTCCCGACTAACCCCCGCAATAAGGGAAACCGGGAGCGTCCCGTTGGGCCAGACCCCCGTCACAGCCGAGAAATAACTACACCAAAGATAGAAATAGGAAAAATTTTTTGCCCCGGAGCAAACCCCAAAGGGGAAAAAAAGCCCCCAAACATGTAATGGGGTTAGACAAGAGGAAATAGAACAGAAAAAAATAGATGAACAAAGCGGGGCCCAAACTACTAAATAGAAAAAGGGTAGGAAGGGGGCTTCTGCAATCTCAAAAACCCTGAAAAAAAAAAATTTTTAAATTTTTAAAAACCCTAGATCACCACCCTACCCCTAAAAAATTGTTCTTGGGGAAAAAAAAAAAACCAGCCATGAAAAAAAAAATGGAAAAAAAACAAAAGACAAAACACATGGGGGAAAATGGAGGGCAAAAGCCCCGGGGGGACCCCGAAGGCCCCACAGAAGTCAGGAAAAATCAAAAATAAGCAAAAACACAAAAAAAAATTGTTTATCTATCGGAATGGACAACCAGCACTAAAGGGGGAAAGGAAAGAAGGGTTAACCAAACAATTGATCCCGGGAACCCTGAGGGGGAAAAGCCCCTTATAAAGACCAATCAGAACACCTGTTCCCGCCCCACAATCCTCCTATCCCCGCTTAAAAACCCCCAAGGGAGCCTCTGTAGAACTCATCTAAACCCCTTTTCAAACAGCTCCCTCCAGCCAATGTCTCCACTCTTCAAAAAGCCACTTCATGGCCAATAACTCCTGATTACCCACGTCATAATTACGTTCAGTTGAGAAAATTTTCGAGAGAAAAAAGACACAAGGGTATTTTTAGAGGTCTCTGGATCTCTTTGGGACAAAACGGCACCTGCCCCAATTTCAGAGGCATCAACCTCCACCTGAAATGGCAGAGAAACATCAGGCTGCCGTAGAACAGGAGCAGAAGTGAATCTCTGCTTAAGTTCCTGAAATGCAGAGACTGCCTCAGGAGGCCAATTCACCACATCAGAACCCTTTTTGGTCAAATCAGTCAATGGTTTAACAATAACAGAGAAATTACCAATAAATTTAATATAAAAATTGGCAAACCCAAGAATCTCTGAAGAGCCTTTAATGAAGTAGGTTGGACCCAATCACAATGGCCTGAACCTTGACGGGTCCATTTCAATAACAGATGGGGACAAATAAAATCCCAGAAATGAGATCCTCTGTACGCCAAAAATACACTTTGATCCCTTCACATACAGAGCATTCTCTCTCAAAATCTGGAACACAGTCCGAACATGTTTCACATGAGAGTCCCAGTCATTGGAAAAAATCAAGATATCATCCAAATAAACAATCAGAAATTTATCCACAAAATCCTGAAAATGTCATTCATGAAGGACTGGAAGACGGAAGGACATTAGTGAGCCAAAGGTCATCACTAGGTGCTCAAAATGCCCGTCTGGGGTATTAAACGCCGTCTTCCATTCATCCCCGTGCTTAATGCGAATAAGGTTATACACCCCCCTGAGGTCAAGCTTGGTAAACCAAGTAGCACTTTTCACCCTGGAAAACAGGTCAGAAATCAAGGGTAACGGATATTGATATTTCACAGTGATATTTGTTCAAGAGACGATAATCAATACACGGCCTTAATGAACCATCCTTTTTGGTCACAAAGAAAAAATCGGCACCCAAGGGTAAAGGAATATGGTCTGATATGACCCTTCTCCAATGACTCCTTGATATAAGACCGCATAGCGTCATGTTCAGGTACAGACAAGTTAAAAAGGCGGACCTTTAGGGAATTTACTACCAGGCACTAATTCAATAGCGCATCATAGCTCTATGGGGGGGGCAAGGATACAGATTTTACTTTCACTAAACACATCAGAAAAATCAGTCAAAAAGTCAGGAACATCCTGACGCTGGGGAGAGGCAGAAAAAACAGGAGTGTTGGCATTAACACATTGGCAGCCCCAACTAGTCACAGACACAGATTTCCAATCCAAAACAGGATTATGAGACTGTAACCAAGGAAACCCAGTACAATAATGTCATGCAGATTATACAGCACCAAAAATTTGCAACTCTCCTGATGGTCAGGTTCAACACTCATTATCACTGAGTAGAGAAACTGGGGTTTATTCTCAGCCAAAGGGGTAGAATCAATCCCAGTAGGGGAATAGACTTCCGTAGGGGTATCAAGGGAAACCCACAACGTTTAGCAAAATCAAAAATCCATCAGGTTAATAGCTGCTCCCGAATCAACAAAAGCCTGAGCAGAAAATGTGGACAGGGAGCAAATCAGGGTAACAGTCAACAGAAATTTAGTCTGAACACTACCCAAGACAACTGGAGCGTGCAAAAACGTCTTCCCCGCTTGGGGCAGACCGAAATAGCATGAGAGACGTCACCACAGTAGAAACATAACCCATTGCGTTTTCGAAACTCATGACGCTGTGCCCCAGAAGCCACTCTATCACACTGCATGGACTCAGAAGCTGGTTCACAAAGGCACACTATTCACGCATACCTCTACGCTCATGCAAACATCTGTCAATTTGAATCGCTAATGAATAGAATCATTGAGACCAGAGGGAGCAGGGAAACCCCCATAACATCTTTTACATTCTCTGACAGCCCCTTCCGAAAAAGGGCTGCCAAAGCATTTATTTCCATTTGGTCAGGACTGCCCACTTTCGGATTTTCTGACAGTACAACTCAGCGTCCTCAAGCCCCTGATTTAATGCCAACAAGGTTTTTTCAGCTTGATCGTGACATTAGATTCATCTTACAATAACCCCAGAGCCAGAAAAAATGCATCAACATTACTCAAAACAGGGCCCCAGGTGTCAGGGAAAAGCCCAATCCTGAGGATCGCCGTGCAGGAGAGAGATGACAATTTGAACCTGCTGTGCTGCGTTCCCTGATGACTTAGGTTTTAAGGCAAAAAACAACTTTTCAGTTATTTTTGAAATTCAGAAATTTAGCTCGATCCCCAAAAATAAATCTGGCATGGGGATCCTAGGTTCCACAACCGGCAACCTAGCAAGATAGGTAGCAATACTCCGAACTTCAGTGGCAAGCTGATCCACACGGCCAGACAACTGTGCAAATCCATTGATAGAAAAAAAAATCCTCCTCAGCACCCAGAGAAAAAGAAGGGAAAAAAAAAATGCAACAAACAGAAAAAAAAAATCTTGACAACTCTGACAACTTTCTTCTTTCCACACTTTTTTTTCCCTTCTGTAAGTACCATATAATTTTCAGTTTGGCCGGTGATACTGTTATGATTTGGTAGCTGAGGAGAGCAGGCAAAAAACGGCAATACACCAGAGAGGTTGGAATCTACTGGATTGCAGTACCCTGACTAACAACCACAACTAAAGGCAGCCATGGAGCGTTCCTACGTTGGGCCTAGACGCCTCGTCACAGCCTGAGAGGTTAACTACACCTAAAGATAGAAAGAGGAATGCTATCTGCCCCGGAGCAGATCCCCAAAGAACATAGGAAGCCCCCAAACATGTAATGGCGGTTAGACAAGAGGAAATACAGACACAGACAGAAAATAGTTTAGCAAACGTGGGGCCCAAACTACCTGGACAGAAAAGGATAGGAAGGACACTTACTGCAATCCAAAAAACCCTAAAAAAAACCAACTTACTAATTGCAAAAAAAACCTGATCCACGACCTCTACCACCTAATTAGTTTCTGGTGTCACAAAACTAAGCCGCCCACTGAAAAAACTGGAAAAGGCAAATGAACAAATAACAGTGGCTCAGATAAACTGAGAGGAGCACAAGCCCCTGGAGGGGACCTGGGTGACCCCCACAGAAGTGCAGGGAACAATGCAAAAAGCAGCACAAAAATAAAAGCAGAAAAAAATCTTATCTGATAGCAGAAGATGCAGGGGAAGACTCAGCAAGCCTCCAAGTGAACCAGGAACCACAGTTGAGACAAGAACAATTGATCACCGGCAACCATGATGGGAGGGAACTTCCCTTATATAAGACCAGTCTGTAACTCCTGATTGCCAATCCTCATTGAATGGTTCAGTATTGTTTGTAACCACAAGGGAGCTTCTGCTCAGAATTCATTTCTAACACATTTTACAACAGGGCCCTATGAAAACAGGGTAAAAAGGGGTTTATTAAATACAGGAATATGTGGATGTGCCTTGGAAAGAAGAGGACAATGTCGGCGAATGGTTTTGTGTATTAGAAATGAAAATAGGTGAAAAGAATGCACAAACGCCATTCTACTGCCTGGTTTCGAGGAAGAAGACGTGCTTGATAGGGACTTATCGAGGACTTGTTGTAGATATCCCCGATCCCTGAATTTAGAATTCATCTCACTTAATCTGGGTGTTGTAAGTTTCGTGATCAGATACGAAACGTTTGACCCGTTGGAATTGAGACTTTTGGAATAGAACGTTTCATGGGTGTAGGGTGGAAAATGTCAAAATGTAAAGACTGTTAGGGTCCGGGGGTTTGTGTAGAGATCCGTATACAGTACCCACCTTCACCCTTAATGACCTTGGTGTCCAAGAAGTTAAATTTTTACATTAGATCAAGTGAAACGTAAATTGGAGCCCCGGCCAAGACTGGTTTAATACCTGTTTGAAAATTAGATAAGGACTCGAACGTGCCGCCACATACGCAAAATATGTCATCTATATAGCTTTTCCCAAATAATGGCATTTTCTTGAAATAGAGGATGGAGATAGATGTGGATTCCTCAAAGTCCGCCATATAGCAAATAGCGTATGGGGGGACACGTTCGACCCCATAGCGGTCCCGCGTATCTGCAAGAAGAAATCGTCCTGAAACATAAAGAAGTTATGAATGAGAGCTAATGTCAAAAGATCGACACATAAATCTGTCTGTGGTAGCGTGAGTTGGATTTCAAGAGTAATTTTTTAACGGATGATATGCCTTGATCATGAGAATTGAGTTGTACAGATCTTTGACGTCAATGTTACTAATTAGATGTTTCAGGGATCAGAGGGGATATCCTTGATGACTTCAAGGAAGGCATTGGTATCAAGAAGGAGGATCTGGAGGACTTAATCAAAGGGGTGAGAATTTTTTCCAAATAGATGGAGAGGGGAGAGAGGATAGACTCTGTAGAGGCCACAATGGGCCTACCTGGAGGATAAGTTTATTCATATACACCTCTCTCTTTGCTCATATAGCTATGAAGTGAACTCCACCTTTTGTGTCCACAAGTGACAGATATATCTACACAGGGGTATGTGTATCTTTCTCATATGCACAAATAACGCTCTATACCAGGTCCACACCTCCTTACTATATTCCTGAACGGCACTCTGTGAAATCTGTGAACCTTAATACTAGTTGGAAGCTGAGTTTTAACTTAGACCCTTATTGCCTATACTGTATATACTTGATTTCTGAACTTATTTCGTATTGTTTTCACTGTTTATATTAATCTTGATTATTGGATTATCTATTGTAGTAGCTGATGAAGGTCGTGAGACCGAAACGTCCTCCCTGTATACTACTTTATTTTGGACCACAATAAATTCTGTTTTTCGTTAATTTATCTGAAGGTGAGTGCAGAGTTTCTTTTTCTACCTATGGTTTGTGACACATAAGCAGACACATCTTGTTTAATTTATTAAGGAGGGACTCTTAATTCACAGAGCTTATTTTTAGAGGGCCATCAGGCGGCATTAATATTCTTAAAGGGCCATTATTAAACAGTGGGTCTTTTATACTGTTATTGCCTATGCAGTGAGTGGCTGGACGCATCCCAATACCCCTTTGACGAGACGTACAGGAGGGCCTTCTGAAAAAGTGTTGCATTAAATGCAAGACCTGGCCTGCCCCATGACTAAATGGTTCCCATTAGAACAAAGTGTGTCTTCATACTGTTTGCTTATGCACTGAATGCAAGGCCTGGCCTGCCCCAATGTTACGTGCACCCCAATAACCCTTTCAGCAGACGTCCTTGATGGCCTTATGACAAAATTGTTCCCATTAGAAGAAAGTGTGTCCCATAATGTTTGCTTATGCACTGAATGCAAGGCCTGGCCTGCCCCAAAGTTACGTGCACCCCAATAACCCTTTCAGCAGACATATTTGAGTGCCTCATGACAAAATGTTTCCCATTAGAACAAAATGTGTTCCCATACTGTTTGCTTATGCACTGAATGCAAGGCCTGGCTTGCTCCAAAGTTACATGCACTCCAATAACCCTTTCAGCAGACGTACTTGAGGGCCTCATGAAAAAATGTTTCCCTTAGAACAAAATGTGTCTGCCATACTGTTTGCTTATGCACTGAATTGCAAGACCTGGCCAGCCCCAATGGTACATGCACCCGAATAACCCTTTCAGCAGACGTACTTGAGGGCCTCATGACAAAATTGTTCCCATTAAACAAAGTGTGTCTCCCATACTGTTTCCTTATGCACTGAATGCAAGCCCTGGCCTGCCCCAAAGTTACATGCACCCAATAACCGTTTCAGCAGACGTACTTGAGGGCCTCATGACAAAATTGTTCCCATTAGAACAAAGTGTGTCTTCCATACTGTTTGCTTATGCAGAGAATGGAAGGTCTGGCCTGCCCCAATGTTACATGCACCCCAATAACCCTTTCTGCAGACGTACTTGAGGGCCTCATGACAAAATGTTTCCCATTAGAACAAAGTGTGTCTCCCATACTGTTTGCTTATGCAGAGAATGCAAGGCCTGGCCTGCCACAATGTTATAGCACCCCAATAACGTTTTCAGCGACGTACTTGAGGGCCTCATGACAAAATTGTTCCCATTAGAGCAAGTGTGTCTCCCATACTGTTTGCTTTTGCACTGAATGCAAGGCCTGGCCTGTCCCATGTTACATGCACCCCAATAACCCTTTCAGCAGATGTACTTGAGGGCCTCATGACAAATTGTTCCCATAGAAGAAAATGTGTCCCCCATACTGTTTGCTTATACATTGAAGGCAAGGCCTGGCCTGCCCCAATGTTACATGCAACCCCAATAACCCTGTCAGCAGATGTACTTGAGGGCCTCATGACTAAATTGTTCCCATTTAGAAGAAAGTGTGTCTCCCATACTGTTTGCTTATGCATTGAATGTAAGGCCTGTCCTGCACCAATGTTACATGCACCCCAATACTCGTTGAAACACGTACTGGATGGCCACATGAAACAAAAGTTTCCATTATTCTTTTTTTATTACCATAAAGTTTGTCCATGAAGTGAATGCAAGGTCTGGCCCTAATTTGCAAGCACCAAAACCCCCCTTGGAAGAAACGAGGAGGAGTGTTTCATAAAAAAAAATTTTCACATTACAAAGGAGCGGTTTCACCTATATTGGAATGCACAAACACTAAATGTATGGACAGACAAACATTTTCCCCGGGGGGGAGGGTTATATATCAACATAGTGTGTAAATATCATAAACAATTTGGAAAACAATAAAAGTGATTTCCACAAGTTGCTGCTGGGTAGATGCAGGTTTTTAGTAAAAATGTGGCGGACGAATCGTTGGATGAAGTGATCATGAAACGGGTCATGGTGATGAGAGGAATGGTATCGTACAGGATTAATAACAACGGTGGCTATGAGAGGTATGAGATCCAGGATACAGCCTACAAAGATTAGCCATTTAGTAGGCCCACCAGCAATTACCAGAATGTGTTTCATGCCCGTCAGAAGATCTGTGTAACGTATGCGCGTGTGAAGCTCGACATAAAAATCGCCCGTAAAAAATATGTTGCCAAAGACACATGTGTCCGTATAAAGGACAAAG
Source organism: Oophaga sylvatica (assembly GCA_033576555.1). Lineage (NCBI taxonomy): Eukaryota > Metazoa > Chordata > Amphibia > Anura > Dendrobatidae > Oophaga > Oophaga sylvatica. Next base: position 194,748,976 of record JARQOD010000002.1, read on the forward strand.
TGCAACATGTTCGTGAGATGCTGAATTAGAGAAAGCAGATCAGTGTTGGAGGAAAACCAAACAAACTGATGGATGCTCATAAAAAACTAAGTTTAAAGAGGAGTGCACCGTCCGTAACTATCAACAACACCCGTGGCACAAGGTTCTTCACCCATACATATTCCAATAATATCCAAATGTCACAGCCGAAAATTATTTGCTCTAGTGTAGAGAACACTGTTAAAGGAATGCCACTAAACGTAGATAACCACTACCCTGGGAACACCAGATTTCCTCTTTACAAGATATGGACAATGATGGTATTGATGACGATTTTGAACTTTACCACAACCCCACCAAGAAGATGAAGATCACAGCTACAAACAATGTTCAAAAAAGGCTGTGAATGTCTGGAAATTCATTTTCTCTTGGGCAAACTTTCCCTCTTACTAAAGTTGTACTGAATGATGCAAACACAGCTCTCATGTCTACTCAGTGCGAGATGGTTGAAAGATGATGTATTCCGTTTTGTCCATGTCCACTTTTTGAAAGCGAGTAAAAAGAAGGATGAAATAGCAGGAAGATGTGTGATTTTGGTCAGTAAGGAGGTGATGTCAGGCACAAATAGGTAGATCTTTGTGTCATCGGCGTACTGATGATATTGCAATCCGTGCCATTACATGAGCTGTCCCAGTCCGAAGTTGTAGATAGAGTAATAGGGGTCCTAGAATTTAGCCTTGGGGAACAATGAAAGACAGTTCAAGGTGAGAAGGTGGTGTGGGAGATGAAGACACTGAATGTCCCCATAACAGTCGGTTGTTTTTTAAAGACTCTACCGATAACCGCAAAAAGGCCATTTGCACCATCGGCCATGTCCGCATCAGCAGGGGTAGCAAAACACCAGCCTAACCAGCACCAGCATGATCAGGTACATGGCAGGATAGCACCCGACTTTGTTGGCCGAACACCCGGCTCCATGAACAGTGCCTATGGTGACACCACTGCTTCTGCTGTTGTGCATGCAAGCCAATCCCCTGTCCATTGTACATGCAATGATGCCTCCTGCCCTGCATCTGTAGTTGCACACAAACTCAACTTAGTACCGTCAACAAGTCACGTCCAAGTCATTGTCCAGTGCAGCGTTCAGTTGTCCATACCTCAGTCCTTGGAACGCAAGCGGAAATACATAACCAACGCCACACAGGCCACAATATTAAATTCACACATTTCTCATCTGCTTGCGCTCCAAATGTTGCATTTCAGGCTCGTAGGAGACAGAAGCTTTCCACAACCTGATGGCGGCGACCTTCACAGGTACTCGGTCACCAGCCACCACAATTTTTGAGAAATGTTTTAGAGTTGTAGTGTGCTGGAGGAGGCAAGGGCTTGGATATGTAGCTTGAAAAAGAGGGCAGAGTCGAGGATCACCCTGAGGCCCCTGAACATGCGGGACTATTTGTCTCGTTGTGCAGTCCCAGCATTACACAGGCACGTGTCCCCACAACATTACCCGGGCCCTCCATAATGCTGTTAATGGGAAAGTCCACCTAACTACAGACATGTGGACAAGTGCTTGTGGGCAGGGATGTTACATCTTGCTGATAGCACACTGGGTTAACAAAGGGAAGCCAGGACCCTGTCTGGCCTTGGGATGATGCGTGTCCTCCAAAACCCGAGTATTGCAGGCCCTATGTCAAACTGGGTTGCCCCCACAGTCTACAGCTCCTGCACCTCCTCCTCCTACTCCTTTTCAGCCTCCATCTCCAAAAGTAGCACATCAGTCACAAGCTGGAAACACTACAGCACTGCCTCATCAAGCGGCGTCTGGCTGTGCTGAAGCTAATATGCTTAGGTGACAAACCGAACAATGCTGAAAAGTTGTGGACAGCTCTGAATGAGCAGTCAGATCTGTGGTTGACACCGCTGAACCTACAGCCAGGCATGGTTTGGGTGTGACAATGACCATAACCTGGTGACTACTCTGAGGCGAGGTGAGCTCACACACGTGCCATGCCTGGCCCATGTGCTTAACCTCGTTGTTCAACGGTTTATGAAAAGTAACACGGAGCGCCGGATCTGCTAGAAAAAGTATGATGCCCTGCGTTCCCATTTTCAACGGCTTTGCAGCTTCTGGCTCACCGATGGGTGTGTGATGTCCCCACGCGTTGGAACTCATACTGCAGATGTTGGAAAGGATTTGTGAGCAGAAGAGGGCAGTTGGTGACTGCCATCAAAAGGTTGTCGGTATTCAGTTCTGACTTCACACATAAGATCTCAGTAGTGGACATGGATGTCAGACTTACTGTATGTACCATACTCCAAAACTTTGAGGAATCCACCAAGTTGGTGAGCGGCAATGACGCCATAATTAATGTCTCCATCCTGCTTCTCTGTGTTCTAATAATAATTTTATATATTTATATAGCGCCAACATATTGGACAGTTTTAACAGTTTCAGACACAACAGTCATAAGTAAAATGATAACAATAATTAATAATTAAACCAAAATAAAACAACCCTGCTTGTGACAGCTTACAATCTACTCTAAGTAAGAGCGATAGCAGTAATTAAACAAAAAAAAATCCTGCTCGTGAAAAATTACCATCTACAATGAGGTGGGGGAGATAAAAACTTACAGGGCTGTATTTACAATGATGTACTTACAATGATGCATTTACAATGATAGTACTGAGGTTTTGTCGAAAATTGTGGAGGCTTGAGGACAAGAAGGCGGAAGAGAGCATGGTCAGTCATCCTCTTGGTGAGGACATGGAAGTATTGACTGTTACCAGTCTTGCATGCATGGCTGAGTTTATGTTATGTTGCCTTTCCCTTCATCCTTGCGTTCTCAAAATTTTGGGTGAGTCAGTACTGATTGGTGACACTTCTAGACCCACGCTACAAGGAGAACTTTATATCTCTTATTCCAGAGGCAGACAGGTGTACTAAATTGTTGTAGGACCAGGCGGCCCTTGCGTAATTATTAAAAAAAACACCTTTAAAATACCACCTTTATGCCGATGATACTCAGATCTACCTCTCTGCCCAGACGTCACCTCTCTGCTGTCCAAATCCCGGAGTGTCTATCAGCCATATCTTCCTTCTTCTCCTCCCGCTTCCTCAAACTGAATGTGGACAAATCTGAACTGATCATCTTTCCCCCATCTCGCAGATCTTCCTTACCTGACCTATCTATAACAATTGATGACATTCTGCTTTCCCCGTCCCGGAAGGTCCGCTACCTCGGAGTAACAATTGACTCTGCCCTGTCCTTCAAACCGCACATCCAAGCTCTCTTCACCCTCTGCCGCCTCCAGCTCAAAAATTATTCCTGAATCCATCCCTTCCTCAACCCTCACTCTACTAAAATGCTTGTGCATTCCCTCATCATCTTCCGTCTTGACTACTGCAACATCCTTTTCTGTGGCCTCCCTGCTAACACCCTTGCACCTCTCCAGTCCATCCTTAACTCTACTGCCAGACTAATTTATCACTCTCCCGCTACTCCTTCGCTTCTCCCCTCGCAAATCTCTTCCATGGCTCCCATCCCTCAGCTATCCAGTTCAAATTACTAACAATGACCTACAAGGCCATCTATAAGCTGTTCCTCCATATATCTCTGAACTAATCTCCCGATACCTTCCCTCACGCAATCTCTGGTCCTCCCAAGACCTCCTCTCCTCCACACATATTCGCTCCTCACCCAACCACCTCCAAGACTTCTCCCGAATAGCCACCAACCTCTGGAATTCTTTGCCACTACACGTCCGACAATCAACCACATTGCGGATCCTTCAGACGGAACCTGAAAACCCATCTCTTCAGGAAAGCCTACAGCCTGCAATGATCCCAGCTGCCTCCTCACCACTACTGGAGCTATCGCCTCACCATCATGGAGCTGCTGCAAACCCCCCAACCTACTTCCTCCTTCCCCACCATCCTGTAGAATGTAGCCCACAAGGGCAGGGTCCTTTCTCCACTCTATATCAGTCTGTGATCGTTAGTTTGTTTACTGTAAGTGATATCTGTAATCTGTCTGTAACCCCTTCTCATGTACAGCACCATGGAATCAATGGCACTATATAAATAAATAATAATACTTAAAAAAATTCCTATCTGAAAACGCTGGCAGCAGAGGTCACAGACACAGTTTGTTGGCAAAGCAAGGAGTCCAGGTGAGAGAGACACAACTCCAATCCAGCAGAGGCAGTGGAACACTGGCAAAGTTCTGGAAGAATTTTCTCAGACCCTCACATCACCCTGTCCCTGAGGGGGGACTCTCACAAAGAGTGCAAAGTTTGGGAAAATGCTGAGGGAGTACTTTGTTGACCGTAACAACACCCTTTGTCAATCCTCGGTGCTTTATAATTATTGGTTAGCAAAGCTGAACACGTGACATGAACTTGCTCTCTCAACTGCGCACGTGAACTGTACTCACTGCCATTGGAGTGCATGGCGCCTTGCTTTCTGGTGGTCATTTGGCTCATGACACCTCGCTCTCTGGCAGTACCTCTTTTAGTGGCAGGAGCCAAATGGGAACAGTCTTTGCGGCGCCAGTGCTCTAAGGATGGAGCATGCTGCTCAGTTTTCCTATGTGCTGTTTGTCCACGCAAAATCTCTGCTGTCGTGCCCGTTTTCTCTTAAGATGGCCCCCCTGCCTCTAGGTCACTGGGTCTGCTGCAGTTGATCACAGTGCCGGTGCTTCGGGTGCATAGTGCACTGTCTCACTTAACATGCTGACAGCTGGGGACTCACTCCCTCAGCTACCAGCCAGGTTCCCTGTCTAAACAACGCCCCCTCTTCCTGGGTAATGGGACTGTCTGTTCCCCTATTCCTTCCCCATGAAACAGGGAACGCAGCCTTGATATTCCCGGATCTGGCGCAGCACATGTACCCACAGTCAGTCATCCTGAGTCCGTACATATCTGGCCAATCAGTTCTTTAATGCTAGCATCATACTGTAGAAGGCATGTTACAATTTTCAAGAGCAAATTGAACATTACATCCAGAACAGTTTTTCTTTGAAGGACTTTGTGGCTCATATCAATCACAAGATGACAGTAGTCTCATACTTCAAAATTTTTGGTGGTAAATCATTTCCCACGGATAGGTTGTGTATGTTCTGACTTCTGTAAACATCATTTGGATGATAATTATTCATATCTATTTGCTTCACAATATATTCATCTTCTTCTTCAAGGTTTTGGAATATAATGTTGTAAAAATGAAAGCAAGTTGGGTGAAGTGTGTGTTAACTCAAATGTGAAAAGTAATTGTCATCTTTACTATTTCTCTATTGCATGGCGGCTAACCATTTCATTGATCTTATTTTGTTTCTTTGGTAAAAAAAACAACAGCTCCATCAATACCACGTGCTTTTCCTATTAATTCATCATGGTGGTAAAGTAGAGGTGAGATTAGGGATCTACATAACATCTGTGGACTGTAGTGAACATGACACTGGGACAAAAACCCACTGGGGTCTAGCTACCAATTTGACATAGTTTGTGCACAGCTGAACAGAGTTGCGAGTAAAAAAGTTTTTGATTCAATAACATGTTTGATAGATTGTCTAGTGGAAACACCCATATAAATAGAAGTCACATCTACGACCACCACGCTCTCCAATTGACACCTCTTGAAATACAGCCGAAATGTCCAAAATCTCCAGCTTCTGTTCTAGAAAATGCAGGGGCTCCTTTTTTACGTCCTCATTAGTGTTGAGCGATACTGCTCGATATCTAAAAATATCGGATCGGAATGGTATCGCCGATATCACTAAATATCGTCGATATCCGTTTTCCGATACCGGAAAGTCCCATGTAAGTCTATGGGAAAAAAAATATCGAAACTAAAAAAACACTTTCTTTCGTTGTAAACACAAAATATACACACATAGAATACATATATATATACATGTCATTGTGACATATATATATATACATATATTTAAAGTTTAAAACACTTCTACATAGTAAAATAGACTCTGATTCAATTGCCGGGTAAAGCCGTGACAATACCCCATAGAAGTCGACGGGCCTCGGTGCCGAGTACCCCCAAAACCTCTGGCTCTGTGCGACTCAACTTGGGCGTCACGAACAGGATTCTGTAGCTCGCTATAAGCGAGTCCTGTGTGCCTGAATTGAACTGGTTTTGTGCTTGGAATTGCAAAAAATCATCAGAGAATGTATTTGCCATTTTTCCGCCATTCTGCTCACGACGAGGCACTGGTGAAGAAGAAGGGCGTGCTCTTCGTGGGTGTACACTCACTCAGTGGCGCGAAACGATGGCCGACCCACTCTAATGGTATGCAATGTAAGTCGTGCCCCACAGCTCTTGAGTTCGCCTCCTCATCCTCCTCAGTGTGCGGAAAATAACACGAAGGTCCCCCTCACTACAAAAGGGGGCCCTCTCCAGATGCTAATGACACATGTGACTTGGCAGAGATGGGTAATGGACACGAGCAGAAGTGTGAAGGGATGGAGCAGTCAGAGCTCCCCCCATGGAAGCGACCCGATCGCCACGGAACCACCCTTGGGCACCCGGCCTGAAACCCTCCTACGCTGCAAGAAGCGGGGGATACCCTAAGAGGCCTGGCCCGGCACCGGGAGGAGGTCGCCAGGATGGAAGCCAGCTGGCGTTCCCTAAAACTAAACTTGGAGCGGCGCCAATCCCCTTACCTGAAGTGTCTGTACTGGAAGGTGAGGCACCGTTCTAGTAGAGGAGTCCGTGCGGGCATTCCCAGCCCTTGCAATGGGATCCGGTTGACGTTGTCGCAGTGGGGGCACCCGTTGCAAAAAACGCTGCACCGGCAGCACCCCAATCCCGCTGTCTGCCCCGTGCTGAACAGAAGAAGCGACCCCCCGTCTCAGGATGAGGCCGCACAGGCACCAGAGGTCAAACCCGTCTGTACCCGGAGCCCCGACTGTCATCTTTTCCAGAGCCGGCTGCTTCCTCCGCAGGTGAGGCCCGCCAGGATGTCGGGCGCCAGGAGAGCGCCCCAAACCGGACATCGTAAGCTGCAGTTTGTGGTGGAGACTTGGGATGCGGGGGGAGGAGAATTACAACCGGGTTTGGAGGAAGAGTGGAGACTCGGGAGAGAGAACCGAGCGACAAAGGGAGCAGCGCGAATCCCAGAATCTTCGCCAACGTCACATCGAAAGGACCGGGCGATAAGGCCGGGTGGAAAGAAAAAGTACGGGGAGGGGCCGCGGCGTAAAGGGGCAGTAAAAGTGCTTTAAATTGAAAGCTGGTTGGGGCTTCATCCAGGAGCCTGGACTTTATTTAGAAGTGTTTGTGACCCGGCGGGGCAAGGGAGACCCCTCCCAGAAGGACCCCGGGGGGGGACCTGTTGCCAGGGACTTGGTAACTTAACCCGACACTGGGGTTTTCAATGGATGGTAGCCCTAAATGTCACCAGGTGCGACCCCTGGTCCCAGGTGTTTAGGAACCCGTGAGACCCTCGGGGCCTTCAGCCTCCCACATCCGGCCTTTTGCACAAGTGCCACCCCACGCCGTAATCTCGCCAGCCTCCCTCAGTGGTCTCCTCAGCAGCCCCGCTATGGACATGATAATGATAGCTGGCCCGTACCCGGCGCCTGTTAGGCCCCCTGGGGTTCGTTTAGCCGGGAAAAGGGCTCCAGACCGGAGGGGTGAAAAGGTGGCCACACAGACACAGAAAGCGGGTCACGCTTGGGTGTACAGGCCACACGACGTCACGGTCCTGGGGTCCCTTTGGGGTCTCGGGTTTTTTGGCAAGCATCAGAAGAGTACCAGGTGGTACCGGAACACCCCTGCAAAAAATTAAAAAAACCCGGACAGGCCCCTGTAGTAAAAGTTAAATTGTTGTTCCCCGGGGGGGAAAAGTTAAAAAAAAAGTTTTTTAAAATTTAATAAAAAAAAAAACTTTTTTCATTACTTTTATTACATTCTCACCTGCGACGCCATCGTCTCCTTAAAAAATGAAAAAAAAAAACAGCAGTATACCACCTGTACGCATCCATAGAAGATGCCCACGACGATCCGCCTGCTACATCAAATGACATAAAGGGGGGGGCCCCGCAGGCAAGCCGTCATCCCGGCCAGCACAGCTGATTACCTGTTTCCCCGGGGCGTGACGTCAGGGGCTTTTTGGGCCGGGTTTCCCCCCGCAGTCACTGCGTTATCGCGAAAAAATGCATGTGACCCCCAGGGGAAATAATGGGGCCCCAAAGCAGTCCAGGCGTGACCGCCGGGGATCTTCTCCCCGTAAGTGCCGCGCCCCCCCGACAGACCCCCCCCACGGACACTCACAGTGACAGTGAAAAAACCTTCCTAACCCCATTGCGAAAATCGGTACTCGGAACGAACCCCAACAGCAAACGGGTGAACCATATTGCAGTATCGAACGCCAAAACGTCCTCATCCAACAAGTTCAAATAGTGGTGAGGTTTTCAAATCCGCCCAGGAACACAAGGCTTCAGTAGTTCGGTCTGGCCCATTTTTTCCCTTTTCTTTTGCTCGGCCTTCCCAGTCATGATTTAACCCCTTACTCCATGATACTATCCCGCCATGGTACCGGGCCCGTATACCGGGGGGGGATAGTACGTAAGGCGTCAGCGCGCCCTGAGGGGACCAGCAATCGCCCGGGTGTCAGGATTATGCAGCTGACACCCATGACTGGGGTCAGGGGGGGTCACGGACCATCCCCATTTTAACCCCTTGCACCCGGACAAACTGATCGGGTGTCGGGGGCACAGGGGTCGCGCAGGGGGGGGCTCCCTGCCCCCCCCAAACCCTCAACAGCGCATGTGATCGCGCTGTTAAAAGGGTTTTCCCCCCCCAGGACCCGCCCCAGAGGGCCCCCGGGGCCGGGGGGGGGGGGGCACCTCAGTGCCTCCGAAGCAGGCACGAGAACCTGCATCTATCCTGGCGACTGGGTGACAGATGCGTGCACACTGCCACCACGCTAATAAAATACTTGATTCCCCCCCGGGACAATAAAAAGTTAAAAAAAAAAAAAAATAAACATGTTTAAAAAAAAAATCCAAAATAAAAAAAAAAAAATTATATTTTCCCCAATAAATTCATTCCCCATAAATAAAAAAAAAAAAACAATAAAAGTACACATATTTTATCGCCGCTCCGTAACGACCCCCCCTAAAAAATTTTCCCCCTAGTTAACCCCTTTGTAACTCCTTAAAAAAAAAAAAAAAAAAACGAAGCAAAAAATAAAAGCTTTATACATTCCCGCCGAAAAAATGGAAAAACCGCGATCAAAAAAACCGATTAAAAAAAAATGGTCCCCGAAAATCATTTGTCCCGCAAAAAACAGCCTCAAAAGCATCACAGCGAAAAAAAAAAAGTTAAGCTGCAAAAAAAGCGATGCAAAAAAATTTTTTTTTATATAAATTGTTTTTATTCTTAAAAGCGCCAAAACAGAAAAATGATTAAATGGGGTTCGCCATAATCATACTGACCCGAAAATAAAACTGCTTTATCAATTTTCCCACCGCGGAACGGTATAAACGCCTCCCCCAAAAGAAATTCATGAATTGTTTTTTGTTTTTTCTAACCTCCCAAAAATCGAAAAAAAAAGCGATCAAAAAACGCACGGCTCAAAAATGGAACCCAAAAAAAAGTCAACGTCCCGCAAAAAAAAAACCTCACAGACTCTGTGGGCCAAAATAGCAAAAATTAAGCTCTCAAAAATTTTATATGCAAAAACTATTTTTGCAATAAAAGGCTTTTAGCGTAACTTCCAATCAAAAACCCGCTATAAAAGTAAATCAAACCCCCCCCTTTTCAACCCCCCCTTTAAGGAAAAAAAATAAAATAAAAAAAAGAATTTTTTCCATTTTTTTCCTTAGGGTTGGGTGGGTTTTCGGCAAAGTTAGGGTTAGGGTTGGGTAAGTTGGGGTTGGGTTTGGGTGGGATTGGGTGTGTTTTGGGTTTTGGTTTTTTGGGTTTGGGTGGGACTAGGTTAGGGGTGTTTGGGGGGATGGTTGGGGTTAGAATTGGGGGGTTTCCGCTTTTAGGACATCAGGGGGCCCCCCAAAGTGACATGGGGGCTGATCTCAATTCCCCCCAAAATTTTGGTTGAAAAATCAAAAGGTGCTCCTTCATTCTCAGCTCTGCAAGCGCCAAACAGTAGTTTTCCCCACATAGGGGTATCGCGTCTCTGGACCTCAAGAGTTTTTTTGCAATTTTTTCCTATTTCTTCTGCCCTTGGGAAAAAAAAAACTGGGGGGGAAAATACATTTTTTAAAGGTGTACTTTAAAAAAACTTCGTGAAGCATTTTGGGGGTTCAAGCGCTCACCACAATCTAGATAATTTCCCTTTTGGGGGGGCTTTTTTTTCCAAAAGGGGTCACTTTTTGGGTTTTTTTTCCCCTTTTTAGGGCTCAGGGGGCCCCAAAATCACATGACGCCCCCAACCCCTTCCTCAAAGTCTGCTCCAAAACTCATATTTCCCCTTTCCCGGCCCCGACGTTCCCAAAGTAGTTTTCCCCCAAAATTTTGGGGATATCAGCGTACCAAAAAATTTGGGGCAACAACTTTTGGGGCCAATTTTCCGTTACCTTGAAAAAAAAAATTTTGGGGGGAAAAAAAATCATTTTTTGCAAAAAAAAAAAGGTTTTTTATTTTTACGGTGGCGTTATAAATTCTGTGAAGCCCTTGGGGGGTTCAAATGTCACCCCACATCAAAAAGTTCCTTTGGGGCTATTTTCCAAAATGTGGTCACTTGTGGGGGGTTTCCACGTTTAGGCGATAAGGGGCCTCCAAATGCGACATGACCCCCCCCAACCTTTATAAAAAATCTGCAACCCAAAAAAGTCACTTCCCTTCCGACCCCTGACGTGCCCCATACAGTATTTTTCCCCCACATATTGGGTTCAGCGTACTCGGGAAAAAATTGGGCAACAACTTTGGGTTCCAATTCTTCTGTTACCCTTGTGAAAAAAAAATTTTGGGGGGGGAAAAAAAACTTTTTGAAAAAAAAAAAAAAGGTTTTTTTTTATTTTTCGGTGAAGTTATAAACTTTGTGAAGCATTGGGGGTTTAAAAAATGCTCACCCACACTGATAAGTTCCTTGTGGGGTTATTTCCCAAAAAATGGGGTCACTTGGGGGGGGTTTCCTTTTTTAAAGGTCTCGGGGTCTCCAATGTGAATACGCCCCCAGACCATTCCATCAAAGTCTGCAATCCAAAACGTCCTTTTTCCCTTCCGCCCCCGCGTGCGCCCATACAGTGTTTTCTCCCCACTTTTTGGGTTCGCTATCAGGACAAATGGAAACAATTTTGGGTCCAATTTTTCGTTACCGGGTGAAAAAAAATTTTTGGGGAAAAAAAAAACATTTTGAAAAAAAAAAAGTTTTTTTTTTTTTAGGCTGTCGTTAAATTTAGTAAAACCCCGGGGGGTTAAAATTCTCACCACACATTGATAAGTTCCTTTGGGGGGGTTATTTCCCCAAAGGGCGCTTTAGGGGGTTTCCACTTTTTAGGCGATAGGAGCCCCAAACACGACATGGCGCCACCAATTCGCTTTAAAAATCGACGGCCCCTTCCTTTCCAAATCTCCAGCCAAAACAGTGGTTTTCCCCCCCCTAGGGGTATCAGCGACCAGGCCAAAAGTACAATAATTTTGGGGGTCTTGTTACTTTAAAAATAAAAATTGGGGGGAAAAGATCTTTTGTGGAAAAAAAAAAGTTTTTTAATATTACGCTCACTTATAAACTTGTGTGAACACTTTTGGGGGTTCAAATTCTCACCAAAAAAATGAAAAGTTTTCCCTTTGGGGGGCTTTTTTCCCAAAAGAGGGGATTTGTGGGGGGGTTTTCCCTGTTTAGGACTCAGGGGCCTCCAAAAACAACATGGCACCAATCTAATTCAGCCATTTTTTTGGGAAAAATCAAATGTCCTCCCTTCCAGCCTGCCCCGCGCCCAAAAAATGGTTCCACCCAATAGGGTAACAGCG
>JARQOD010000002.1:194761010-194798330 GCA_033576555.1 Oophaga sylvatica
TTTTCCCTTTTGTCCCAATTACCTAAGTTCCCTTCCCCTCCCCAAAATTGGTGCTTTTTTCCCTTCAGCACGTGGTTCGGTTCCCACGGCATTCCTGAGAACATTGTGTCTGACAGAGGAGTCCAGTTTGTTTCCAGATTTTGGAGGACTTTTTGTTCTAAACTTGGTGTTAAATTGTCTTTCTCCTCGGCTTTTCATCCTCAGACCAATGGACAAACTGAGAGAACAAACCAGACATTGGAGCTTATCTGAGATGCTTTGTGTCTGCTGATCAAGACGACTGGGTCTCTTTTTGCCTTTGGCTGAGTTTGGCTCTTAATAATAGGGCTAGCTCTGCCACTTTAATGTCTCCATTTTTCTGCAATTTTGGGTTTCACCCTGATTTTCTTCGGGACAGACGGAGGCTTCTGTCTGTCCAGGTGTTGACTTGTTGTGGAGCGTTGCAGCAGATTTGGGACCAGGTAGTGGAGAGGTTGTCCCTTCTCGGAGAGGGCCCAGCGGTTTGCCAACCGGCATAGGACTGATGGCCCTCGGTTTGAAGTAGGGACTTGGTTGGTTGTCCTCAAGAAATACCCCTATGGAGTTGCATCTCCGAAGTTTAAGCCTAGGTTCAATGGACCTTATAAGATCTTGGAGATTCTTAATCCTGTTTCCTTTTGTTTGCTTTTTTCCGGGGACATTTAAGATCCATAACTTTTTCCCACAAGTCCTTATTGAAGAGGTTTGTCGAGCCAGTGGTTCCTATGGCTGCGCCTCCTGACCCTGTTTTGGTTGAGGGCAATCTGGAGTATGTGGTTGAGAAAATATTGGATTCTCGTTTTTCTAGATGGAAAACCCCAGTATTTGTTTAAGTGGAGAGGTTATGGTCAGGAGGACAATTCTTGGGTTTTTGGGCCTCGGACATCCATGCTAGGAGACTGATTCGTGCGTATCACAGAGCTCATCCTGACCAACCTGATTGCACAAATGAGGGTTCGGTGACCCCTCCTCAAGGGGGGGGTACTGTTGTGAATGTGTTAGAAATGAATTCTGAGCAGAAGCTCCCTCTGGTGGTTACAAACAATACTGAACCATTCAATGAGGATTGGCAATCAGGAGTTACAGACTGGTCTTATATAAGGGAGGTTCCCTCCCATCATGGTTGCCGGTGATCAATTGTTCTTGTCTCAACTGTGGTTCCTGGTTCACTTGGAAGCTTGCTGAGTCTTGCCTGCATCTTCTGCTATCAGATAAGATATTTTCTGCTTTTATTTTTGTGCTTTCTTTTTGCATTGTTCCCTGCACTTCTGTGGAGGTCAGCCAGGTCCCCTCCGGGGCTTATGCTCCTCTCAGTTTATCTGAGCCACTGTTATTTGTTCATTTGCCTTTTCCAGTTTTTTCAGTTGCTGCGGCTTAGTTTTTGACACCAGAGAACTAATTTAGGTGGTAGAGGTCGTGTGATCTCAGGTGTTTTTGCAATTAGTAGAGTTGGTATTTTTTAGGGTTTTTTGGATTACAGTAAGTGTCCTTCCTATCCTTTTCTGTCCAGGTAGTTTGGGCCCCAACGTTTGCTAATACTATTTTCTGTCTGTGTCTGTATTCCTTCTGTCTAACCGCCATTACATGTTTGGGGGCTTCCTATGTTCTTTGGGGATCGCTCTGGGGCAGATAGCTTTCCTCTTTCTATCTTTAGGTGTAGTTAACCTCTCAGGCTGTGACGAGGCGTCTAGGACCAACGTAGGAACGCTCCACGGCTGCCTTTAGTTGTGGTTGTTAGTCAGGGTACTGCAATCCAGTAGATTCCAACCTCTCTGGTGTATTGCTGTTTTTGCCTGCTCTCCTCAGCTACCAAATCATAACAGGGCCCCCAATTTTAGAGACTCTCTTGTTAGAGCGGACATAGTAGCTACCAAACCACGGACGAAACAACGGTTTTTGCAAAATCCAAAAAACGGCACTTTTCCTTGCTTAAGTTGCACTCAGTGCAACAACGTACAGAAAAGAAATACTATACAACATCCCTATACAGGCAGGTCCTATAACATCAAGGGTTTTTTCACTTGTGATACTTCATTCGCAGTTTATGTCATAAAATGTCCTTGTGGACTACTGTATGTGGGAGAGACTACACAATCGGTCAAGGACCGAATATCAAAGCATAAATCTACCATCCGGTGTATAAATCTGCTTCTCCCAATCCCATACCACTTTATCACACAGGGCCATAACATATCACAGTTCAAATTCAGATCCTTGAACATGTGCCCCATCCCAGGAGAGGAGGGGACCGTATCAAACAATTAAAACGGTGAGAAGCCTTCTGGATTCATACCCTCGATACTCTGTCCCAAAAAGGTCTCAACAAGGACTATGATTTGCTTGCTTTTATATGATCTATATTTTATTTTTCATATATGTCCTATTATTCTTGTTATGGTACAAGCTTCATATTATGCATGCCTTTCAGTCTGTAAATTATAATAGCCACATGAATGTTGTTGTCCTTATTCCTCAATTGGCAGTATCTAGTAACGTTATCTCTGTTTGATTCCTCATATGGACCGCTATGCTATCTATGCTATTCATGATGTTACCCCATGTTATTGCTTTCTCTGTATTAATACTCTTCTCTTTATCTACTCTAGAGCCGACTATACTGAAATATGACATTATATGGGCACAAGCACTTGTGGGGATGATTCTCCGTAGCATCACGCTAGCCACAGTTCTCCACAGCCTTCACGTTGCTGTCTTCACGGCTCCTCCTATGACTAGTACCGCCTACAATACCTTGGAACGCATCAGTGATAGTTGTGGAACGCACAGCCATGTCCTTCCGCTTGCGTCACCACTCACACACCGCACCTCTTACTATTCTATTGGTTGTAATGGTCACGTGATTCTCCTCCTTCCTTTATCACATAGGAAGTGTTACGTCCACGCTGACACAGACAAGCGGTGGATACCGGTCTCAGCTGCAGCTTTAGATGAATTTCCTCTCCCACAAGGTTTGCTTTCACGGCTCTTCTTTTTTTCAGTGTCACATTATGTTTTTTTACAGTGTCTCATTATGTCCTTCACTGAGCATGTTGGTCCACTTTCTTATAGGTTACATATCTTCAACGTGTGTCACCATTTATTATACAAGGTTGCCACATATAACCATTGGTAGACATTCAAACTTCCACACGTCTAGTCGGTGTGTAAGATAAGTTATTCATGTACACCTCCCTCTTTGCCTCATATAGCTATGAAGTGAACTCCACCTTTTGTGTCCACAAGTGACAGATATATCTAAACGGGTATGTGTATCTTTCTCACATGCACAAATAACACTCTATACCTGGTCCACACCTCCTTACTATATTCCTGAACGGCACTCTGTGAAATCTGTGAACCTTAATACTAGATGGAATCTGAGTTTTAACTTAGACCCTTATTGCCTATATATACTTGATTTCTGAACTTATTTCATATTGTTTTCACTGTTTATATTAATCTTGATACTGGATTATCTATTGTAGTAGCTGATGAAGGTCGTGAGACCGAAACATTCTCCCTGTATACTACTTTATTTTGGACCACAATAAATTCTGTTTTTCGTTAATTTATCTGAAGTTGAGTGCAGAGTTTCTTTTTCTACCTATGGTTTTGGGCACCTACTCTTGCACCTGCCATCAGGCTGTGCATACGTTTTTGATATTATTGCTTATGTGTCACAGCCCTCATGGCCAGCTATGGTTGTGAAATGTTAGAATGACAATTCCCAGTGAATGCTTTTGTATTGGTTGAAAGCAATGCGAAAGTTGAAAAACGCATCAACAACACAACATGTGAACATAGGCCAAGTGGAATATTTTTGTTTGGGGTGAATTATTTTGCCTTACATACAAGTCATTACCCTGGAAAGGATGTTCCTTAACATATTTCCCAACAAAATCCAATTTGTTTTCGGTTTTTTTATGTTTTTTGGTGCGCCTGTAAAAATGATGTGAAATTCTGACATTGTTTACAGCTGTGACCTAGGAGTCAGAAATGCTTCCAGAGAGATTTGCCATGAGGTTCCTGTGTCATTTGAGCAGTGTTTCCATCATTTTAAGATGTTTTTAGACCTTAAAAAGAGTATCGCAGTACGGGGGTATCGCAGTAAAAATGCTTGGGTCTCCCATAGACTTACATTGAGGTCGTTATTCTGTCCGAGCACCCGAGTATTCCAAATTGTTTGACCCGAGCAACAAGCTCCCGAGCATTTTAGTGCTCGCCCATCACTAGTAGTGTACACTAGTGTCTTAAATACTTTTGCTAATATGTGAAGGGAAATTTAGCTCTGTAAAATCAAAATGTAACTTTGAGAAAAAGTAATTGAATTCAAGAAATAATTGAAAAATGAATTCAAATACATTTTGTACCTGAAGGTACACTTTAGTTATATTTACCGATGTGTGAATTGATTTGTAATGAAACAGATTTGTTATGAATTTCCACAAATGTATAATTCTAGAAAATCTGGAGTTTATGGTATTCAATTTGCACAAATCCAGCAAAACGGCAGCTAGAGAATAGACATTTTACTGGATTTTTTGCTGAACGTTAATGACGTGACTTTGTGAAGTCTAGTTAGTGCCTGAGGATATGAAGACCAGAAAGAGTTAGTGGAGGACTGGGTGGGGAGCTGAGGTGGCGGGATAGGTAAGTATAAGATTTTAATATTTTTAGAGAAGAGAACAGCTTGTGGTCAGAAATTACTGGAAACGGATACATATTTGCTGCCTGTACACAATTAATAAATGGAACTATGGCTTAGTGTTAACCCTTTTACCACTGAGGGTTGTTTGCACGTTAAAGACCGGGAAAATTTTTACAATTCTGACCTATGTCCATTTATGAAGTTATAACTCTGGAACGCTTCAACGGATCTTGGCGATTCAGACAGTTTTCTTTAGACATATTGTACTTCATGATAGTGGTAAAATTTCTTCGATATAACTTGGGTTTATAAAAAACAACTGAAATATGGCGAAAATGTTAAAAATTTTGCAATTTTCAAATTCTAATTTTTATGCCCTTAAAACAGGAATTATGTCACACAAAATTGTTAATAAATAACATTTCCCACATGTCTTCTTTACATCAGCACAATTTTGGAACCAAATTTATTTTTTTATGAAGTTATAAGAGTTAAAAGTTGACCAGCGATTTCTCATTTTTACAACAAAATTTACAAAACCATTTTTTTTAGGGACCACCTCACATTTGAAATCACTTTGAGGGGTCTATATGGCAGAAAATACCCAAAAGTGACACTATTCTACAAACTGCACCCCTCAACGTGCTCAAAACCACATTCAAGAAGTTTATTAACCCCTTCAAGTGCTTCACAGGTATTTTTGGAATGTGGAAGGAAAAAATAACATCATTGGTTACAAACAATTTTTTTATTTTCACATGGGTACAAGGAGAAAATTTGACGGAAAAAGTTGTTGTGCAATTTCTCCTGAGTACGCCGATTCCCCATATGTGAGAGAAAATCACTGTTTGGGCACTGTAACGCTGGTATTGTCTGTACTTTGTTTTACAGCGTTACTCAGCTGTCTCTGCTTTAACCCTTTTGCTCCTTTCCCCCTAACCAGCTGGGATACTGTTGTCTGTTACCTGATGGATGCTGCTCAGTTCCCAGCTCTGCTGCGTAGCGTACTTGCGTGAGTGTCTCCGCTGCGTTGCATGACCACCCGCATGTGCGGTCCCTGACCTGCTGTAAAAGCCATCCGTAGCTTACAAAGTCCTCTGCAGTGGTGCATGACTTACTACGTGTGTGGAAGCAGCTACTGTCAGGCGCCTGGCCTGCTGTGAAGACCATACGTAGGTTGCAAAGTCCTCTGCACTGTGCATGACTTACTACGTGTGTGGCAGCAGCCACTGTCAGGTGTTCCTCTGTGATGAGTTGTCTGGCTCTGCATAGGGGGCGCGGCCCACACCTGTCCTGCTTTTATGAGGATTGGGTGTGTACTAGAATTACTGCTCCAGCCTATTGCTGTGAAGCAGCTCATATATAAAGTTCCCCAGCCCTGAGGGGCGTTGCCAGAGCTTCACATTGAATCCACATTGAATTCCTGAACCTAGCCGTATGTGGTTGTGTGTTCAGCTCCTGCTCTGAGTTTGATCAGCTCTGGAGAGCTGATTCCCCTTGTCCTGTCTTGTGTTTCTGCCTGGGGCTGAGTACCCAGATCGCCGTTCCTGGAGGCTGCATATCCAGGCCTGTTCCTGTCATATCTTGTTTCCTGAATCCCTGATCCTGGATCTAACCCGGTACCTGAATGTCTGAACTGTGTCTTGTGTTTCCGCCAATGCTGGGGGCTGATTACCCAGATCGCCGTTCCTGGAGGCTGTATATCCAGGCCTGTTCCTGCTGTGTCTTGTTACCTGAACCCCTGATCCTGGATCGCATCCTGTACCTGACTGTCTGAACTGTGTCCTCTGTGTTATGTTCCTGAAATCCTGCTGTGTCCTGAACCCTGTGCCAGTGACTGTGAATCCTTGCTATATAACCTGAGTTCATCTTGGAAGGAGGAGTCCGGTGTGTGCTGAGTTTCTGTTACTCTGTGCTCAGCTTCTGTGCAATTCCCGGCCAGCTCCCATTGAGCCTGGCGGGGCTTGCACCAGACCGCTGGGGTTCCTTTTCAGGTCGCTGCCAGATGTCCGGATCCTATGCCTGATGACCATGGCCTGATGTCCGATGTCCGACGACCACTTCCAGATGTCCGGATCCTATCCTCCCTGCCTGATGTCCGGAGCCTGCCGATCGTTGCCAGATGTCCGGAGCCTGCCGATCGTTGTCAGATGTCCGGAGTCCGATGTCTATGTCCTGTCCGTGTTCCTGATGTCCTGTCCGTGTTCCTGAGATCCAATCCGTGTTCCTGATGTCCAGTCCGTGTTCCTGTGTCCCTGAGATCCAATCCGTGTTCCTGATGTCCTGTCTGTGTTCCTGTGTCCCTGAGATCCAATCTGTGTTCCTGATGTCCTGTCCGTGTTCCTGTGTCCCTGAGATCCAGTCCGTGTTCCTGATGTTCCGATGTCCTGCCGGTTCCTCCTTGGTCTACCCTGTGATGACGTCTGTCCTGGGTCGGTGTCTGATGTTCTCCTGCTGAGCCTGTGCTACGCCTGAGGCCTGATAGTGAGGCCATACTAGTATGCCCGTGCCAGATGATCCTGGACTGCATCTACCCGTGATGACCCCGCCATCGTCTGAAGTCTGTCTGAGGTCGGTGTCTGATGTTCTCCTGCTGAGCCTGTGCTACGCCTGAGGCCTGAGAGAGAGGCCGCCCAAGTATGCCCGTGCCAGATAACCCTGGACTGCATCTACCCGTGATGTCCTCCTGCACTCGTCTGTGATCCTGAGTCATGTACCTTCTCTGATGTGCGGAATCGGGAGCCCGGTCTTATGTTCTGTTATGTACTGTGTGTTTCTTTAAGTAAACTTTATGTTTCTTCATACCTGAAGTTGTGCGGTGTTGTCTAGTCCTGCAGGTCGCCATCTTGCCCACATGCTCAGCTGCCACGGATCCCGGTCGCTGCCCTTCCCTAGTCCGGGCAGGCCCGGGTCTCCCTCCGTGGTCCAGTGGGTCCACATTCTCTTACCATCTGGGACGTATGCCTCACGTCGTCGTGACTGGCGGCGTGGGAGCATTGGCTAGTTAGGCAAGCTATGCCATGTCCAGACGCCCCGAAGCCGTGGGAAGCGTTACAGAAAGCTCTGGCCATGGACTCTGCTGAGCATGTGTGGTCTGCAGGACTTTTCTCCAAGCTCCATCTGATGTACAAACTATACTGCTTGGTCCCCACATGGTAAGTGGACTAGACTGCTCGATTCTCCGCTTGGTCAGCGGTTCGGACTTTTCGAGCTATGAACTCTGCTGCCATATTGTGAACTGTGGGACTTACCGCCAAACCCAAGTGAATTTTCTGGGGAATTTTTTTTACTTGGGTCTTCAGAAGAGGGGGCCTGAGGAGGGGGATACTGTAACGCTGGTATTGTCTGTACTTTGTTTTCCAGCGTTACTCAGCATGTCTCTGCTTTAACCCTTTTGCTCCTTTCCCCCTAACCAGCTGGGATACTGTTGTCTGTTACCTGCATGGATGCTGCTCAGTTCCCAGCTCTGCTGCGTAGCTGTACTTGCGTGAGTGTCTCCGCTGCGTTGCATGACCACCCGCATGTGCGGTCCCTGACCTGCTGTAAAAGCCATCCGTAGCTTACAAAGTCCTCTGCAGTGGTGCATGACTTACTACGTGTGTGGAAGCAGCTACAGTCAGGCGCCTGGCCTGCTGTGAAGACCATCCGTAGGTTGCAAAGTCCTCTGCATTGTGCATGACTTACTACGTGTGTGGCAGCAGCCACTGTCAGGTGTTCCTCTGTGATGAGTTGTCTGGCTCTGCATAGGGGGCGCGGCCCACACCTGTACTGCTTTTATGAGGATTGGGTGTGTACTAGAATTACTGCTCCAGCCTATTGCTGTGAAGCAGCTCATACATAAAGTTCCCCAGCCCCGAGGGGCGTTGCCAGAGCTTCACATTGAATCCACATTGAATTCCTGAACCTAGCCGTATGTGGTTGTGTGTTCAGCTCCTGCTCTGAGTTTGATCAGCTCTTGAGAGCTGATTCCCCTTGTCCTGTCTTGTGTTTCTGCCTGGGGCTGAATACCCAGATCGCCGTTCCTGGAGGCTGCATATCCAGGCCTGTTCCTGTCGTATCTTGTTTCCTGAATCCCTGATCCTGGAATTAACCCGGTACCTGAATGTCTGAACTGTGTCTTGTGTTTCCGCCTATGCTGGGGGCTGATTACCCAGATCGCCGTTCCTGGAGGCTGTATATCCAGGCCTGTTCCTGCTGTGTCTTGTTACCTGAACCCCTGATCCGGGATCGCATCCTGTACCTGACTGTCTGAACTGTGTCCTCTGTGTTATGTTCCTGAAATCCTGCTGTGTCCTGAACCCTGTGCCAGTGACTGTGAATCCTTGCTATATAACCTGAGTTCACCTTGGAAGGAGGAGTCCAGTGTGTGCTGAGTTTCTGTTACTCTGTGCTCAGCTTCTGTGCAATTCCGGCCAGCTCCCATTGAGCCTGGCGGGGCTTGCACCAGACCGCTGGGGTTCCTTTTCAGGTCGCTGCCAGATGTCCGGATCCTATGCCTGATGACCATGGCCTGATGTCCGATGTCCGACGACCACTTCCAGATGTCCGGATCCTATCCTCCCTGCCTGATGTCCGGAGCCTGCCGATCGTTGCCAGATGTCCGGAGCCTGCCGATCGTTGTCAGATGTCCGGAGTCCGATGTCTATGTCCTGTCCGTGTTCCTGATGTCCTGTCCGTGTTCCTGAGATCCAATCCGTGTTCCTGATGTCCAGTCCGTGTTCCTGTGTCCCTGAGATCCAATCCGTGTTCCTGATGTCCTGTCTGTGTTCCTGTGTCCCTGAGATCCAATCTGTGTTCCTGATGTCCTGTCCGTGTTCCTGTGTCCCTGAGATCCAGTCCGTGTTCCTGATGTTCCGATGTCCTGCCGGTTCTTCCTTGGTCTACCCTGTGATGACGTCTGTCCTGGGTCGGTGTCTGATGTTTTCCTGCTGAGCCTGTGCTACGCCTGAGGCCTGATAGTGAGGCCATACTAGTATGCCCGTGCCAGATGATCCTGGACTGCATCTACCCGTGATGACCCCGCCATCGTCTGAAGTCTGTCTGAGGTCGGTGTCTGATGTTCTCCTGCTGAGCCTGTGCTACGCCTGAGGCCTGAGAGAGAGGCCGCCCAAGTATGCCCGTGCCAGATAACCCTGGACTGCATCTACCCGTGATGTCCTCCTGCACTCGTCTGTGATCCTGAGTCATGTACCTTCTCTGATGTGCGGAATCGGGAGCCCGGTCTTATGTTCTGTTATGTACTGTGTGTTTCTTTAAGTAAACTTTATGTTTCTTCATACCTGAAGTTGTGCGGTGTTGTCTAGTCCTGCAGGTCGCCATCTTGCCCACATGCTCAGCTGCCACGGATCCCAGTCGCTGCCCTTCCCTAGTCCGGGCAGGCCCGGGTCTCCCTCCGTGGTCCAGTGGGTCCACATTCTCTTACCATCTGGGACGTATGCCTCACGTCGTTGTGGACTGGCGGCGTGGGAGCATTGGCTAGTTAGGCAAGCTATGCCATGTCCCGACGCCCCGCAGCCGTGGGAAGCGTTACAGGCACACAGCAGGGCTTGGAAGGGAAGGAGCACCGTTTGAGTTTTTCAAACCAAAATTGGCTACATTTGAGATCAAATGCCATGTCGTGTTTGGAAAGCCCCTGATGCACCTAAACAGAGGAAAACCCCCCACAATTGACACCATTTTGGAAACTAGACCCCCTAGTTAACTTATCTAGATGTGTGGTGAGCACTTTGAACACCTACGTGCTACACAAAGTTTATAATGTAGAGCCATGAAAAAAAAATCATATTTTTTCCTCAAACATGATCTTTTTGTCCCCAATTTTATATTTTCCCAAGGGTAAGAGAGAAATTGGACCCCAAAAGTTGTCCAATGTGTCCTGACTATGATGATACCCCAGATGTGGGGGAAACCACTGTTTGGGCGCACAGCAGAGCTCGGAATGGGGGAAGGAGCGTCATTTGACATTTTCATAAAAAAATTGGCTGGAAATGAGATGAGATGCCATGTTGCATTTGGAGAGTCCCTGATGTGCCTAAATACTGGAAACTCCCCAATTCTAACTCCAACCCTAACCCCAGCACACCCCTATCCCTAATCCCAACCCTAACCACAATCATAATCCTAACACACCACTAACTTTTATCCCAACACTAACCCTAATCCAATCCCTAAACCCAACTTTAGCCCCAACCCTAACCCTAACTTTAGCCCCAACCCTTACCCTAACCCTAACTTTAGCCCCAACCCTAACTTTACCCTCAACCCTAACCTGAGCTTTAGCCCCAACCCTAACTCTATCCCTAACCCTAATTCTAATGGGAAAATGTAAATAAATACATTTTTTTATTTCATTATTTTTCCCTAACGAAGGGGGTGATAAAGGGAGGTTTGATTTACTATTTATAATGAGTTTTTATGTTTGGCAGCTGTCACACACTAAAAGATGCTTTTTATTGCAAAAAATAGTTTTTACATCACCACATTTTGAGAGGTATAATTTTTCCATATTTTGGCCCACAGAGTCATGTGAGGTCTTGTTTTTTGTGGCACGAGTTTACAGTTTTATTGGTACCTTTTTCGGGCACATGACATTTTTTGATCGCTTTTTATTCTGATTTTTGTGAGGCAGAATGAACAAAAAACAGCAATTCATGAATTTCTTTTGGGGTGATCGTTTATACCATTCCGCGTGTGGTAAAATTGATAAGGCAGTTTTATTCATCGGGTCAGTACGATTACAGTGATACCTCACTTATTTTTTTTATGTTTTAGCCCTTTTATACAATAAAAACTATTTTATATAAAAAATAATTATTTTTGCATCGCTTTATTGTGAGAGCTATGACTTTTTTATTTTTTTGCCGATGACGTTGTATGGCAGCTCGTTGTTTGCAGGACAAGATGATGTTTTCAGCGGTACCATGTTTATTTATATCCGTCTTTTTGATCACATGTTATTCTACTTTTTGTTCGGCGGTATTATAATAAAGCATTTCTTTTACCTTGTTTTTTTTAAGGTGTTCACTAAATGAGTTAACTAGTGGGACAGTTTTATAGGGCAGGCTGTTATGGATGCAGCAATACTAATTATGTGTACTTTTATTGTGTTTTATTAACATAATAATAATGTGTTTATTGGGGAAATATTTTTTTTTATTTATTTATTTAGTTATTTTTTTAAAATATTTTTACACAGTATAATTTTTTTTTTAACATTTTTACATTGTCCCAGGGTGGGACATTACTATATAATGTCAGATCGCTGATCTGACACTTTGCAGAGCACTGTGTCAGATCAGCGATCTGACAGGAAATGCAGTAGGCTTGCCGGAGACAAGTCACTTCCCTGCAGGACCCTGAAGAACCCTGCGGCTATATTGGATCCAGTGCCTGCAGGGAGGAGGCCCTCGGAACAACGTGATTACATCGAGTCATTCTGAGGGTCTCAGGGAAGCTTGCAGGGAGCACCCTCCCTGCACGATGTGTCCTTATGCCACCAGAACGCTGCTACCATGTTTGATCGCAGTGTGCCGGGGTTAAAGTGCCAGGAGTGGTCCGTGATCGCTTATGCCACTTAGTGCCAGGTGTCAGCTCTGGGAATCAGCTGACTTCCGGCCGCGATCGCAGCGCTCACCCCGTGAGTGCTGCTGATCGCGTATGACGTACTATCCCATCCATGGTCATACGGGCCCATGTCCCATGGATGGGATAGTACAACTAATGTCAGAAAGGAGTTAAAAAACACTACATTATGGTATTGTAAAATGTACAACAAAATACTAAGACCTTATTCAGCCTTGCATATTTATTCAGCATTTTGCATCAGTTTTTTTTTAACTCACATCAATATATTGGTTTTACAATTGTTTTCAGGTTCAAAATGCACAATAAAATTCAGTCAGCATCCTTATGAACCAGAACTGCATTGCTGGATCAAAAGATTATAATTTATATACTCTTGAGTTTTTACATGAGTGAAGACAATTAACAATGGGCATGATTACAGCGCTGACACTGAGTACAGCAGTGACTGCGCAACGTGGCAGCCTCACCCACATAACTAACATTATTTTCCATCTTCTACTCCTAGTAATAACTGAATCAAAGGCAGAGCTTAAAACATGCTCTGTACTGTTCTGGCATTTGTTAAGGAGGTAAATCTGTGATCAGTGATTAATGTATAATTTTTAAACTATAATATAATGTGATTATATTGTATAACTGTAATGCTACTGCCAGCATCCCCACATGGCTATCATACCCCCTCCATGCACGGATGCTGACAGACTTACGGCTGCATTGTTTCCTTTCTGTGTTGTTCAATGTGTCCCATAAGCGTGGCTGTAGCCCCAGCCAATAGCTAAGAGACATCTTGTTTAAAAGGCACCCTTTCCAATAGGGCTGTGCTGAAGAAACATTAATTCATTAGTGAGTTACGTTCACTGCTCTTGAATAGCTATGTCCCCTGGTCTTGGTGTTGCCAGGGTCCTGAACTTGAAGTCCCTGATTCTTGTGTAGCCTCTCCTCAACCTGGTGTTCCTGATCCTGGTGTGGCCAGTCCTGAACCCTGAAGCTGCTCGGGCAGTACCTGAATCTATATTTGAGACCCATGGTCTGAACATGTTCCCATTTGTGTACTCTGTATATCTGGACTGCTAAAACCAGTCTACAAATCTGTCTGAGTCACAATGTCAGTAACCGTTCTACAGAGGATCCTGAACCTAGTAGTCTAAACGGAGCCCGAGTCTGCATCTGTGCCAGCCAACCTGACCCCTGGAATCATCAGATGCAGTATTGTGGACTGCTTAGGAGTGGTACATGGTGACTACCTGCAGCTGAAGCCTGACTCTACCATCAGGAGCTCCAGTGAACACCATGTAGTCACTTAGCTACACCCCTCCCTAGGTAAGCCCGATCCTGTGGCACAGTAGGTCCACGAGCCACATGCACCACATGAGGGCATAACAGTTTCCTTTGCCCATGGGATCCGCTGATCCCCTGTCCTCATTGTGCTCGGAGCTGTGTTGGCAGTTAACAGGGAGAGAGCCAGGAAAAAATTTGTTTCAGATGCAAACAATAGACTCCAGATTAGATGCCCTGACATCAGCTGTGCCACCCCAAGATGCAGTACATAAAGTTGTGCCTATTCTACCTGAAACTTATGCTTATGAAGTGGAATCCTTCCTGCCTCATCCACCATGATACTATGGAGAGCCAAATCAGTGTGGAGAGTTCCTACAATAGTGCATGCAGCATTTTGTATTTTGGGGCCATCAATTTCTCTCCGATCAGGCTAAGGTAGGATTCCTAATTGCCCAATATTCTTTTGTTTGGATGTTGGATTCCTAATGTCCTACCTAGCAAGAGATGCCTTAGTGTGGGTCAACACCCTATGGGAGAGAGGGGATCCTGTCACCATAGACCTGCAGGTCTTCCTGGTGGTCTTTTGAAAGTATATTCCCTTGAAAAAAATTTTATTAATTCTATCTAAAATACACCTAGCCAGTCAATACTTGGTAAATACCAAAATTAAGCAATGAACACAAAAATCATTTAAGTCCCTGCACTAGGCCTAATTCATAAACCTGCTTGGCTGTGAAGCCAGAGGGGGCACCAAAAAATCATCATTATTAGGGTGCCAACCTCCACAGCCATGCAAGTTTATAAATTAGGCCTAGTGCAGGGACTTGTAGGATTTTTGTGGTCATTGCTTAATTTTGGTACTTACCAAGTATTCACTGGCTAGTTGTATTTTAGATAGAATTAATAAAAGGTTTTTTAAGCGAATATATGTTCACTATTTTGATTCTATTTCCTTCTATTTATTGGGTTTTGATACTTCTGGTCTTTTGAAAGGTCTTTGATGAGGCGAATCTAGAATCTTCAGTGACAACTTCCTTTTCAGCTTCCAGGAGTAGTCCAGACAGGTGACACAGATGAGTAGACTTACAAGTCTGGCCCTGTCCTTCTAAAGACTATTCAGTCCCCAAACTGTTGAGACAGCAACATGCACAGAATCCATGAAGGACCGTGTTTGGAGGCTGCATAGAAACCGCAACTCAGCCGTGAGTAGCGATTGTAGTATCATTGCATTTGTGTGGAACATCCCAACGATTTTTGTCCTGAGAAGTATAAAAACTCCAAAGCATTGGGCCAGTAGGAGAGGCTTTCCTTGGCGGGAGTATTCCCTCTCCACCAATGACTGTATCCATGGCAAATGGAGATTTTAGTTCGAAGGGAAAGTTTGGGCTGTAAGCTGTGAAGAGTCAGTGTCAGATTGCCATCAAACAGCTCCAGAATCCGGTGAGGGTGTTGTCAGGTAGGAGAAGAATACGACCTACCAAAAGACAGTTGAGTAATTTCCAAACAACTAGGGCTCATTATTGGAGCATTGCATACAGAGAAGATTGCTTTCCATGTTCTTCTCCGCTAGGTCTGCCAGTCGCTGGCTCGTTGTGTGCTGGCGTCTCTGAAGGAAGACGTCCAATGAAATCCCAATCATTGTTCCAATGATTTGCTTCCAGGAATGAGGGAGAGATGCAACCTAGTCATGATGATGGTGAGAGATGTTGCTTTTTTTCTAGTGGACAGGTGAAGTCATGGTCTTGAAGAGAAGTTGTGGTAGTCTGTGATGAAGAGTCAGCGGACTCCAACTTCTCTGCAGAGACTCCATGCGGGCTGGAAGAATAGTGGTCGTAAGGAGGGGTAATGTAACACCATTATCGGCTTATTTGCATGGCTCCACTTTCCCTTCCATTCAAAGCCGCCGATAGACTCACTGCCGCGGCCGCATTGTTATCTCCCCATCGCTCGGCTTGTCCGTCAACATGCTTCCTGCTTCCTGATGTGGTTCCTAGTTGTGCACATAGTGAACTTGCGCATGCTGCCCTGTTTTTAAAGGGCCAGAGTGTGTACCCGCAAGATGGCCACCAGCCAACAACTGAGAGGCATCTTGTTTAAAAGGCACCCTTCCCAATAGGGAGGTGCTGAAGCAAAATTAAATAACTAGTAAGTTAGGATTACTACTGAGTTGTTAGATCCCTGGTCCTGGTGTGGCCAGTGCCCTGAATTTATAGTCCCTGGTCTTGGTGTGGCAAGACCAGAACCCTGAAGCCACTCCGATGGTACCTGAATCTATAACCGAAGCCCATGTGTCTGAACTCATGTCCATCCATGTATTCCACATATCAGGACAGCTAAAACCAGTCTCTGATCAGCTCTGTCTGAGACTCCATGTCAGTAACCATTCTACAGAGGATCCTGAACCTAGCAGTCTGAAAGGAGCCCAAGTTGATGTCTGTGTCAGCTACCGTTCTGCCAGTGGATCCAGAACCTAGTAGTCTAAACAGAGCCTAAGTCTGTATATTGGTTAGCGATCTTGAGCCCTGAGGTCAGCAGCTGCAGTACCTGGGACTGCCTAGGAGTGGTATCTCGTGGCTACCTACACCTCAAGCCTGATTCCACCATCAGGAGCTTCAGTGAGCACCAGGTAGCTGCTTAGCTATGCCCCCTCCTAGGCAAGCCCGGTCCAGTGGCACAATGGGTCCATGAACCACATGCAGCATGTACACCACCTGAGGGCATAGCAATAACATTATATTTCTGCTTGTGTATACGAAATGCACAGACATCAGTTAACATAATAGTTATGGTGTTAGGGCTGGCGGAACGCACAAAATAAATATAAATAATAGGTGCGTTCGCAGCCCGGGGTCCACCGTGCAGGCAGAGCCTGCTGCTATTATGATGGCGGTATAAGCAAACTCTGTTACTTCACAGAGTCGCAGACATAGATGCTGTAGCACTATATAGCAGTATAAGCGAATTCTGTTACACCACAGAGTCGCTGCGGTAGAGACGCAGAAATAGAGACTGTGTCCTGTTAACACCACAGGCATACACAGATAACTGCTGTGCGGATAGCAGTCCGTGATCATGCATTCAGCAACGCAAACAAGCAACTCCTCACCGGGGAAGCCGGTATTCTAGGGGCTTATTTCAGCCAGGCCCTGAACACGTGCATACAAATCTCCTCACCAGAGGTGCCGGTATTCTAGGGGCTTATTTCAGCCGAGCCCTAACCACATGCGTGCATGATCACACTGGCGCAAAGCACATAATGCAATTGATACTAGCGCATGGGCGCATGGCCATACAACCCTTTTATAGTAGCAACTACAGGGCCTGACAGAAAAGGACCAATGAGAAACTGTTCCAGAACACATGTAGTTTCAGGACCTTCCTGGCGGACCAATAGAAGCTCCTGCAGTAGCTGAGCATGTGACCCCTGATCTCCAATGAGAGATCTTACCCTGGGCATGCTCAGAAGGGGAAACGCAGGACTTAGTCCTAAAGACGTCTGCTCGCCGCTGACCAGTACTGGCTACAATAGCAGAACCTGGAGAGGCAGCAGTAATCCTCTGCACAATGTTAGACTGGGCAAGATGCTGGGACCGATGTCTCTGCTAGGCAGAATCCACTGTGGCTGGAGACGTATGGGAGACTGCAGCAGGGATGGTTCGAGATTCCCCTTGTGCAGAAGCAGGAACTCGACCCATAACATTTGGTATCTTATAAACTTGCCATAAAATGAGTAATTCAACCTTTTGATAAAAGTTATGAGGCATCCTTCAACTAGACTTCATTTAGACATTTATTTTTCATGCACATGCATGTTTTTCATTATAATCTAAGGGACTATTTACAGTATATGTCAATGTTATTGCATGGTCTGTGTGCCATTAAGAAATAACATAGGCATGTTAGTTTTTCATCCAAATTTTGGAACAAAATCAAACATAAAAGTCTATAGTTCTATGAAAATCACATACAACACACACATGGCATCCATGCATTGTCTGTGTTTAACAATGCAATGGATTGAAGAAGCCGAGCTATGTATTTACTTATTAAATTTTACATATTATAAAATCAGCAATGAAACACTGATAAAAACTGACACACTGACCAAACACTAAAGAAACTTGGATCCAACACTCATAAATATCGGTCCATTTTTATATGTACATTTGTTTACAAAGTGACCTAAGAATCTGGTCTAAAATGAAATCTACATTTGATCATCTGTTCCCTCATAGCCATAATTCTTATAACAAATTGCAGATACAAATAGACAAAAGATTAATCAAAAAACTTCTGGATGCAGTTAAAGATCCATTTTAACTTCAATATCTCACATGTCCCAGAGGCACATTTTAAAAAAAATTATTGATTACAGTAATCAATCACCAATAAAACACTTTAACCCCTTTACCCCCAAAAGGTGGTTTGCACGTAATAATAACTAGAGATGAGCGACTTTCCCTTTTTTAGTGTCGAGTCGGGTTTCATGAAACCCGACTTTCTCAAAAGTCGGGTCAAACGAAATCGGCCTACTATCGGGAAAAGTCGGAGGTCAGACTGAAACACAAAACCCAATGCAAGTCAATGGGGAAGCAAAGTCGCCATGGAGTGAAGGACAGTGAACACACCTACAGTGCCCATTTCAATGCCAACAACATAAATTCTTATTACTTAAGCTTGGCAACCTTAATTAACTTTATACTAATAGTTACACATTGAAAACTAGGGGTTATTTCGCTGAACTTGTGGGGGCGGGTAGGGCTGGCTCCCGGTTTTCGTGTGCCCTGGGCCAAAGAGTGTCAGTGGGCCCCTTTAACACATAGCACAAGTCATCATGCTCTGATACGGCACAGAAATATAGGTATAATACAATGAAAATACTTCACTTCTGATATTACATGACTGATATCTATGTTAAAATCTACAATAGCTCAAAAACGCATAGTATATTCCTTCATACAGTATTATGTCCACCACATAGTGCGCCATACAGAATAATGAGCCCCATATATTGCTCCATACAGAATGGGCTCCATATAATGCTCCATACAGAATAGGCCTCATATGTGCCCCATATGATGCTCCATACCCTTTATGATGCCCCATAAATAATGAACCACATATGATTCTCCAATATATGATGGGCCCCATGGATGATGCTCCAGTGTCTAATGGGCCAAAATAATGCTCCATATATAAAGGGCCCCATTTATAATGCTCCATTGTATAGTGGTCCCTTTGTCTGTTTTTCCCCTTTTAGAATGCTCCAGTATATGATGGGCCCCGTAAATTCTGCTCCAGTGTCTGTTCTGCCCCATTTAGAATGCTCCAGTGTATGATGGGCCCCATGCATGCTGATCCAGTGTCTGTTCTGCCCCATTTAGAATGCTCCAGTATATGATGTGCCCCATGGATGCTGCTCCATTGTCTGTTCTGCCCCATTTAGAATGCTCCAGTGTATGATGGGCCCCATGCATGCTGCTCCAGTGTCTGTTCTGCCCCATTTAGAATGCTCCAGTATATGATGGGCCCCATGCATGCTGCTCCAGTGTCTGATCTGTGCCATTTAGTATGCTCCAGTATATGATGGGCCTCATGGATGATGCTCCAGTGTCTTATGGGCCAAAATAATGCTCCATAATATAATTGGCCTCATTTATATTGCTCCATTGTATAATGGTCCCCGTAAATGATGCTCCAGTGTCTGTTATACCCTTTTTAGAATGCTCCAGTATATGATGGGCCCCAGGGATGCTGCTCCAGTGTCTGATCTGCCCCATTAAGAATGCTCCAGTATATGATGTGCCCCATGGATGCTGCTCCAGTGTCTGATCTGCCCCACTTAGAATGCTCTAGTATATGATGGGTCCCATGCATGCTGCTCCAATGTCTGTTCTGCCCCATTTAGAATGCTCCAGTATATGATGTGCCCCATGGATGCTGCTCCAGTGTCTGATCAGCCCCATTTAGAATGCTCCAGTATATGATGGGCCCCAGGGATGCTGCTCCAGTGTCTGATCTGCCCCATTTACAATGCTCCAGTATATGATGGGCCCCATGGATGCTGCTCCAGTGTCTGATATGCCCCATTTAGAATGCTCCAGTATATGATGTGCCCCATGGATGCTGCTCCAGTGTCTGATCTGCCCCACTTAGAATGCTCTAGTATATGATGGGCCCCATGCATGCTGCTCCAATGTCTGTTCTGCCCATTTAGAATGCTCCAGTATATGATGGGCCCCAGGGATGCTGCTCCAGTGTCTGATCAGCCCCATTTAGAATGCTCCAGTATATGATGGGCCCCATGCATGCTGCTCCAGTGTCTGATCTGCCCCATTTAGAATGCTCCAGTATATGATGCGCCCCATGGATGATGCTCCAGTGTCTTATGGGCCAAAATAATGCTCCATATATAATGGGCCCCATTTATAATGATCCAGTGTGTAATGGTCCCCGTAAATGCTTCTCCAGTGCCTGTTTTCCCCCTTTTAGAATGCTCCAATATATGCTGGGCCGCATGGATGATGCTCCAGTGTATGATGGGCCAATATAATGCTCCATATATAATTGGCCTAATTTATAATGCTCCATTGTATAATGGTCCCCGTAAATGCTGCTCCAGTGTCTGTTATTCCCCAATTTTGAATGCTCCAGTATATGATGGGCCCCATGGATGCTGCTCCAGTGTCTGATCTGCCCCATTTACAATGCTCCAGTATATGATGGGCCACATGGATGCTGATCCAGTGTCTGATCTGCCCCATTTATAATGCTCCATTGTATAGTGGTCCCTTTGTCTGTTTTTCCCCTTTTAGAATGCTCCAGTATATGATGGGCCCCGTAAATTCTGCTCCAGTGTCTGTTCTGCCCCATTTAGAATGCTCCAGTGTATGATGGGCCCCATGCATGCTGATCCAGTGTCTGTTCTGCCCCATTTAGAATGCTCCATTATATGATGTGCCCCATGGATGCTGCTCCAGTGTCTGTTCTGCCCCATTTAGAATGCTCCAGTGTATGATGGGCCCCATGCATGCTGCTCCAGTGTCTGTTCTGCCCCATTTAGAATGCTCCAGTATATGATGGGCCCCATGCATGCTGCTCCAGTGTCTGATCTGTGCCATTTAGTATGCTCCAGTATATGATGGGCCTCATGGATGATGCTCCAGTGTCTTATGGGCCAAAATAATGCTCCATAATATAATTGGCCTCATTTATATTGCTCCATTGTATAATGGTCCCCGTAAATGATGCTCCAGTGTCTGTTATACCCTTTTTAGAATGCTCCAGTATATGATGGGCCCCAGGGATGCTGCTCCAGTGTCTGATCTGCCCCATTAAGAATGCTCCAGTATATGATGTGCCCCATGGATGCTGCTCCAGTGTCTGATCTGCACCACTTAGAATGCTCTAGTATATGATGGGTCCCATGCATGCTGCTCCAATGTCTGTTCTGCCCCATTTAGAATGCTCCAGTATATGATGTGCCCCATGGATGCTGCTCCAGTGTCTGATCAGCCCCATTTAGAATGCTCCAGTATATGATGGGCCCCAGGGATGCTGCTCCAGTGTCTGATCTGCCCCATTTACAATGCTCCAGTATATGATGGGCCCCATGGATGCTGCTCCAGTGTCTGATCTGCCCCATTTAGAATGCTCCAGTATATGATGTGCCCCATGGATGCTGCTCCAGTGTCTGATCTGCCCCACTTAGAATGCTCTAGTATATGATGGGCCCCATGCATGCTGCTCCAATGTCTGTTCTGCCCATTTAGAATGCTCCAGTATATGATGGGCCCCAGGGATGCTGCTCCAGTGTCTGATCAGCCCCATTTAGAATGCTCCAGTATATGATGGGCCCCATGCATGCTGCTCCAGTGTCTGATCTGCCCCATTTAGAATGCTCCAGTATATGATGCGCCCCATGGATGATGCTCCAGTGTCTTATGGGCCAAAATAATGCTCCATATATAATGGGCCCCATTTATAATGATCCAGTGTGTAATGGTCCCCGTAAATGCTTCTCCAGTGCCTGTTTTCCCCCTTTTAGAATGCTCCAATATATGCTGGGCCGCATGGATGATGCTCCAGTGTATGATGGGCCAATATAATGCTCCATATATAATTGGCCTAATTTATAATGCTCCATTGTATAATGGTCCCCGTAAATGCTGCTCCAGTGTCTGTTATCCCAATTTTTGAATGCTCCAGTATATGATGGGCCCCATGGATGCTGCTCCAGTGTCTGATCTGCCCCATTTACAATGCTCCAGTATATGATGGGCCACATGGATGCTGATCCAGTGTCTGATCTGCCCCATTTAGAATGCTCCAGTAAATGATGTGCCCCATGGATGCTGCTCCAGTGTCTGATCTGCCCCACTTAGAATGCTCCAGTATATGATGGGCCCCATGGATGATGCTCCAGTGTCTTATGGGCCAAAATAATGCTCCATATATAATGGGCCCCATTTATAATGATCCAGTGTATAATGGTCCCAGTAAATGCTGCTCCAATGTCTGTTATCCCCCTTTCAGAATGCTCCAGTTTATGATGGGCCCCGTGGATGCTGCTCCAGTGTCTGATCTGCCCCATTTACAATGCTCCAGTATATGATGGGCCCCATGGATGCTGCTCCAGTGTCTGATCTGCCCCACTTAGAATGCTCCAGTATATGATGGGCCCCATGCATGCTGCTCCAGTGTCTGTTCTGCCCCATTTAGAATGCTCCAGTATAGGATGTGCCCCATGGATGCTGCTCCAGTGTCTGATCAGCCACATTTAGAATGCTCCAGTATATGATGGGCCCCATGCATGCTGCTGCAGTGTTTGATCTGCCCCATTTTGAATGCTCCAGTATATGATAGGCCCCATGCATGCTTCTCCAGTGTCTGATCTGCCCCATTTAGAATGCTCCAGTATCTGATGTGCCCAATGGATGATGCTCCAGTGTCTTATGGGCCAAAATAATGTTCCATATATAATGGGCCCCATTTATAATGATCCAGTGTATAATGGTCCCCGTAAATGCTGATCCAGTGTCTATTTTCCCCCATTTAGAATGCTCCAGCATATGATGGGCCCCATGGATGCTGCTCCAGTGTCTGATCTGCCCCATTTTTAATGCTCAAGTGTATGCTGTATGCTCCCCATATATTGCTCCAAACATTAAAAAAATGTAATACCTCTCCGTACTGTGCACTCCTCTACTCTGTACTTCTCAGCATCACCATGTTACAGCTCTCTGCACTTGGACTGTTTAGGCAGAGGGCGTACAGACATGACGTCATCGCGCTCTCTAAGCTTAATGTCACTGTCAGGAAACGCGGAAGACGTCACAGCGGTGGAGCAGGGAGAGGTAAGTATTGCAACTGCCCCTCATAGTACGCCGGTGTGTCTGACGGTGAGTGGGCCCTCCCATCGTCAGAGACAATTTTTTGCACTGTGAGGGGCTCTGTGGCAGTGCCATCGCCCATGAGTCGGCCCCCCCTCACCTGCTCAGGGAACCGGCACTTGCCCGGGTGCGCCAGGTGCTGACGCTGGCACTGCGGGGGGATTTGTAGGTTTTGTAGTCCATCCACGCTTGCAAGTGCATGTTCATTAAATGTTTAAGCATGCAACTGGTATTCAAATTTCAGAGATTTTTCCCTCGGCTAAAGGTCCTTACGCACTTCTTACAGATAACCTTTGCCTCATCAATAGGATTTTGGTCAAAAAAGTGCCACACTGGACTCTTTCTACTATAGTATACATTTTCAGGGCTTGCACGCTGTGCTAATTTGACCGTCTGGCCAAGCGGTCCTGCAAATATATTTTTTTAACACCTTTTTGGACTGCTACAGGCCTGCCAGATAACCCCAGCTGCGATGTCGATACCAGCTGCGGATCCTCCTCTTCTGAGCTATTGCCAGCGGCACCATCTTCCCCCACTGGATGCTAATCAGGGTCAACAACTGTGTCATCCATCACCTCATCTTCAATTTCATCTGCACTTTCCTTTGTGTCACCGAGTAAGATGGTATAGTATGCAGGAAGTGGCACCTGAGTTTCATCAGGGTCACATTCTGGCTCAGTAGACTACGAGGGAAATGAAGTGCTCTGGGTGAATGTACTAGCAGAATCATCTGCCGCATCCCTCACTTTTAGTGGGGGTGAAGCACACAAGGAAAGATGTTGTTCCTGACCAGAGCCTGCACTGACAACTCAGTGCTTGCATTGTTTGAAAATTCATAATAGGAGGCGATAGAGCTGGAGGCTGTTTCGGCAATGTAAGACAAAACCTGTTCCTGATGCTCTGGCTTTAAAAGCAGTTTACCTACTCTCAGGAAATGGAGCCTTCCAGGCCTTCTTGAGCCAGACGATGACGCCGGCTCAACATCTCCTGCCTTAGGTGCTATTGTGCTTATGGCACTTCCAGCAGATGCACCACCACCACCTTCAGTACCAGCTGGCCCCCCACGCCCACATCCGCGGCCGCTTCCACCATACTTCCTCATTTTTGTGAAAATGTACCCAAAATGCCAGCAGATATATGTTACTGTATCAGAAGCGTACAGCTGTATACAGTATATGGATAATTGTAAATCTCCGTATATATTTCAGGAGTCACACACAGACACTCTCAGGCTCAGTATGGATTACACCAGAATATAAAAAGTTGAAAAAGGGTAATCTATTACAAGCGTACAGCTGTATACAGTGTTGGGGTAATTTTTAAATCTCTGTATATATTTCCGGAGTAACAGAGAGACGTTCACAGGATTAGACAAGAATATAAAAAGCTGAAAAAGGATACTGTATCACCAGATACCAGGTGTATATAGTATAGTGAAAATATTCAAAATCTCTGTATATTTTTCAGGAGGCAGACACTGACGCTCTCAGGCTCAGTATGGATTACACCAGAAAATAACAAGCTGAAAAAGGGTACTGTTTCACCAGATACAAGGTATATATAGTATAGTGAAAATATTCAAAAATCTCCATATCTATTTCAGGAGGAAGACACTGATGCTCTCAGGCTCAGTATGGATTACACAATAATATAAAAGATGAATTAGGGGTACAGTATCACCAGATACAAGGTATATTTGAGACGTCCGCTCACTGCAGGTCTGAACTGCAGGTTGGACAGTACCCCGAGAAACCCCGAGACCCTTTACCCCTATACAAGGATCTGGAATTACAGTGAAACCCAGGGGGTAGCTGCCTATGAGAGCAGTGGACCGGAGTAGGAAGGACGCTAGGAAGGGAATAAAAAGTGAGACCAAATGTGAAGTCAGAAGTCCAAGGATCAAAACCAGGAGGGCGGCAAAGGTACAAAATCGGCAGGCAGAAGAAGGGTCAGAAATTCAGGCTAAAGTTAAAGTCAAAACCTGGCGGGCAGCAAAGGTACAAAATCGGCAGGCAGTAGAAGAGTCAGAAATCCAGGCAAAGGTCAGAGATACAATAGCAAAACAAACTAGCACACTGGGGAAACCAAGACTATATCTGGCGGCCTGCAAGTCAGGCTCCAAGGCATTTAAAGGGCATGGCTACCTCTCGCAAGCTCACAGTCTGATGACCTCATCTGGACCGCCCCCAGAACCAGGCCAGATGGTGATGCATGACTGACACCAACCACTTCATCTCTGACAGAAGAGCGAAGCCTACACCCACCAGACGCCTGCGCAGGGACCCCCTCTCTGTCACCAACATTACCCACAGGCGAAACATGGAGATGCGCAGTGACATTTCAGGAGGCAGAAAAAGACGCTCACAGGCTCAGTTTGGATTACACAAGAATATAAAAAGCAGATCTCCAAGAAATAATCACACATGTGGGCCAATGTTCCTGGTGTCAATGATGCACTTAGAGTGGTGGGTGGAGGAGGACTTTGTGGCAAAAAGGGTACTGTATCACAAGCGTACAGCTGAATATAGTCTAGGGTCATTGTAAATCTCCGTATATATTTCCGGAGTAACAGACAGACTCTCACAGGCTCAGTATGGATCACACCAGAATATAATAACAAGAAAAAGGGGGTACTGTATCAGCAGATGCCAGGGATATAAAGTATAGTGCAAATAATCTAAATCTCCGTATATATTTCAGGAGGCAGAAACTGACGCTCTCAGACTTAGTATGGATTACACCAGAATATAACAAGCTGAAAAAGGGTACTGTTTCACCAGATACAAGGTATATATAGTATAGTGAAAATATTCGAAATCTCCGTATATATTTCAGGGGGCAGACACTGATGCTCTCAGGCTCAGTATGGATTACACCAGAATATAACAAGCTGAAAAAGGGTACTGTTTCACCAGATACAAGGTATATATAGTATAGTGAAAATATTCAAAATCTCCATATATATTTCAGGAGGCAGACAAAGACGCTCTCAGGCTCAGTATGGATTACACAAGAATATAAAAAGATGAAAAAGGGGTACTGTATCACCAAATACAAGGTAGTATAGTGAAAAAATTCTAAATCTCCATATATATTTCAGGAGTCAGACAATGACGCTCTCAGGCTTAGTATGGATTACACAAGGATATAAAAAGTTGGGAGGGTAGAGGAGGTGGGGTACAGCCCAGATAGGGAGTTGGCAAAAATGGCATATGTTGAGGTGTATAATGGACGTTCAGCGTTCAGCAGCTGCAAATGGATGAATTGGAGAAGTCTGCGGAAGAGGAGGACAAGAAAAGGGTACTGTATCACCAGATACAAGGTAGTTTAGTGAAAATATTCTAAATCTTCGTATATATTTCAGGAGGCAGACAATGACGCTCTCAGGCTCAGTATGGATTATACAAAAATATAAAAAGATGAAAAAGCGGTACTGTATCAGCAGATACCAGGTATATATAGTCTAGGGAAAATATAGGAAATCGCCGTATATATTTCAGGAGTCAGACACAGATGCTCACTCAGTATGGATTTGACCGTAATACAAAAAGCAGAAAAACGGTTCTGTATCAGAAGCGTACAGCTGTATAAGGTGTAGGGGAAAATTTAAATCTCCGTATATATTTCCGGAGTCACACACAGACGCTCCCTCAGTATGGATTTGACTGTAATACAAAAAGCAGAAAAACGGTACTGTATCAGAAGCGTACAGCTGTGTACGGTGTAAGGGAAAATGTAAATTTTCGTATATATTTCCGGAGTCACACACAGACGCTCACTCAGTATGGATTTGACCGTAATACAAAAAGCAGAAAAACGGTTCTGTATCAGAAGCATACAGCTGTATACGGTGTAGGGGAAAATTTAAATCTCTGTATATATTTCCGGAGTCACACACAGATGCTCACTCAGTATGGATTTGACAGTAATACAAAGAGCAGAAAAACGGTACTGTATCAGAAGCGGACAGCTGTATACAGTGTAGAGAAAAAATTAAATCTTCGTATATATTTCCGGAGGGGCAATACCCCGAAACACAGTGTCTGAAAATTGAGATTCAGCTTTGGCTATTATCCTAGGTCATGTGATAAGGCTCGTTAAAGAGTCAACATTGACTTGTAGGATTGCTGCCTTCCAATAGGTGGCACTAGAGTTCTAGCTCTCTTCCTCTCTGAAGAGACAATTTGCAGAATTAGCATATTTCCCATAGAAGCATTGCGGCTTTAAGTCTCCTCATCTCGGCATGCTTAGCATGTTGATCTCCGCAAGGAGTGATGATACTTCTTAGACAATGGTCTGACGTCTCTCATACAGCCAAACCAGATCTCCGCTTTGCACTGACGAGGTGCAAAGTGTCCTGGATACCTTGAGTGCTGTCTCTTGGCCTTCTGGCATCGCCACTTCGGTGGCTTAAGCCGGTTGCTGCTTTTGGGAGATAGCCAGGAGGATTCAGGGAGATGATCCTTGGAGTTGTGGACGATGGGAGTCCGACTTCAATTCTCTGGGACCGGTGATAGCCGGGTCAAAAATGGATTCCGGATTGAAATCGCTGAAGAAAAGAAGTTGCATTTTTCCCTGGGATATTTGGTCAACATGGTGTTTTATGACATCCTGAAGATTCGGAAGTCCGATATAATATGCCTGCAGGAGTTCAGGAGGGAAGGCAGGTATGTGCTGGTGCTATCTTCTATGGCGGCTTGCCAGAATTTGTTTACTGCCCTGAAAAATGGAGTTTGCAAATCCTTTGCTGGAAGGACTTACCTTTACTGTGCTATACTCTAAGGGGGATATCCCACTTGTGGTTTTCATACACAACCCTTTTGTTTCCCTGGAGGACATTACTTTATTTTTGAAAAGACATTGCATTTATGTTCAGTACTCCCACAGGGTCCTGAATGGAGAAGGGCTCTGGACCGGGAAGTACAAATTTTTTGTGAGATTTGGGATGGATCCCCAAGGCCCGGGAGGCATCCATTACCCCCCTCTTAATTTTCTCAATTGGGAAAAATAGTGTTTTTTTGTTTTTTCCAGATGCCCCACTGTATTGCAGGAGGTGTAAAAATGTCGGGCATACCCAGGATAGTTGCAAGGACATGCCAACTTGTAGGAATTTCAATGGTTCCGGCCATATGGAAAAAGACTGCACAAATCCTGTTATGTGTAATGCTTGTGGTGAGGAGGGCCATAAGTATCGGGATTGTAAGGCCAGGATCAGTCCTAGGTCTTACGCTGAGGTCACAGGTGGGGCAGCTGCGCCCCCTGCTGCTGTTGTTGACATTCCACAGGTTACAGACCCGGATCTTATTGAGGAACCTGAAATCATGGATGCACATGAGGAGGCCCTGCCCGAAACGAAGACTCCCAGCCCAGAGGTGGCAGGTTTGGAACTTGCTGAGGTTGAGTGTGAGCTCCCTCATCAGTCTGATGTCTGTGGGGAGGGGAGTTGGAGGGTTCTCTTGGTAATACCCCCAGTATATCTTGGTTAGCTACTGAGGAGGAGTTGACCAGTTGTGGAGATCAAGGTGACTTCACTCTTGCAAGGCCCTCTGAGGAGGAGGAGGAGCCTGGAACTTCCTGTAAAAAGCCCAGAACGGATTGGGCGGACGCCGGTGAAGATTGTTTAAGTCCGGTGAGTGAACGTAGTTACCCTCAGAATGTCTTCTCTCCTGACACCAATGTTTTTTTAGGCATTCCCGCAGACGTAAACAGATTCGGGGAGTTGCAGTTCCAGATGGAAGACGAAAACGGCTGAAGAAGAAGTGGCCTGTTTGTCGTCATGTAAATAACACCATCATGTTATGGCTCCCCAAGCTGGTTGGGGCATTGCGTCCCTGAATGTCAGACAAATTAGATCTAAATCCAGGAGGGCAGTCGTCCTAGATTACATTAAACAGATGAATGCTCACATCTTTTGTCTTCAGGAATGTGGGATTGAGGACGCTCCAAGCGATAAGGACTGGCCTTACGGTCAGCATGTATGGTCTGGCTCATGTGTTAATAGGAATGATGGTGTATGGATATTAATGGGTAACAGGTAGATTAGTTTAGATAGCTACACGGTGGTAGAGGTGGGTAGATGTATAATTGCACATGTTAGCTATAGGGGGTGGCGGGCTAGAATTATTAATGTGTACTGTCCATCAGGAAAGGATGGGAAAAAGGAGCGTCTGGCTCTTTTGGAAAAATTAAGTTTGTTTCTTCCAGGCAAAATGCCTACAGTTTTAGTTGGAGACTTTAATTGCATCACAGAAGGGAATTGTGACATAACTGGTAAAAAGTTATCCAATCTTATTTCTGATTTTTCCCTTCTAGATGCTGCTGCTCTGAAATTTGGCATCCCACCACCGCCAAAATACCATGCTGATAGGGGTGGTATTGCATCCAGAATAGATAAAATGTTGTTTTCCAAAAATATGTTGTGTATGCATTTTGAACAAAATGCTGTACCTTTTTCTGATCATGAGTGTTTGAGAGGTGTGTTTAGTGCGATTGATGACCGTGTGTATGGTGGTGGGGTTTGGAAGCTGAACGTTAGGTTGTTAGAAGATGAGGATGTGATGAATGAATTAAAAATAAAGTATAAAGAGTGGAGAGTATGTAAGAGGAATTTTGCGTGTGTGCTGGAATGGTGGGACTGGGTTAAGGTGTGTTGCAAAAAATTCTTCAAAAAATGGGGCTATAAAAAAGCTGCTATTTATCGGGAAAGATTTAATGATTTAAACAGGCGTATAGACTGGTTAAGGAAGTGTGGAGAAAGTGGGATGGATGTGTCTGATGAGCTGGCTGAGACAAAGAGTGAACTAAAGCGTGTTATGGATGCGAAAGGAAAGGAAATCATCTATCGCACCAAAATAGAACATCTTGAGAAAGATGAAAAGTGCACAAGGTTCTTTTTTAAGAAAATGAATGGGAGAAAGGTTGATATGGATAAAGTCCTGGATAGGAACGGTTTGTGTGTGTCAGGTGAGAATGTGATAAAGGAGGTGAATAGGTTCTACAGCAAGTTATATGATAAAAAATGGATTGACTCTGGTCTTGTTTCAGAAGTGCTGAATGGGTTAGAAAACAAGTTGGGTAGTGAAGAATGTGATATTTTGAATGAGGATGTGATTATGGATGAAGTAGAAAACGTGATGAAGAGTGCTAAAAAGAATAAGACACCAGGGAAAGACGGATTGCCGGTAGAATTCTATGTGAAAGCATGGGATTTCCTGGGTGCTGATTTGACTGAGATATGTAAGTACATGTGGGAGAATGGTAAGTTGTGTGAATCAATGAAGGAGGGGGTGGTTGTGCTTGTGTATAAGAAAGGTGAGAGAAAGTGTTTAGAGAATTGGAGACCTATAACGCTGCTGAATGCAGATTACAAAATCTATAGCAAATTGTTGGCGAATCGTATGCGTGAGGTGATTGGTAATGTTGTGGATGAGGATCAGGTGTGTGCGGTGCCTGGGAGAAGTATGAGTGATAACTTATTGTTCTTAAGGGATTTGATTGGGGACTGCATGGGAAGGAAACAGAAGTGTATGGTTATGACAATTGATTTTGAGAAAGCGTTTGATAGGGTCTCTCATGTGTTTTTGTTTAAAGTTCTGGAGAGAATGGGATTTCCTAAAAAAATTGTGAATGGGTTAATGTCTTTGTATGATTGTGTGTCAAGCGAGTTTCTTGTTAATGGATGGTTGAGTGAGAAAGTGAATATTATGTCTGGTGTAAGGCAGGGGTGTCCCATGTCCCCTGTCTTATTTGTATGTGTGATTGAACCTTTGTTGTGCTTGGTGAGACGTGATAAAGTGGTGCGAGGTTTGTTGGTTCCAGGGAGTGGTGGAAAGCATGTGAAAGTTCTTGGATATATGGATGATGTTGTGGTTGTGAGTGAAAGTGTTGTGTCTATGAGTAGAGTTAAGTTGCTTTTGGAGTTTTTCTGTGGTGCGTCTGGTTTTAGAGTGAATTGGAATAAATGTAGTTTTAAATGTTTTGGGGATGATGGGGTTAAAATGGAGGGGGTTAAATGTGAGGAGGGTGCTCTCAAAGTGCTGGGAGTATTATTTAATAAGGAGCTGGAAGGTAAGGAGAGCTGTGAGGAGTGTGGATTGCGCATAGAGCGTAAGTTAAATTTTTGGCGACTGAGAGACTTGACCTTGAGTGGTAAGATTTTGGTCATAAAAGCGGTGATTCTTCCGATTCTGCTTTTTATTGCAACAGTTTTTCCACCGTCTAATAGGAAAATAAAAAGAGTGGAAAAGTTAGTTTTTACTTTTTTCTGGAGTAGTAAAATAGAAAAACTTAAGAGAGAAAGTCTTTTTAAGGCATGTCACCATGGTGGCATGGCCTTTCCAAACATTGAGATTTTTCTGGGGCTTCAGTATATCAAAACGGTAGTTATTTTGTTGAATAAAGGAAATAAAGGAGCGTATATGGCAAGATATTCTGCTGGTTGGATGTTGTATGGCTTGTGTTGGAGAAAGAGGGATGCTAGAGTGCCTGTTGCTTTCAAGTGTCCGGTCTGGTATGAGGTGATTGAAAAGTTTGTGAGGAAGCATGATTTACTGAGTGTGCCGATGAATGATTTTAGAATGGCTAAGAAGGTGATGAAGATAATACATAAGAATGATGTGGAGAGTAATATTGTGGGTTTGAGAGGGAATGAAGTCTCGGTTGCATGGAAGAGTTTGGGAACGCATGGGATGTCTAATAGACAAAGGGATATTGTATGGATGTCCTTGCACAATATTTTGCCTGTGCGACAGGTTCAGGAGAGACGAGGTCTGACCAGAACGGAAATGTGCCCGAGAGAAGGATGTGGTGGATGTGAGACTGTGTGGCATACGATGTGGGACTGTGATTACGCGTACAGTGTGTGGAAGTGTGTAGGTGGGTTGTGTAAGGAGTTAGCGGGTGTGAGTTTTATTGACTGGCGTGTTGCAATGTTTGGAATTGGTGCATGTGGTCTTGTGAAAAATAGAATCCTATGGTTAATTATGACTTGTGTGATGCAGAGTTTGTGGGATGTGAGGAATTTAGGTATTTTCAAAGAGAAGCATTTATCTGTGAACAAGTGTGTCGGGCTGATCCTTTCTAGATTATACTTGATTTATAAATTAGACAGTGAAGGCGGTGGTGGTTCTGATGCAGAGGGCGTTTGGAAATTTAAAAATGGCAGCACCTGATCAAATATCAGTGAATTTTAGTGATGTTTATTGATGTTTATGACGTCTTTTGTGTATACCTTTGGTTTGTTATGCTGAATTAAATATGAACCATGATGATGAGAGTTGAAACAACGACGTTTAAGTTGCTGAGCTTATATTGAGTTGTTTATAACTAACCTGAATGGTTTTAAAAAAAAAAAAAAAAAAAAAAAAGGATACCTTGAGTGCTGTCTCTTGGCCTTCTGGCATCGCCACTTCGGTGGCTTAAGACGGTTGCTGCTTTTGGGAGAAAGCCAGGAGGATTCAGGGACATGATCCTTGGAGTTGTGGACGATGGGAGTCCGACTTCAATTCTCTGGGACCGGTGATAGCCGGGTCAAAAATGGATTCCGGATTGAAATCGCTGAAGAAAAGAAGTTGCATTTTTCCCTGGGATATTTGGTCAACATGGTGTTTTATGACATCCTGAAGATTCGGAAGTCCGATATAATATGCCTGCAGGAGTTCAGGAGGGAAGGCAGGTATGTGCTGGTGCTATCTTCTATGGCGGCTTGCCAGAATTTGTTTACTGCCCTGAAAAATGGAGTTGCAAATCCTTTGCTGGAAGGACTTACCTTTACTGTGCTATACTCTAAGGGGGATATCCCACTTGTGGTTTTCATGCACAACCCTTTTGTTTCCCTGGAGGACTTTACTTTATTTTTGA
Organism: Oophaga sylvatica; assembly: GCA_033576555.1. NCBI lineage: Eukaryota > Metazoa > Chordata > Amphibia > Anura > Dendrobatidae > Oophaga > Oophaga sylvatica. The sequence goes on from JARQOD010000002.1 coordinate 194,793,789, forward strand.
AAAGACATTGCATTTATGTTCAGTACTCCCACAGGGTCCTGAATGGAGAAGGGCTCTGGACCGGGAAGTACAAATTTTTTGTGAAATTTGGGATGGATCCCCAAGGCCCGGGAGGCATCCATTACCCCCCTCTTAATTTTTCAATTGGGAAAAATAGTGTTTTTTTGTTTTTTCCAGATGCCCCACTGTATTGCAGGAGGTGTAAAAATTTCGGACATACCCAGGATAGTTGCAAGGACATGCCAACTTGTAGGAATTGCAATGGTTCCGGCCATATGGCAAAAGACTGCACAAATCCTGTTATGTGTAATGCTTGTGGTGAGGAGGGCCATAAGTATCGGGATTGTAAGGCCAGGATCAGTCCTAGGTCTTACGCTGAGGTCACAGGTGGGGCAGCTGCGCCCCCTGCTGCTGTTGTTGACATTCCACAGGTTACAGACCCGGATCTTATTGAGGAACCTGAAATCATGGATGCACATGAGGAGGCCCAGAGGTGGCAGGTTTGGAACTTGCTGAGGTTGAATGTGAGCTCCCTCATCAGTCTGATGTCTGTGGGGAGGGGGAGTTGGAGGGTGCTCTTGATAATAGCCCCAGTATATCTTGGTTAGCTACTGAGGAGGAGTTAACCAGTTGTGGAGATCAAGGTGACTTCACTCTTACAAGGCCCTCTGAGGAGGAGGAGGAGCCTGGAACTTCCTGTAAAAAGCCCAGAACGGATTGGGCGGACGCCGGTGAAGATTGTTTAAGTCCGGTGAGTGAACGTAGTTACCCTCAGAATGTCTTCTCTCCTGACACCAATGTTTTTTTAGGCATTCCCGCAGACGTAAACAGATTCGGGGAGTTGCAGTTCCAGATGGAAGACGAAAACGGCTGAAGAAGAAGTGGCCTGTTTGTCGTCATGTAAATAACACCATCATGTTATGGCTCCCCAAGCTGGTTGGGGCATTGCGTCCCTGATAGAGTTGAGCGATACTTTCCGATATGCTAAAGTATCGGAATCGGAATGGTATCGCCGATATCACTAAAATATCGGCGATACCCGATACCGATACCGGAAGTCCCATGTAAGTCTATGGGAACAAAATATCGCAACTAAAAAAACCCCATTCTTTCCTTGTAAACACTAAATATACACACATAGAATACATATATATATTATATACATGTCATTGTGACATATATATATACATATATGTATAGTTTATACACTTCTACATAGTAAAATATCTTTTGATTCAATTGCCGGGTAAAGCCGGCTTCAGTGAAAAGACAGAAGCACCCGACATGAAATGACACTTGGTGTACATAGGGTTAAACATTTCTTTTCATGTCCTTTGCTATCTAATTTGCACAAACAATTAAATCAGACTATGTGTGCAAAATTTCACACCTGTAGGGGTTAATTAAAGGTGTAAATTTGTTGTAAAAAAAACGGACTTTTTTGCTACGAATTTACACCTTTAATTAACCCCTAGAGGTGTGAAATTTTGCACACATAGTCTGATTTAATTGTTTGTGCAAATTAGATAGCAAAGGACATGAAAAGACATGGTTAACCCTATGTACACCAAGTGTCATTTCATGTCGGGTTCTGCATTTTCACAAAAGCCGGCAATTGAATTAGCGGCTATTATACTATGTAGAAGTGTATGAACTACAAATATAAATATATATATATTATGTGTCACAAATTCAATGACATGTATATATATATATGAGGTGTAAAATTGCTGAAAAAAAATGCGTGGGCTCCCGCCCTATTTTCGCAACCAGACAGACAAAGCCAGTGAGTGGGGGCAGATAATAATAGCCCAGAGAGGGACCATTATTTTTGCCCCCCCCGGCTACTAACATCTGCCCCCAGACACCCCAGGAAAGACAAATCTATAATTAGATTCGCCCTTTCTGGCACTTTGCCCGTCTATTCCCATTGCCCTGTAGCGGTGGCGAATGGGTTAATATGGGGTTAAAGCCACCTTGCTATTGAAAGGTGACCTTAAGCCAGGTTAATAATTGAGAGCTGTCAATTAGACAACTATCAATTATTAATCCTATTGCATGAAATAAAAATAAAACACACACACTTTAATTAAAAATCATTTTAATGAAATAAAGACATGTTTTTGACCATCTTTTATTTTACTGCAAAAACCATTTCCTGTAATAAAAATAAAATAAAAAAGCAAAATTATTCTTACCTATCCCATGCACAGTCAGGTCCCACGGTGTAATCCTTCAGAAAGGGTTAATGTTTACTGCAGGGACCGCAGCTAATGCTGCAGCCTCACAGTAAACCCCAAATGAATGAGTTCCTCTCCTGCCTGACAGGAGAGTAAAGGCTGGGTGTCACATAACGATACACCAGCGATCCCGACAACGATATGCACTTGTCAGGATCGCTGGTGTATCGCTACATGATCGCTGCTGAGCTGCCAAACAGGCAGCTCAGGCAGCGATCTGGGACAGCGACACTGCGGGTAACATCGCTTAAGGGCCCGTCTCACATAGCGATATCGCTACCGAGATCGCTGCTGAGTCACTAGTTTTGTGACGCAGCAGCGAGCTCACCAGCGATATCGCTGTGTGTGACATTCAGCGACGATCAGCCCCCCTGCCGGGTATCGCTGATCGTCGCAGAAATGTCAGGACCTTTTTTTGATCGCTGGTTTCCCTCTGACAGGCACGCATCGCTGCGTGTGACAGGCGGGAAACCAGCGATCAAAGGTCCTGACATTTCAGCGACGATCAGCGATACCCGGCAGGGGGGCTGATCGTCGCTGAATGTCACACACAGCGATATCGCTGGTGAGCTCGCTGCTGCGTCACAAAACTAGTGACTCAGCAGCGATCTCGGTAGCGATATCGCTATGTGAGACGGGCCCTTAAGTGGAAAGCTTAATTGATTGCTTTCCACTTTCACTTCAGGTCAGCCAGGGACACAATCAGTGACGTCAGAGGGAACTGATTAACAAAAATAGGGGTTCCCTTCGAAAAAAAAATGGCGTGGGGTCCCCCCTATTTTTGTTAACCAGCCAGATGAAGCAGACCGCTGAGGCCTGGATTTTCAGGCTGTTAAGGAGCCAAGATCCATGGACCTTGCCAGCCTGATAATACCAGGCCACAGCAGTCTGCATATCTTGGCTGATTAACAAAAATAGGGGATCCCCTCGAAAAAAATTGGTGTGGGGTCCCCCCTATTTTTGTTAACCAGCCAGATGAAGCAGACCGCTGAGGCCTGGATTTTCAGGCTGTTAAGGAGCCAAGATCCATGGACCTTGCCAGCCTGATAATACCAGGCCACAGCAGTCTGCATATCTTGGCTGATTAACAAAAATAGGGGATCCCCTCGAAAAAAATTGGCGTGGGGTCCCCCCTATTTTTGTTAACCAGCCAGATGAAGCAGACCGCTGAGGCCTGGATTTTCAGGCTGTTAAGGAGCCAAGATCCATGGACCTTGCCAGCCTGATAATACCAGGCCACAGCAGTCTGCATATCTTGGCTGATTAACAAAAATAGGGGATCCCTCGAAAAAAATTAGCGTGGGGTCCCCCCTATTTTTGTTAACCAGCCAGATGAAGCAGACCGCTGAGGCCTGGTTTTTCAGGCTGGTAAGGATCCAATATCCATGGACCTTGCAAGCCTGATAATACCAGGCCACAGCAGTCTGCTTAGCTTGGCTGGTTAACAAAAATAGGGGATCCCCTCGAAAAAAAAAAAGTGGGGATCCCCCCTATTTTTGTTAACCAGCCAAGTAAAATGCAGACTGCTGCGGCCTGGTATTAAAAGACTGTCAAGGCCCATGGATTTTGGCCCTCAACAGCCTGATAATACCAGGCTACAGCAGCCCCACATTTGGCGCATCAAAAGATGTGCCAATTGTGGCACTTTACCCGGCTCTTCCCACTTGCCCTGTAGCGGTGGCAAGCGGGGTAATAAGGGGTTATTGTCACCGTTGATTGCACGGTGACAATAAGCCCGGTTAATAATGGAGAGGTGTCAATAAGACACCGATCCATTATTAATCCCAAAGTTATTAAATGTATAAAAAAAAGACAAAGCAAGAAAAAAGTATTTTAATGAAATAAAAGAGACAACACAGTTTTCATTTCTTTTATTATACTCTCATTCCTGCGACGCCATCGATCTCCTGTAAAAAAAGAAAAAAAAAAACCAACAGTATACCACCTGTCCGACACAGTCCATAACGATAGTCCCACGACGATCCAGCTCTGCTACATCGCAATGACAGGCAGAGCCTGTCATTGCAACGCAGCACAGCTGATTACCTGCTTCCCCGGCGGTGACGTCATCGGACTGACTGCTTTACGGCCGGGATTACCCAGCAGTCACTGCAGTTATCGCGAGAAACTGCATGTGACCGCCGGGGAGAAGAGGATGGCGGCCATGAAGCAGTCCAGGACGTGACCGCCGGAGATCTTCTGCCGGGTAAGTGCCGCTGACTCCTGACAGACCCGACGACGGACACTGACAGTGACAGTGACAATCCCGATTCCGGTATCCGATAAGACGAAAATATCGGAA
>JARQOD010000002.1:194798430-194871441 GCA_033576555.1 Oophaga sylvatica
TGATGTGTATGGTCCACTCACCCCCAATCCTGATGTGCATGGTCCGCTCACCGCCCAATCCTGATGTGCATGGTCCCCTCACCCCCCAATCCTGATGTGCATGGTCCTCTCACCCCCCAACCCTGATGTGCATGGTCCCCTCACCCCCCAATTCTGGTATGCATGGTCACCTCCCGCCCAATCCTGGAATGCATGGTCCCCTCACCCACCAATTCTGGTATGAATGGACCCCTCACCCCCAATTCTGGTATGAATGGTCCCCTCACCCCCCAATCCTGGTATAAATGGTCCCCTCATCGCCCAATCCTGATGTGTATGGTCCGCTCACCCCCCAATCCTGATGTGCATGGTCCGCTCACCGCCCAATCCTGATGTGCATGGTCCCCTCACCCCCCAATCCTGATGTGCATGGTCCTCTCACCCCCCAACCCTGATGTGCATGGTCCCCTCACCCCCCAACCCTGATGTGCATGGTCCTCTCACCCCCCCAATCCTGATGTACATGGTCTCCTCACCCCCCCAATCCTGATGTGCATGGTCCTCTCACCCCCCAACCCTGATGTGCATGGTCCCCTCAACCCCCAACCCTGATGTGCATGGTCCTCTCACCCCCCAACCCTGATGTGCATTGTCCCCTCACCCCCCAACCCTGATGTGCATGGTCCCCTCACCCCCAACCCTGATGTGCATGGTCCCCTCACCCCCCAATCCTGATGTGCATGGTCCCCTCAACCCCTAATCCTGATGTGCATGGTCCTCTCACCCGCCAACCCTGATATGCATGGTCCCCTCACCACTCTATCCTGATGTGCATGGTCCCCTCACCCCCCCAAACTTGATGTGCATGGTCCGCTCACCCCCCCAATCCTGATGTGCATGTTCCCCTCACCCCCCAATCCTGATGTGCATGGTCGCCTCACCCCCCTATCCTGATGTGCATGGCTCCCTCACACCCCCCAACCCTGATGTGCATGGTCCGCTCACCCCCCAACCCTGATGTGCATTGTCCGCTCACCCCCCAATCCTGATGTGCATGGTCCCCTCACCCCCCAACCCTGATGTGTATGGTCCACTCAACTCCCCCAATCCTGATGTGCATGGTCCCCTCACCCCCCTATCCTGATATGCATGGCCCATCACCGCTATTAAACTGCACACATACCCCCAAAAAAACAAACATTTATACTCACCTTTCATCCCTGTGCTCCAGCAATGTTCCGTTCTGCTGGATGCCCGGGAGGAGAGCGGCGCTGGAGTACGCGCATGCCCATGCCGCGCGGTCCGGCGCCATATTGCTGAAGACACACTGTAAATGTGTCTTCAGCAAAATGGCGCGGGATAGCGCTATTGTGCATGCGCGATCCGACGCGCACTCCTGGTCTCCTGCCCCGGGAGAAGAGAAGCGCCGCGGCAACGCTCCTCCCGGTCAGGTAAGTATGTGAGTATGGCGCCGGAGATCGCGATATGCATCCAGTACGCATACCGCAATCTCCGGCGCCATACAGAGTATTTGCCGCCATTTTTTTTGTGAAATCCCGCTGCGCTGATTGGCCGCTGCCGGACCAATGAGCGACGCGAGATTTCCTGGACAGACAGACAGACCGACCGACAGACAGACAGACGGGATAAGACAATTATATAGTAGATACTGCAATAGAACTTTTATAATAAGTGTTCTTAATGTGAAAAAAATTGTATACGAGCTAATTCAGATGTCAGTTTTTTATTTACAATTTTTATCTGTGATTTTCATAAATAGAACTTGTACTTTTAACCCCTTAATGACCGAGCCAAATTTGACCTTAATAAATGACAAAGCCAAATTTTACAATTCTGACCAATGTCATTTTATGAGGTTATAACTCTGGAATGCTTCAGCAGATACCACTGATTTTGAGAAAGTTTTTTCATGATATATTGTACTTCATGATAGTAGTAAAATTTCTTCGATATGACTTGCATCTATTTGTGAAAAAAATGGAAATTTGGCAAAAATGTTTAAAATTTTGTGATTTTCAAACTTTTAATTTTTATGCTCTTAAATCAAAGAGTTATGTCACAAAAAATTGTCAATAAATAACATTTCACATATATTTACTTTACATCACTATTTTTGAGCATATTTCTTTTTGTTAGGAAGTTATAAGGGTTAAAAGTTGACTAGCAATTTTCCCTTTTTTCAACAAAATTTTTAAAACCATTTATTTTAGGGACCACATCATATTTGAAGTGACTTTGAGGAGAAAATACCCAAAGTTACACCATTTTAAAAACTGCACCCCTAAAATGTATTCAAAACCACATTCAAGAAGTTTATTAACACTTCAGATGCTTCACAGGAACTGAAGCAATGTGGAAGGAAAAAAATTAACATTTAATTTTTTTCACAAAAAAATGTACTTTAGACTCAATTTTTTTTTATTTTCACAAGGGTACCAGGAGACAATGGACCCCAAAATTTGTTGTGCAATTTCTCCTGAGCTCGCTGATACCTTATTTGTGGGGGAAATCTACTGTTTGGGCAAATGGCAGAGCTTAGAAGGGAAGGAGCATCATTTGACTTTTTGAATGTAACATTTGCTGTAATAATTAGCGGATGCCATGTCCTGTCTGGAGAGCCGATGATGTGCCTTAAGAATGGAAAAACCCCAAAATTACCCCATTTTGGAAACCATACCTTTCAATGATTTTATCCAGGGGTATAGTCAGCATTTTGAAACAACAGATACGACACATAATTTCATAACATTAGTTTGTCATATTATCATAGAATGGTAGAGTTGGAAGGGACCTCCTGGGTCATCTGGTCCAACCCCCCTGCTCAAATCAGAATTCAATAAATCATCCCAGACAGATGTCTGTCCAGTCTCTGTTTGAAGACTTCAATTGAAGGAGAACTCACCACTAGAGTTGAGCGATACTTTCCGATATCCTAAAGTATCGGAATCGTAATGGTATCGCCGATATCACTAAAATATCGGCGATACCCGATACCGATACCGGAAGTCCCATGTAAGTCTATGGGAACAAAATATCGAAATTAAAAAAAAAACATTCTTGCCTTGTTGGTTAATTGTACATGAAGGAAAACAACAAAGACTAATGTAGAATGTATTGGGGAGGTTGAGGAGACATTAAAGGCATAGATGTTTGACCCAATCCAATGGAATAGCATTAATTTTTTTTTTTTAGGAAATACGTTCGGATTGACGAACAAATTGACAATGTTGTTAACCTTTTTTCTATTTTGTCAAATATGTCTGTTTCACAACTTCCATGGTCTTCACCTTTTTAACTTTTCACACACTTTCTCCTTCATAATTTTCAGCAGCATCATCTTTCTCATCAAATTATTCTTCATCTTCACCTTATTAATCTTCTAAAACTTCTTGCTATTCATCTTTTTGTTAACATTACTTATATTGTTCTTATTAAACAGTTATTATTCTTCATATTCTACTTCTTCATGTTCTTCCTATTCATCCTTTTCATCATATTCTTATTTGTGACAGACATTCCTGTACTTGTAATCTGTAAAACTCTGAATTTTCATCCTTCCGTTCTTGCTGTCACGAAAGATTTTAATTACAACAGTATTTGTCCGCGTTCAGTTTAGCCTGCAGCAGCATCAGGCATTTTCCAGGGGCACCACGAGGAGGAACGGACTCACCCCCATACACTGCTTAGTCTTCTTCTGCTTAGAATTTAGAGCATATATTTTGCTCTTCATTTTGGTCTTATACTTAATGTTCTTCTGCTTTTTGATCTTCTGCTTATTGTTCTTCTGTCTCTTGTTCTGTATCTTGTAGTTTGTCTTAACCTTCTTTGTCCTGTTGGTGATGGTACAAAAGCCAATGGAAGTAACGAGGACCAGCTGACTGTGCTGGAACCCGGAGGTCAGCAGAAGGAAAAGAGCCAATGGCACAACCGAGGACCAGCTGACGTTACTGGGACAGGGTTACTAAGCAGGAGGTACCTGTGCTCCAAAGCACTACCAAGGACCAGCAGACGTTGCTGGAACTCGGATACCGACATGGAGGCACCTAGGCCAAAGGCACTGCGGAGAACCAGCTGACGGTACTGGAACCCGGATGGGTAGCAGAAGGTACAAGAGCCAAGAAAGTAATGAGGACCAGCTGACTGTGCTGGAACCCGGAGGGTCAGCAGAAGGAAAAGAGCCAATGGCACAACCGAGGACCAGCTGACGTTACTGGGACAGGGTTACTAAGCAGGAGGTACCTGTGCTCCAAAGCACTACCAAGGACCAGCAGACGTTGCTGGAACTCGATACCGACATGGAGGCACCTAGGCCAAAGGCACTGCGGAGAACCAGCTGACGGTACTGGAACCCGGATGGGTAGCAGAAGGTACCCATGGAAATTAAAGTTGAGGCAGCAGACTGTTTGCCGTTCACACAGCAGGGGAACAGCTGACATTACTGAACCCCAGTAACACAGGAGCAAGTGTAGACTGTGCTAACAGCACTTCCGAGAAACAACTGGCGGTGTTGTAACCCAGGGATGAGAAGAGAACAGGGTGGAGGCAGCAGGACTTTTTGCCGTTCACACAGCAGGGGAACAGCTGACATTACTGAACCCCAGTAACACGGGAGCAAGTGTAGACTGTGCTAACAGCACTTCCGAGAAACAACTGGCGGTGTTGTAACCCAGGATGAGAAGAGAACATGGTGGAGGCAGCAGGACTGTTTGCCGTTCACACAGCAGGGGAACAGCTGACATTACTGAACCCCAGTAACACGGAGCAAGTGTAGACTGTGCTAACAGCACTTCCGAGAAACAACTGGCGGTGTTGTAACCCAGGGATGAGAAGAGAACATGGTGGAGGCAGCAGGACTTTTTGCCGTCACACAGCAGGGAACAGCTGACATTACTGAACCCCAGTAACACAGGAGCAAGTGTAGACTGTGCTAACAGCACTTCCGAGAAAAACGGGCGGTTTGTAACCCGGGATTGAGAAAGAGAACAGGTGGAGGCAGCAGGACTTTTGCCGTTCACACAGCAGGGGAACAGCTGAATTACTAAAAACCCATAACACAGGAGCAAGTGTAGACTGTGCTAACACACTTCCGAGAAACACTGGCGGTTGTAACCCAGGGATGAAAGAGAACATGGTGGAGGCAGCAGGCTGTTTGCCGTTCACACAGCAGGGGACAGCTGACATTACTGAACCCCAGTACAGGGGAGCAAGTGTAGACTGTGCTAACACCCTTCCGAGAAACAACTGGCGGTGTTGTACCCCGGGGATGAAAGAGAACAGGGTGGAGGCAGCAGGACTGTTTGCCGTTCACACAGCAGGGGAACAGCTGACATTACTGAACCCCAGTAACACAGGAGAAAGTGTAGACTGTGCAAACAGCACTTCCGAGAAACAACGGGGGGGTTTTGTCCGGGGGGGTGAAAAAAAAAGGGTAGGCCGGCTGTTTCCTTTTCACACGCAGGGGAACAGCTGACATTCTGAACCCCAAACCCCGGGAGCAAGGTAGACGTTAACAGCACTTCCAGAAACAACTGGCGGTGTTGTAACCCGGGAGAAAAAAACAGGTGGAGGCAGGGGACTTTTCCCCGTTCCACAGCAGGGACAGCTACATTACGAACCCCAGTAACACGGAAAAAGTGTAACTGTGCTAACAGCACTTCCAGAAACAAGGGGCGGTTTTTGTAACCCAGGGAGAAAAAAACATGGTGGGAGGGGGATTTTTCCGTTCACACAGAGGGGAACAGCTGAAATCGAACCCCAGAACACGGGGCAAGTGTAACTGGCTAACAAAAATTCCGAAAACAATGGCGGTGTGAGCCCAGGGATGAGAAGGAACAGGTGGAGGCAGGGGGACTTTTTCCGTTCACACGCGGGGAACGCTGACATTACAAAACCCCCAAAAACACGAGCAATGTAGACTGTGAACAGCACTCCAAAAACAACTGGCGGTGTTGAACCCCGGGGATGAGAAGAAACATGGTGGGGCAGGGGGACGTTTGCCGTTCCACAGCAGGAACAGTGATTTTACGAACCCCATAACACGGAGCTGTGACTGGCTAACAGAACTTCCGAGAAACAATGGCGGTGTTGAAACCCAGGGGAAAGAAACAGGGTGGGGCAGGGGGATTTTGCCGTTCACACAGCGGGGAACACTGACATTACTGAACCCCAGAACAAGGGTGTAACTGTGCTAACAGCATTCAGAAACAACACGGTGTTGAACCCCCAGGGAGAAAGAGAAGGGGTGAGGCAGCAGATTTTTCCTTCACACAGGGGGGAACAGCAACATTACTAAACCCCCCTAACGGGGGAGCAAGTGTTAACTGTGCTAACGCACTTCCAGCAACAATGGGGGTTGGGAGCCGGGTAAGGGGGGAGTTTAAATACTAGATCAAGTATTTTCCTTGTAGTTCTTAAAAATTCTATACCCAAAAAAAGAAAATAAACCTTAGTCCATAAGATGATGATTTTATTTTAAAAAAAATTTAAAAAATTAATAATTGAAAAAAAAAACCATCATTAACTTTTAAAAAAAGAATGCAAACCACAATAAAAATCGGTTAAAAAATCTGCTATAGGGTTTTAAAAAAAAGCATAAAGTAAATCAGAACCTTTTAATGATGGTAAGTAACAGTATGTAAACCATTTTCTTTTGTGAATAAATCACTAAAAGTTTTTAAAAATCAAAAATTTCCACATGTAATATGAAATTGTGCCAATATTTAATAAAAAAAAAAAACTTTAAAAAGTGCTAGAAAAAACAAAATTATGCCGACGTGGACTTGAAGCTGAAACAAATAGTAAGGTTATATAGAGACCGCATACCACAATGGTGAAGGCATGTAATATGACCTAAAAATGGTCGTTACTAAACATCCTTTTTTTTATATCTTTCTAAAAGGGTACTTCATGTATCTTGCCCTTTTTTTGGACGCACAGAGGGGCTTCCGTGACGCGTTGGGTATTGGACTCTGTTCTTATACGCAGAAAACTTTCACGGGCCATCTTTTATCATCGCAAGCGTACCGACAACACAAAGCTTGTCAGCGCTTTACCGAAACATGCACCTATGTAAACATACACGCATGTGCCCAAATTTCAAAAAAAGCAACAAAAAAGCGTGTGAGGTGTGACACAGCGTTTTGAAAAGGGACATTTTAATCGCTTTTTACAGGTTCGCATTCGTTATAAAAAATATCATTCACCTATTCACAGTTGTCGTTTTTCGCACCACTTACAGGTAATATTTTGCTATTGTGACTATGCACTTTGTTTTTCCAAAGTAATGCTGTTTTTGTTAGGTTACATGTTCATGAAGGCCTTATGTAGGGTGTTAACTTTTTTAAACAAAATTTTTTTTTAAAAAACACAAATAAAAAAATGTTGAAGGGACTTTTCCACTGTTTTTTGCACAATTTACGGTCATCAGTCCCAAAAAAACAGGGGAATTTTTTTCTTGTATGCTTTTTAAAAACAAGAACACTGAATATAACCTTCGACGCGCAGTTTCAAATTTTTTAACCCACTTTTCATTTTCCCAAAATTGCAGTTTTTGATCTCATGATGTGATTGGGGTTTGTCTAAGCATGGGGACAAGGTTGCCACATATCCTATAGAAAAGTGGGTTTTGTGTTTGATTTTTTTTCGACATGTGCATATCTGAATAAATGTCAAATTTTTTTTTTCCGATTTGTGACAGAAAATCATTTTATGTTTAAAGTTGACGTTCAATGTTTAAGCTTAGAAATCATGGTTTACCCCCCATTCTATGTTAGCACTAGCACTTTTTAGATTCATTTTTTTTTCACCATTTTGGGGGCTAGCATAATTTTCCGGGGCACCAGCGGGGGCAGAGGGTTTTTGAACCCCACAAACAATCAGCGTTTTTTTTCATTGGCATCAACCTTCTGAGCAGCAACGGGGGCTGTAAACCCAGGGTAAGGGGGTGGGGCAAGGGCCCAGTATGAGCTTTTTTAATTAAATTGAGTTAGCAGCAGTAATTTTTTGCCAGACAAAAAAGCGGGAACGCAGGCTTACTGCCCCCCAAAAAAAACATCAGCGATTGTTTTCACTGGGATCTAACTTTGGCGCAAGGCCTGTTGAACCCGGGGGCAAGGGGGGTTAGGCAGAGGCCGTATGGACTTTTTGAAGTTGAAGTTGTGTTAGCACAGTAATTTTTGCCAAACACACACGGGAACAGCAGGGCTTACTGAACCCCAAAACACTCAGCGATTTTTTCATCTGTGCACTAACACTTCGACAGCAACGGCCTGTTAACCCAGGGTCAAGGAGGGTAGCAAAAAAAATTTTTTTATTCCTTTTACGGGCCATTGCAAATTATGTACTTCAAACAAAATAAATAAGTTTTACTCCCAAAAAAAAAGATGAATTTAATTTTAAAGAATAAAAAATATTTATACTTGCAGTCCTCTGTGGTTGATAACTTTTAAAGGGCTAACTAAAATTTGGGGTAAAAATTCAAATTTTTCGAGACTCCCGGGGTGTCTTCACGGGTAAAGTAAACCAAAAAAATTAAGAATCACTATTCTACACACAACAGACACGGAATTCCAGAAAGGGGGGGAGGGACAAGGGGGGAGCCCGGGAAAACAAAAAGGAAACGGGTAATTATCACGCCCACAATCACAGTAAAAAATGAATTTCCCTTTGGGAAAAAAGACTTTTGATGCCCGTCATAGCAAGGTATGGAATTATTTTTTTTAAAAAATATAACTCAAATATGAAAACCCCCCAAAGGTTTCGAATATAAGTCATCATGACCTTTGACAGTTATGAGAATAATGATCACGGGGATTTATGTCATTCATTAATTAAGGGGAAACGCAATGACCTTCCGGGTCAAAAACCCCAAAAAATACGTCAATGGGGGGGCAATAAATTTCTTCCTTATCTAGGAACTTTCCCAAAATATTTTTTTTCCCCCGTAGATAATGACAGTTCTGTAACTCACTTACTTTTTTACCTATTGACTTTCCTGTGTCCGTTTGTTAAAAATGAAAAAGTTAAATTTTTTTTTTGTTAGTCTTCCCTGATAAAGGGGGTAGTAGCCTTGAAATTTTGAAATTTTTTTTCCATCTTTTCTTTTATCCAAAAAAAGGGTTTAAAAACCACTGCTGATCTGAAGTCAAAAATTTTTTTAATCTACGGCAACCGGTACAAAAACAATTTTTTAAAATTTCAAAAGGGGAAAAAAAAGAAAATACAAATATAAACGCAAAAGCACACCAAAATAAAGGGAACAAAAAAAACCCCCAAAAAAAAAATTTGGTAAAAAATTTTAAGTGTTGTAAATTAAGATTAAAAGTAATTTTTTTTTTTATGAATAATGTTAAGGAACGCTTTTAAACCATAACAAGTGAAACAAGGGATTTTGTAAAGTCACCATCATCATCATCGCAAATTTTATGTCAGTCACAGACAATCAAAATTTAAGTTAAAAAAACGTAATTTTCTAAAACAGTAAAAACAGCCCATGGCTCACAATGTTTTTTAAGCCAAAAAAGACAAAAAAAAAATAACCTTTAAAAAACATAGGGATTTTTGTCACAATTTAATGTGTGCCGCAATGTAGGTGAAACAAAGGGACGGATGAAAGTTATTTTTTTCTGTATCAGACAGTGGAAAACCCCTGAGGGGAAAGCCCCCTGTTAACTGTACGCAATAAATCTGCGGCTGAAACATGCATTTTTTTTTTGTAAGGTTGAAGAGGGGGAAAAAAAGCGGTTGCGCAAAGCTTAACCTCAACACTCCCCTTTCCACTGTCACCTAGGGGGGGGTAGCGTGTGGCAATTAGTGTACAATGTGAGGTTAGGCGCGTTATTTTTCCCCTAGGCGCAAAAAAAATACAGCAGAAAAATTTAATGTGTAAACACACCTAGACAAACCAAAAAATTACTTTTCCCCTTTTTAAAAAATTTCAAGATAACAACCTAAGGTTCGCGACTTAATTGAATACGTATTACTAACATTGTCCATGGAACATGCACTTGATTTTCCATAAACCATTTTAATTTATATCTCTTGTGGTTTTTTTAAAAACATTGCAGTATAAGTAACCATTGTCAGTATCATGAGCACTTTCAATGAATAATTTATTATTGGACATTATTTTCCTGTTTTTAAGCTGGGGCCTTTTTTATAGGTGTTTAAGTTACAGTTGGCACAATTGTATTTTATAATGCGCATAAATAAAAAAACGTGAATGTTTAGGATTAAAAAACGACACCATTTAGTCATTTCTTACAGGTAAGATAAAATTTTCCTTTTAAAAACTTAATTCTAATCTAATTCTTTTTCATTAATTTAAAAAGTGAAGAGTAGACTATGTTTTATTTTTTGTTACCATTTTTAAAGACATGTGCAAAATGCGCTGTATCAAATTATTATTTCCATATTTGCATAAAAATTATCATTTACCGCAAAACTTCACAATTTCATGTTTTCCGATAACAAGAGGGGGGCGGTCTTCCCATTTTGGGCATGTTGGTATGTTTTTTCTGTCCTGGTCGGAAAAGGACCAAAAATTTTTCCGTTGACACAGCAGGGGGAAAAAAATGGCTTATGAACCCCCCCAACAAACTTTTTTTGTTTGTGGACACGCACTTCTACAGAACTGGCGTGTTGGGCCCAGGGATAGATTTTGGTGGTAGAAAGATGAAATAACAGGGGGCATGGATAACTTGGAACCAGTTATTTTTCTGAAAACGGACAGAGAAAAACTGGGGGGATCCCCGCCTTGTTCATTTTCAGAAAATAAAACCGGGGTACTTACGGGATATCCTGCGACGGTCTGTTTTTACAAACCTGCCATAAAAACGCGCCCCCATAATAAACGGGGGGCAGGGGAACCAGCACCCCCAAAGCAAAGGCTAAGGGCCTGTAACCAGTTAGAGACCCCCCAAAAAAAAAAGGGGAAGAGCCCCCTGGGAGTACACTGAAGGCAAAGCCAAGTATCGTCCCATGCGATACGTGCCTCCCCGACTGGGGGCCCCTCGGATGGGGGAGCATTTTTGGCGGCCACAAAACTTTGCCACATTTTGAACATATGGTCTTTCCTGTGCAGGGCACTGCTGGCTCCCTCTTGTTGCAGAGCTCCTACACGCCCACCACAGACTGCTTTGTAAAGCAGTAGCGCAGCATTCCTCGGCAGTAAGGTAAACATTGGGGTTCACCTGTGTTTTGGGTACTCCCGCTTTTACCTCCCGGTTAAGGGGTGTGATAGGGTTTTGACGTTGTCCCGGTAGCGGGGGGCTGGGGGGTGTACCCCAATAATCAGACGTCGGAAATGGGGCGATGCGGGTCGTTTTTTAGGCACTGCAGCATGAAATCAACCATGTGCTGCAGACTCCCAAGGGGAAAAAACCGTCCTCTGCAAGAGGCGTTATCCTGCCTGCTCTGCATCACCCCACCCTCGCTCTACAACTGCTAAGGTTGTGTACCCCCCTGGAGCGAGTCTTCCCCCCTCCATTGACTCCCCCCCCCCTTCCCCTCCAAATGGCCCGCCCCCCCCTTTTGAGGAACCCGTTGCCTGATTTTTCCAAAGGGAGGGGAATTTTTTTCCCCTCATCCTCCACCTCTTCCAAAACCCCCCCTTTTTGCTTGAGTTTTTTTTTTTTTAAGCGGGGAGAAAAGGGGGGCAGTGGGGGTGACTGTGCATCATTGCACTCGCCCCCCTTTTTACTCAAAAAAAGCACGAAAAAAAGGGCACATGCCTTAAAAATGGCCCACTCATTAATGGGGGGGGGGGGCGGCGCAAATTGCGTGTTGATTGCCCTGATCACTGATATCCATAACTCTGGTGCTGCTACACAACCGCTCCAAATATGTAACGTTGAATTCCACCTGGTGGATACGTCCATATGTCGGCGGAAGGCGCAATCTGCGTTGCAGAGCTGCAAGCGCATTTGGCCGCGGGGAAGTCGCAATGAGCGCACTCTAGGGCGGACTTGTGGCAGGCATCAAGACCCGGGTTGTCCCTCAAAAAACTCGCACGAAAAAAAGAGCACTTTTCCAGAAGGTATTGATGGGGTGCCAGGCCCAGGCCCCCAGATTTGGGCCCTTTTCCCACACCAAGCTGGGGAGTTTTCGCTGGCAAAAACCACACGTCGCTCTCCTCTTGTGGTTTTTCCAACCCCTCGCTGTGTGGCTTCGATTCCCCATGGGAATTAATTTCAGAACGCCTGTTGCCGTTTGGGCCCAAAGGCTGTGCTCAACGGCGCATCAGGTAAGCGTCCCCCCGGGTCCATGTGGAGGTAACCGGACGGCCCTCAGCGATGATTCTGAGGAACTGGGGAGGAGGAGGGGTCAATGTGGACAGACTTGATTCCGGCAATCCTTGGAGTTGGCAGAACACGTAAGCGCCACTCGCAAAAAAATCTACCCCTCCACAAAATTACCAAGGGCAGTGATGAAAGGTATCGCCCTGGCCATGGGTACTGGCCACGCATCGGGGGTCAGGTGGACCTTGCCTACACGGCGTTTTGTACGCGTTTAATTTTTGCCCCCAACATGCTTTGCAGACCAGGGACGGCTTGCCTCTGAAAATAAAATCGGCTGGGGCACATTGTATTGTGGGGACTGCCAATGCCATTAATTCACGGAAACTGTCAGTCTTCCACCCAGCCGAATGCAGCATTTAAAGGAAAAAAGGGTTTTTGCAATCCAGCATTCAAGCCTGTGCTCGTGGATGGTTTGCCAGTATGGCCGTCTTTTATCCATGCCGTGCTACCGATGGCTGTTTTGTGCCTGGGTGTGGAGGATACAAGGAACTTGCAGTGTGGGTGGAATAACACTTGTCTCGGACAACATTTACAAGGTTTTTTCCATTGGCGATCCTTTAGGAACCTTACCACCCCGTGTGTGAACGGAGGAAAGGCTCCAACAGGAGCTAAGAAGTAGGTGCTGCTGTAGGTTGGCCTACATCTCCAGTGTGTCTTTGTAACTCAACAAAGTGCTTTACCGCACAGTTTCCCATATTTGTTTTTATTAAGGTTACTGACACTTTTCCTCTTTTAATTTTTTGATTACACACTTGATTTTACATACAAATATCACGCAACTGTATCAAAAAAAGGGCCCGCAGAGCAATCCTGGAGGCCCGGTTTGGCTGTTGTAAAGAACTGCCCAACGGGTGCCAAACTGGAGGCTAAAAGCAACGAGTCTGCGCCTACCTTCCCTACTGTTTGGACCGTTGGTGCAATCTCTTCCTCAAGCGCCCCACCACCTTCCTGTTCCTCACCCATGTTGGGTCTTGGACCCCATCATCTCCACCACTACCCTCTTCCATCACCTCTGTTGGGGGTTGTCTGGCCACACCCTGCCAACAGAAACTGGCAACTGATCCATCACATCAATGCGTTCTGCGGTGTGCTGACCATCGGCCTGGCTCCCCCGCCTCTTTTAATTCCCGAAGACACAGCGTTGCGCACACTGCATACTGCCTCTTCTTCACATTCCAAATGCGCTTGCTGGCCCCTGTTTCCAACCAACAATTCTGAAACAGAACAAGACCAGCTGGCCCTGTACAGAGCTCTCTGACTGCCTGGGCAATTTGGCAGGCGGTAAGAAAACTGATGGTTGTTCAACAGTGCTGTGGTCCTAGAGGAGGGGAAGGTATTGAGTCGATGCATTGGCTGCCCCTCCAACCAAAAACGGTTCATTTGTTCTTTACGCAGCAGGGGACCTGAGCTCCTACAAAAGTGCCATAAAGGAACGCTCAGGGAAAAACTGGTGATCGTGGCACTGGGTGCGGGAGCAGCCACAGAATCCCCCCGTTCTCTCCCCCGCTGCAAATCCACGGCCCCGCCACACCACGGCCCTTACTCACGACTTCTTCATCTTGGTAGATTGATAAAGAAAGTCAGAAAAGTTAAGGCCAAAGTGTGGTTATTCCTCACAGACTACAGTGAAACCCTGCAGACAACTGTTCAGTATCTGTGAAAGGCCCCTTGTGTACTTCTATAGTTTTTGCAACCAATGTATTGTAACGGATGGAAGCGCGTCACACTAATAGATTAGATTTTTTTCCACTAAAATGAGCAGCACCTATTAGAGAAAAAGGTGAAGGATGAGGCAGTGACACAACGCTCAGCAGACTACAACCGGCAGTGTTGAAGTAACAAACTGAGCGTAATCTGCACCACAAAATGAAAAGCTCACAGACTACAGTGAACACTGAAACACAACTATTCACTATCTGTGAAAAGCTCCTTTGTGTACTTCTATAGTGTTTGCAACCAATGTATTGTATACGATGGAAGCGCGTCACACTAATAGATTAGATTTTTTTCCACTAAAATGGAGCAGCACCAATTAGAGAAAAATGTGAAGGATGAGGCAGTGACCACGCTCAGCAGACTACAACCGGCAGTGGTTGAAGTAAAAAACTGAGCGTAATCTGCACTCACAAAATGAAAAGCTCACAGACTACAGTGAACACTGAAACACAACTATTCACTATCGTAGAAAAGCTCCTTTGTGTACTTCTATAGTGTTTGCAACCAATGTATTGTATACGGATGGAAGCGCGTCACACTAATAGATTAGATTTTTTTCCACTAAAATGGAGCAGCACCAATTAGAGAAAAATGTGAAGGATGAGGCAGTGACACACGCTCAGCAGACTACAACCGGCAGTGGTTGAAGTACAAACTGGGCGTAATCTGCACTCACAAAATGAAAAGCTCACAGACTACAGTGAACACTGAAACACAACTATTCACTATCTGTGAAAAGCTCCTTTGTGTACTTCTATAGTGTTTGCAACCAATGTATTGTATACGGATGAAGCGCGTCACACTAATAGATTAGATTTTTTTCCACTAAAATGGAGCAGCACCAATTAGAGAAAAATGTGAAGGATGAGGCAGTGACACACGCTCAGCAGACTACAACCGGCAGTGGTTGAAGTACAAACTGGAGCGTAATCTGCACTCACAAAATGAAAAGCTCACAGACTACAGTGAACACTGAAACACAACTATTCACTATTGTGAAAAGCTCCTTTGTGTACTTCTATAGTGTTTGCAACCAATGTATTGTATACGGATGGAAGCGCGTCACACTAATAGATTAGATTTTTTCCACTAAAATGGAGCAGCACCAATTAGAGAAAAATGTGAAGGATGAGGCAGTGACACACGCTCAGCAGACTACAACCGGCAGTGGTTTGAAGTACAAACTGGAGCGTAATCTGCACTCACAAAATGAAAAGCTCACAGACTACAGTGAACACTGAAACACAACTATTCACTATCTGTGAAAAGCTCCTTTGTGTACTTCTATAGTGTTTGCAACCAATGTATTGTATACGGATGGAAGCGCGTCACACTAATAGATTAGATTTTTTTCCACTAAAATGGAGCAGCACCAATTAGAGAAAAATGTGAAGGATGAGGCAGTGACACACGCTCAGCAGACTACAACCGGCAGTGGTTGAAGTACAAACTGGAGCGTAATCTGCACTCACAAAATGAAAAGCTCACAGACTACAGTGAACACTGAAACACAACTATTCACTATCTGTGAAAAGCTCCTTTGTGTACTTCTATAGTGTTTGCAACCATGTATTGTATACGGATGGAAGCGCGTCACACTAATAGATTAGATTTTTTTCCACTAAAATGGAGCAGCACCAATTAGAGAAAAAATGTGAAGGATGAGGCAGTGACACACGCTCAGCAGACTACAACCAGCAGTGGTTGAAGAACTAACTGGAGCGTGATCTGCACTCAAAAAATCAAAACCTCACAGACTGCAGTGAACACTGAAACACAACTATTCACTATCTGTGAAAAGCTCCTTTGTGTACTTCTATAGTGTTTGCAACCAATGTATTGTATACGGATGGAAGCACGTCACACTAATAGATTTGATTTTTTTCTAATATAATGGAGCTGCACCAATTCCACTAAATAAAAAAAAAAAAAAGAGTCAGTGACACGTGCAGATGCCTACAAACAGCGGTGGATGCAGAGCAAACTGCAGCGTCACCTGCACTGTCACACACACACCTTGCACAGAGCTGTTAAAACAACACTGGCAAAATGAAGCTTTACACAGCGGTTGGTAAACTAGCCTGCCTCAAGCACAGTAGTACACACAAAATCGCAATATCTAACTGTCCCTCAGAGTGAGCAGAGTAGCGTTCTGTCCCTTACTGAGTTCACAGCACAGTGACGCTAAAATGGCGGCGGCGCCTTTTATAGTGCATTCTGACATCATTTCAGCAGCCAATCACAGCCATGCCATTAGTTAAGATGACCGCAGCATTACAGGATGTGCCCACACTTCGTAGGATTCCTCATTGGCTGACTAAAATCACATTGCCTCTCAAAGAATTATGGGAACTTCCGATTCCGGTATACGATATGGAAAAAGTATCGGAATTAAGTATCGGAATTCCGATAACGCGAATATCGGCCGATACCCGATACTTGCGGTATCGGAATGCTCAACACTACTCACCACCTCTCATGCCAGCCTGTTCCACTCATAGAACACCCTGTCAAAAAGTTTTTTCTAATATCTAATCTGTGTCTCCTCCCATTCAGTTTCATCCCATTGCTTCTAGTCTTTCCTTGTGCAAATGAGAATAAAGATGATCCTTCTACAATATGACAGCCCTTGTGTTGTGAATGGGTTTGAGATGAGTTCTGAGCAGAGGCCCCTCTGGTGGTTACAAGCAGTGCTAGTCTGTCCAGTGAAGATTGTGAGGACTGGGAATCAGGTGTTACTGACTGGTCTTATATAAGGGAGTCACCTTCCCATCAGGGTTGCCGGTGATCAATTGTTCTGGTCTGAATCCTTTATTCCAGTTTCCCTTGTAGCCTGCTGTGTCGTGTCTGCATCTCCTGCTAACAGATAAGACTTTTTCTTCTTTTGTGTTTGTGCTATATTTTTGCATTTTGTCCCCTCCGGGGCTTCTGCCCTCTCAGTTTTGTTCAGCCACTGATGTTTGTACTTTTGCTTTTTCCAGTTTTTTCAGTGGCTGCTGTTTTGATTTTGTTACACCAGAGAACTAATTTAGGTGGAAGAGGTCGTGTGATCTCAGGTGTTTTTGAAATTAGTAGAGTTGGTGCCTTTCAGGGTTTTCTGGGATTGCAGTAAGTACCCTTCCTATCCTTTTCTATTTAGTTAGTTTGGGCCCCAGCGTTTGCTCATACTATTTTCTTTCTGTGTCAGTATTTCATCTTGTCTTCCGCCATTACATGTTTGGGGACTTTCTATTATCTTTGGGTTCTGCTCCGGGGCAGATAGCTTTCCTATTTCTATCTTTAGGTGTAGTTAGTTTCTCAGGCTGTGACGAGGCGTCTAGGACCAACGTAGGAACGCTCCACGGTTGCCTCTAGTTGTGGTGGTTAGTCAGGGTACTGCAATCTCATAGATTCCAACTGCTCTGGTGTATTGCCTTTTTTACCTGCACTCCTCAGCTACCGAAACATAACAGTATCACCGGCCTAAAAATTGAAAATTGTATGGTACTCACAGAAGGGAAAAAATATTGTGAAAGAAAAAAGGTTGTCAGAGATATTTTTCTGTTTGTTGCATTTTCTTTTTTCCCTCTGTATCTCTGGTTGCTGGGGAGGATCTTTTCTCTCAATGGAGTTTGCACAGTTGTCTGGCAATGTGGATCAGCTTGCCACTGAGGTTCGGAGTATTGCTATCTATCTTGCTGGGTTGCCTGTTGTGGAACCTAGGATTCCCATACCAGATTTGTTTTTAGGGGATCGAGCTAAGTTTCAGAATTTCAAAAATAATTGTAAATTGTTTTTTGCCTTAAAATCTAAGTCCTCAGGGAACGCAGCGCAGCAGGTTCAAATTATCATCTCTCTCCTGCGCGGCGATCCTCAGGATTGGGCTTTTTCCCTGATACCTGGGGATCCTGTTTTGAGTGATGTTGATGCATTTTTTCAGGCCTTGGGTTATTGTACGATGAGCCTAATGTCACTGATCAAGCTGAAAAAGCCTTGTTGGCATTAAATCAGGGGCTTGATGACGCTGAGTTATTCTGTCAGAAGTTCCGTAGGTGGGCAGTCCTGACCAAATGGAATGACAACGCTTTGGCAGCCCTTTTCCGGAAGGGTCTGTCAGATAATGTAAAGGATGTTATGGTGGGATTCCCTGTCCCCTCTGGTCTCAATGATTCTATGTCATTAGCGATTCAAATTGACAGACGTTTGCGTGAGCGGAGAAGTATGCGTGGAATGGTGTTGCCTTGTGAACCAGCTTCTGAACCCATGCAGTGTGATAGAGTGGTGTCTGGGCACAGCGTCATGAGTTTCGAAAGCGCAATGGGATTATGTTTCTACTGTGGTGATGCCTCTCATGCTATTTCAGTCTGCCCTAAGCGGGAAGACGTTTTGCACGCTCAGTTGTCTTGGGTAGTGTTCAGACTAAGTTTTTATTAACTGTCACTCTGATATGCTCTCTGTCCTCATTTTCTGCTCAGGCTTTCGTTGATTCTGGAGCAGCTATTAATCTGATGGATTATGATTTTGCTAAACGTTGTGGATTTCCCTTGATACCCCTACAGAAGTCTATTCCCCTACTGGGGATCGATTCTACCCCTTTGGCTGAGAATAAACCCCAGTTTTCTACTCAGGTGATAATGAGGGTTGAACCTGATCACCAGGAGTGCTGCAAATTTTTGGTTCTGTATAATCTGCATGACATTATCGTGCTGGGTTTTCCTTGGTTACAGTCTCATAATCCTGTTTTGGATTGGAAATCTGTGTCTGTAACCAGTTGGGGCTGCCAATGTGTTAATACCAACACTCCTGTTTTTTCTGCCTCCCCCCAGGCTCAGGATGTTCCTGACTTTTTGATTGATTTTTCTGATGTGTTTAGCGAAAGTAAATCTGCATTTCTGACCTTGATTTCTGACCTGTTTTCCAGGGTGAAAAACGCTACTTGGTTTACCAAGCTTGACCTCAGGGGGCGTATAACCTTATTCGCATTAAGCACGGGGATGAATGGAAGACGGCATTCAATACCCCTGAAGGGCATTTTGAGTACCTGGTGATGCCCTTTGGGCTCACTAATGCTCCTTCCGTCTTCCAGTCCTTCATGAATGACATTTTCAGGGATTTTGTAGACAAATTTCTGATTGTTTATTTGGATGATATCTTGATTTTTTCTAATGACTGGGACTCTCATGTGAAACATGTTCAAACTGTATTCCAGATTTTGAGAGAGAATGCTCTGTATGTGAAGGGATCAAAGTGTCTTTTTGGCGTACAGAGGATCTCATTTCTGGGATTCATTTTGTCCCCATCTGTTATTGAAATGGACCCGGTCAAGGTTCAGGCCATCTGTGATTGGGTCCAACCTACTTCATTAAAGGCTCTTCAGAGATTTTTGGGTTTTGCCAATTTTTATCGTAAATTTATTGGTAATTTCTCGGTTATTGTTAAACCATTAACTGATTTGACCAGAAAGGGTTCTGATGTGGTGAATTGGCCTCCTGAGGCAGTCTCTGCATTTCAGGAACTTAAGCAGAGATTCACTTCTGCTCCTGTTCTAACGGCAGCCTGATGTTTCTCTGCCATTTCAGGTGGAGGTTGATGCCTCTGAAATTGGGGCAGGTGCCGTTTTGTCCCAAAAATATCCAGAGACCTCTAAAAGTAACCCTTGTGCCTTTTTCTCTCGAAAATTTTCTCCTACTGAACTTAATTATGACGTGGGTAATCGGGAGTTATTGGCCATGAAGTGGGCTTTTGAAGAGTGGAGACATTGGCTGGAGGGAGCCAAACATCAGGTGGTGGTCCTTACGGACCATAAGAATCTGGTCTATCTGGAATCTGCCAAGCGACTCAATCCTAGACAGGCCAGGTGGGCCTTGTTTTTCACACGTTTTAATTTTATGGTTTCCTTTCTTCCTGGCACTAAGAATGTTAAGGCGGATGCCCTCTCGAGGAGTTTCCTTGCGGACTCTCCTGAGTTATCTGATCCTTCTGTTATTTTGAAAGAGGGTGTAGTTCTTTCCGCCGTCTCACCCAATTTGAGACTTGCTCTGGAGGGTGTCAGGAGGATAGGCCCGAGTGCTGCCCTGTTGGAAAATTGTTTGTCCCGGACCAGTGGAAAAAGAGTGTGATGTCTGAGATTCATTGTTCCGCGTTGGCTGGGCATCCCGGAATTTTTGGTACCAGAGACTTGGTTAGTCGGTCCTTTTGGTGGCCTACCTTGTCTCGTGATGTCAGGGAATTTGTGCAGTCCTGCGGTACTTGCTCTCGCTCCAAGCCTTGCTCTCGCTCTAGTGGTTTGTTGATGCCATTGCCTGTGCCCAAGAGACCATGGACCCATATCTCTATGGATTTCATTTCCGACCTTCCTGTTTCTCAGAGAATGACCACCATCTGGGTAATTTGTGATAGGTTTTCCAAGATGATACATCTTGTGCCATTACCTAAGTTTCCTTCCTCCTCTGAATTGGTGCCGTTGTTCCTTCAGCACGTGTTCGTTTACACGGCATTCCTGAGAACATTGTGTCTGACAGAGGAGTCCAGTTTGTTTCCAGATTTTGGAGGACTTTTTGTTCTAAACTGGGTGTTCAATTGTCTTTCTCCTCGGCATTTCATCCACAGACCAATGGTCAAACTGAGAGAACAAACCAGACATTGGAGACTTATCTAAGATGCTTTGTGTCTGCTGATCAGGATGACTGGGTCTCTTTTTTGCCTTTGGCTGAGTTTGCTCTTAATAATAGGGCTAGCTCTGCTACTTTGATGTCTCCGTTTTTCTGTAATTCTGGGTTTCACCCTCGATTTTCTTCAGGACAGACGGAGGCTTCTGTCTGTCCAGGTGTTGACTCTGTTTTGGAGCGTATGCAACTGATTTGGGACCAGGTAGTGGAGAGGTTGTCCCTCTCTCAGGAGAGGGCCCAGCGGTTTGCTAACCGGCATAGGACTGATGGTCCTCGGTTTAAAGTTGGGGACTTGGTCTGGTTGTCCTCAAAGAATATTCCTATGAGAGTAGCATCTCCTAAATTTAAGCCTAGGTTCATTGGACCTTATAAGATCATGGAGATTATTAATCCTGTTTCTTTTCGTTTGCTTCTTCCAGGGACATTTAAGATCCATAACGTGTTCCACAAGTCCTTGTTGAAGAGGTTTGTTGAGCCAGTGGTTCCTGCTGCTGTGCCTCCTGACCCTGTTTTGGTTGAGGGCAATCTGGAGTATGTGGTTGAGAAAATATTAGATTCTCGTTTTTCTAGACGGAAACTCCAGTATTTGGTTAAATGGAGAGGTTATGGTCAGGAAGACAATTCTTGGGTGTTTGCTTCGGACATCCATGCTAGGAGACTTATCCGTGCGTATCATAGAACTCATCCTGACCGACCTGGTTGCTCAAATGAGGGTTCGGTGACCCTCCTCAAGGGGGGGTACTGTTGTGAATGGGTTTGAGATGAGTTCTGAGCAGAGGCTCCCTCTGGTGGTTACAAGCAGTGTTAGTCTGTCCAGTGAAGATTGTGAGGACTGGGAATCAGGTGTTACTGACTGGTCTTATATAAGGGAGTCACCTTCCCATCAGGGTTGCCGGTGATCAATTGTTCTGGTCTGAATCCTTTATTTTAGTTTCCCTTGTAGCCTGCTGTGTCGTGTCTGCATCTCCTGCTAACAGATAAGACTTTTTCTTCTTTTGTGTTTGTGCTATATTTTTGCATTTTGTCCTGCACTTCTGTGGGGGCCTTCAGGGTCCCCTCCGGGGGCTTCTGCCCTCTCAGTTTTGTTCAGCCACTGATGTTTGTACTTTTGCTTTTTCCAGTTTTTTCAGTGGCTGCTGTTTTGATTTTGTTACACCAGAGAACTAATTTAGGTGGAAGAGGTCGTGTGATCTCAGGTGTTTTTGAAATTAGTAGAGTTGGTGCCTTTCAGGGTTTTCTGGGATTGCAGTAAGTACCCTTCCTATCCTTTTCTATTTAGTTAGTTTGGGCCCCAGCGTTTGCTCATACTATTTTCTTTCTGTGTCAGTATTTCATCTTGTCTATCCGCCATTACATGTTTGGGGGTTTTCTATTATCTTTGGGGTTCTGCTCCGGGCAGATAGCTTTCCTATTTCTATCTTTAGGTGTAGTTAGTTTCTCAGGCTGTGACGAGGCATCTAGGACCAACGTAGGAACGCTCCACGGTTGCCTCTAGTTGTGGTGGTTAGTCAGGGTACTGCAATCTCATAGATTCCAACTGCTCTGGTGTATTGCCTTTTTTACCTGCACTCCTCAGCTACCGAAACATAACACCTTGAGATATTTGTAGACAGATATTAAGTCTCCTCTCAGTCTTCTTTTTTGCAAGCTAAACCTACCCAAATCCAGTAACCGTTCCTCATAGGACATGGTTTACAGACCGGTCACCATTCTGGTCGTTCTTCTCTGAATTTGCTCCAGTTTGTTGATGTCATTTTTTAAAATGTAGTGCCCAAAACTGGACACAGTGTTCCAGATGAGGTCTGACCAAAGAGGAGTAGAGGGCAATAATGACTTCACATGATCTAGACTGTATGCTTCTGTTGATACATCCCAGAATTGCATTTACCTTTTTTGCTGCTGCGTCACACTGTTGACTCATGTTCAGTCTGTGATCTATTAGTATACCCAAGTCTTTTTCATGTGCTGTTGCTTATCCCTGTTCTTCCCATTCTGTATATACTTTTTTCATTTTTATTGTCTAGATGTAGTACTTTGCATTTTTCCCTGTTAAAAACCTTTCTGTTAGTTGTTGCCCACTTCTCCAGTCTTTTGAATCTTCTCCCTCTTCTCTAGTATAAGCTATTATGTGTAAGTGTGTGTGTGTAGCCCATTCACTATCTCCATCCATCCCTCCCTCACTCCCTTCCTCAAGATGGCTGGACCATCATTGTAAATACACCATTGTATATACACTCCTGTACTTTGTACTCCCCCACCTCATTGTAGATTGTACCTCTCACGAGCAGGGTCATCTCATCTTATTTTGCTTTAATTATTGTATTGTTAACGTTGCTACTTATGACTTGTGTTTTGAAACTATTAAACTGTAAAGCGCTGCGGAATATGTTGGCGCTATATAAATAAAGATTATTATTATTATTATCCCTCCTAGCTCTGTGTCATCAGCAAATTTAATCAGTTTGCCCTCAATTCCTTCATCTAAATCATTGATAAAGATGTTGAACAAAACAGGGCCCAGGACAGAGTCTTGTGGTACCCCACTTGAGTCATTCTTCCAACTGGATGTGTAGCCATTTACGACCACTCTTTGGATCCGATCACTAAGCCAGTTATGAATTCACCTAACAGTTGCCTTGTACATTCCATACTTAGTCATTTTTTCAATAAGGATTGTGTGAGATACTTTGTCAAATGCTTTGCTGAAATCAAGATATACTATATCTACAGCATTTCCCTGATCCACCCAGTCAGTGATTCTGTTATAGAAGGAAATTAAATTAGTCTGACATGACTTATTAGTTAAAAAACCATGCTGACTCTGGTTAATCACTTCATTATCCAGGTACTTACATGCATTTTGTTTAATAATTTGTTCAAAGATCTTTCCTGGTATAGAAGTCAGACTTACCGGCCTATAGTTCCCTGGGTCCACCTTTTTCCCATTTTTGAAGATAGGAACAACATTTGCTCTTCTCCAGTCTTCTGGGACTTTTCCTGTTCTCCAAGAATTTTCAAAGATTATGGAGAGTGGTTAAAAAATGTATTCTACTATCTCCTTCAGTACTCTGGGGTGCAATTCATCTGGACCTGGAGACTTGAATTCATTTTTGTTAGCTAAATGTTTCCTCACTATGTTTCGGTTTATAGATATCCTGGATTCTCCTATTTCTTTAATAGGACAGTGAAGATCAGTTGATTTTACATTTCCTTTCTGAGAGAAAACAGATGCAAAATAGGAATTTAAAAGTTCAACCTTCTCAACATCCTTTCTTACCATTTCATCATTTTCATCCTGTAAAAATTCTATAGCATCATTGACTTTTCTTTTACTCTTGACATATCCCAAAATCCTAATCTGATTCATGCCCTTCAGATTTTGCAGACAGCATTATATTGTTCTTTAGATATGCCTTCCTCTTTCCATTTGATAAACATTTCATTCTTCCTTTTTAGCATGTGTTTAAGTTCATCCATCCTGGTTTCCTTAAATGCTTCCTATTCTTCCCTCTTTTCAGAATTGTTAATGATTGTGTTTTGAGAATCTCATTTTTCAAGATTTCCCATCCTTCCTGGACATTTTTGTCCTTAAGGATATCCAGCCATTGGATCCATGGGCGTACCCAGGATTAAAACTAGGGGGGGCAAGCCAATGTCGCATCTTATACAGGTTACATCATATACACTGTACATTATCCTGCATATTAGGTATGGAGCATTAGAACTGTTGTATACTGTATAATACAGCAGTGTATGCGACACTACGCTGTATATACCATATATTATACATGGCAGTCGCGCTCATGTCAGGAGCGGTACCAGCAAGTTCGAGGATTGCAGTGCGATCCTCGCATGAGTTATACGGCCGTCTGTCTATGCCCTTGTTACAATAATACTGAAATATTAATCTATTATTAAAGTATTAAGGAGCTCACAAGTAAAAAAAAGCCCCCTACCTCCCCTGTCCCACACCCCAACAGCCCATCGTCTCACATGCACCCCTTAGTGTTCTGTCCCACTGACCCCACAATACCCCCATCCTCTCACATGCACCCCTCAGTGCTCTGTTGCCCCTCCCCACTTCAGTCCCCACAATACCCCCATCCTCTCACAGTAAACCCCCAGTGCCCTAGACCCACAATACCCCCATCCTCTTACATTCAACCCCAGTGACCTGTCCACCCTCCCTCACAATACCCCATCCTCTCACATCAACCCCTGTGCGCCAGCCCCCACAATATCCCCATCCTCTCACATTCACCAACCAGTGCCCTGTTGCCCCTCCCCACTTCAGCCCCTACAATACCCCCATCCTCTCACAGTAACCCCCAGTGTCCTAGCCCCCAGAATACCCCATCCTCTCATGTTAACCCCCCAGTGCCCTAGCCCCCACAATACCCCATACTCTTACATTCACCCCAGTGCCCTGTACCCCTCCCCCACAATACCCCCATCCTCTCACATTAACCCCCCAGTGCCCTAGCCCCCACAATACCCCATACTCTTACATTCACCCCAGTGCCCTGTACCCCTCCCCCACAATACCCCCATCCTCTCACATTAACCCCCCAGTGCCCTAGCCACCATAATACCCCATCCTCTTACATTCACCCCCAGTGCCCTGTACCCCTCCCCCACTGTACCCCCATCCTCTCACATTCCCCCCACCGTGACCATGACATGCCTGAGCAGAATTAATTTAATAAATTCCATCCCCTCTTACCATGAAGCTTGCAGGCATCGGCTGAGGCAGGAGCAGGAAGTGTCCAGTGTGTGCACACAGAGGGCACTAGGACCCAGTGTGGCTGAGACAACCAGAGCCTGCAGGGCAGAAAGTGAAACTACAGCTGCTGCCGCCAGGAAGGAAGGAAGGAAGAAGCTCCTCTGGTGAGACAGCAGCTCTGTGCACTGCGCACACAGACAGCCTCTGCAACCTGGGGCAGAGGGAGCCGCCATTGTGCTGCTCTCTCCGCTCTCTTTCATTGTGTGCCCCTGCTTCTATGGGGGGAAGTTGCCCCCCCCTGCCCCACGGTGGGTACGCCCATGATTGGATCCCGCCGATTCTCTTTCTGAGTCCCTTAAAATCTGCCTTTCTGAAATCTAACCTTGAAGTCTGAGTCTTCACAGGTCTTCCTCCTCTAGTTATCCAAAATTCTAAAATAGCATGGTCACTACCTCCTAGGGTCCCAGCCACTCTTACCTTCTCAACCATTTACTCCCTGTTTATAAGGATTAGATCCAAGGTAGACGATCCCCTTGTTTTCTCCCCTACCTTTTGGAAGATAAAGTTGTTAGCAAGAGAGGATAAGAATTTGTTTGACCTGTTATTTTTGCCGGAAAGAGATTCCCAACAAATGTCTGGATAGTTGAAATCTCTCATGACCACTATGTTATATTTTTCGGAGAAATTGGCCATTTGATGCATAAAGATTCATCAATATCTATAGCTTGCACAGGCGGCCTGTAGTAAATGCCTACAATGGTGTCCTTTCCGTTGTTCTATCCTTGTATTCTTACCCAAACAGTTTCCACAGAACTCCCAGTCTCTGAAGCTTCAATCTTTGTGCAGATATACCTTTTCTAACATACAATGTGACAGCTCCTCCTCATTTATCATGTCTGTTTCTTGCAAATAAGTTGTATCCTTCCAGCTTTGTATTCCAATCATGTGTATCGTCCCACCAAGTTTCAGTGATACCAATGACATCATATTTTCCTGCATTAGTAGCTCCAGTTCTCCTTGTTTGTTGCCCATGCTTTGTGCATTTGTATAGAAACATTTTAGTT
Source organism: Oophaga sylvatica (assembly GCA_033576555.1). NCBI lineage: Eukaryota > Metazoa > Chordata > Amphibia > Anura > Dendrobatidae > Oophaga > Oophaga sylvatica. The sequence continues at coordinate 194,824,877 of JARQOD010000002.1, forward strand.
TGTGATTGGTTTCTCTTTCTCCAATATTTTTATTATTTAGATTTTTTGTCTTTGTTCTTCCTTTCCACTTTTAATAGCAAAGTTTCTCAATAGTATTTTTCAGGTGTATGACTTTTTCTGGCCTTTTGCTTCCCTTCCCACATTGTTCTAATTTAAAGCTCTCCTGATGAGTGTAGCAAGGCGACTTCCAAATATATGTTTTCCAGTCTTCATAAGGTGCATTCCATCTCTAGCAAGTAGTCCATTGTATAGGTAGCTCACTCCATAATCCAGAAATCCAAATCCTTGCTGACGGCACCATCGACATAGCCAGTTGTTCACCTGCAGAATCTTCTTCCACCTCCTTGTTCCATGGCCATCCACTGGGAGGATGGATGAGAAAACCACCTGCGCTCCTCAGTTCTTTCACTTTCTTACCTAAGTTTTCAAAGTCACTGCAGATGGTTTCCAGGTCCTTTCTTGCGGTGTCGTTTGTCCCCACATGCATTAGCAGGAATGGGTAGTCATCTGTAGGTCTGAAGAGTCCTAATACCTTGTTAGACACATCTTTAATTTTTGCACCTGGAAGACAGCACATTTCTCTTGAGATTATATCTGGTCTGCAGGTAGCAAGCAGCCTCTGTTCCTCTCAACAGAGAATCCCCCATGGCCACAACTCTCCGTTTCTTCACAACATTTTTCTTTCTCCGTCCAGGAGGAATCTGAGGGCGTGGAAGGTTGTTCTTTGTCTGCAAAGTCTTATATTGATGTTTTTCTTCATCATTCTCCTGTGTGAGAGCCTGGTACTGGTTGCTGAGCAGTATGGGTGCTGACTTCCTCCCGATCCTCCTGTTTCTCTGGTTCACATGCTTCCATTCCTCTGTGTCTTCAGGTGCACTTCGAATTTCTTCTCTTTCTGTAACATGAAGAGATAATTCTGTTCTGTCTAAGAACTCTTCAACTTCCTTAATGATTTTCAATGTAGCTAACCTCTCCCCTAGATTTTTCAACTTTTCCTCCAACATGGACACAAGCTTGCCTTTGTGGCATGCAAAATTTGGCTTTTTCACTGGTAAGTCTGTGAACATGTAGCAAGAAATGCAGCTCACCACATGACTCCTGGCCTCTTCCATGTTCTTATTGTTAAAGAGATATCAAAGCGGTGCCAAAATTTGCGTTCCAGCTCGTGCGCGGTATACCAATGTCCTTCTTTAAGCTGCAATGGCCAAAATCCAGTGTTCTTTGAGCTCGCGGAAACTCTTCACTTATCCCAGAATGAACTGGGAATATGCAAATGATCTCTTCAGGCCTCCTCCTATGTCATCTTTAGTATCGAGCGGAAATACTTGCTACTCCAGTTTGCATCAGGTGCTCGGGCATGCACCGAATACTGTGGGTGCTTGAGTGAGATACCCAAGTCCCTGACCCACATGTGTCGAGGATATTAGACAGCCAAAAAAAATCCAGGGATCCACGATACCCTGTACATACTTATGTAGTGAGCACTTGCTCTCAACACTAACCAGCATATTGTCATCATTTTTTACTTTTGAAAAACCCATCTAACCCTAACCCTAACCTTAACCCAACCCTAACCCCAAACCCACAAACCCAACCCCAACTGCAAAGAGTGGAAAAATTTTTTTAATAATTTTATAGCTAACTAAGGGGGTGACAAAAGGATATTTGATTTACTATTTTTTTTTCTTTTGATCACTGTGATAAGGTCAGAAGAGAGAGAAATCATTGTAAGAGCGGGTACACTTTTTTTGTGATCACCGTTATTCACTGAATAATGGCAATCATGTGATCAGGGACTGGAAAATTCGGCCCTGATCGTGTTCTTGTCACGCTGTATAACAGATATATATATTATGACAGTAACATATATCAAGTGTGACAACATTTCAATAATAAAGAGGATATCAACATGTATACATAGTATCTACCTGCATAGTATTACATTAATTCATATCCTATGTATTGTGAGTAAATAAAGAATACGTATAACGCTGTCTCAGGCTAAAGGTGGACCGGGTCTATGCTGACCCTAAACTGGGGTCCTGACTAGTCCCTCTACCTGGAGGTACTGTTAATGGTACAGAGGTCCAGGCCGCCAGCGTAACCCTGTCTCCTGTAGATCCCTGACCACTGTAATCTAGTCCTGAGAAGGACCCTGATTACCACCAAAGGGAATGGGCAGGTCACAACCTTCCAACAGTAAAGACAGACGAGACAGACAAGGGGTAAAGTAAATACTGCCTTGCATACAAAAACTTCACTACAGAGGGAACACAAAAGGTTAAGGAGATAAACAAATAAGCGAGGAGAGGATAAACCACAAAAGGCGCTCTTAGCTTAAGTCTTCTCAGAAACGATCCGCTCTGATGGTCAAAATGAATGCTTTCACCGACAGCTTCTAAGCAGACTGGCAGGAATAAGAAGGAAGCTAATTAGTGCATAATCAACTGCAGCCGGGCGAGGCTGGACCTAGTCTTAGCACTGAGCTAGGTAGAATTAACTCCCTCACTGCCAAACACAAAGCACCAGCAACTCAGCTGCGAGAAGTCAGAATGTGAAATCGCGACGATCTTCGTGGCGATACACCCGTGACAGTACCCCCACTTCTACGAGGGGCCTCCGGACTCTCAGGGCCAGGTCTATCCGGGTGAGTTGTGTGGAAGGTTCGAATTAAACGGTCTGCATTAATATCAGACGCAGGAACCCACGTCCTCTCCTCAGGACCATACCCCTTCCAATGAACCAAGTACTGAAGGGTCCGGCGATTCAGACGTGAGTCAATGATCTTCGACACCTGAAATTCCAAGTTACCATTGACCACCACTGGAGGAGGAGGTAGAGGTGACGGTATAACTGGCGCCACGTACCTCTTAAGCAACAATTTGTGGAACACATTGTGGATTTTAAACGTAGGAGGGAGTTCAAGACGAAATGCCACCGGATTAATTATCGAACTAATCCTGTATGGCCCGATGAACCTGGGACCCAGTTTCCAGGAGGGAACCTTAAGTTTTATATTCTTGGTAGACAATCAAACCAGATCGTTCACACTTAGGTCCGGACCAGACACTCTCCTCCTATCAGCCATACGTTTGTATCGGTTCCCCATGGCACTCAGATTATTCAACACTCCTCTCCACACTGAAGCAAGTGACGACGAAAATCGTTCCTCCTCAGGAACCCCAGAAGAGCCCCCCCATTGAAAGTACAAAACTGGGGTGAAAACCATATGCCCCAAAAAATGGGGACTTACCAGTGGACTCGCTCCGCCTATTGTTGAGAGCGAACTCTGCCAGAGGCAAGAAAGAAGCCCAGTCCTCCTGGTTCTCTGAGACAAAACACCGGAGATATGTCTCTAAGCTCTGATTCAGACGCTCTGTCTGACCATTGGTCTGCGGATGAAAAGCCGAAGAAAATGACAATTGCATCCCCCGACGTGAACAAAATGCCTTCCAGAATTTGGACACAAACTGAGACCCCCGATCCGACACCACATCGGAAGGCAACCCGTGAAGTCTCACAATCTCCCCAATGAACACCTGCGCCAGAGTTTTAGCATTAGGAAGAGCAGGAAGAGCAATAAAATGTGCCATCTTACTGAACCTGTCAACTACAACTAGTATGACAGTTTTACCTGAAGACGGAGGGAGGTCCGTAATGAAGTCCAAAGACAGATGGGTCCATGGACGCTCCGGGATTTTCAAAGGCAAGAGGGCCCCAGACGGACGGGTATGTGGGGTCTTAGAGCGCGCACAAACCCCACAGGATGCGACAAAAGTTACCACCTCCTTATTTAAGTTAGGCCACCAAAACCGGCGTGAAAGGAGATCCACAGTTGCTTTACTCCCTGGGTGTCCTGCCAAAGCTGAATTATGATGTGCCTCGATAACCTTTTGTCTTAACTGATCTGGAACAAACAGTTTCCCTGGAGGTCCTACAGGGCGTCCCCCTGAGCCTGCAATACCTCCTCCTCAAGCTCAGAGCATACAGCCGACACCACAACTCCCTCCTGAAGGATAGGAACCGGGTCATCCGTCCTCCCGGCCCCCGGGAAACTACGAGATAAGGCATCAGCCTTTACATTTTTTGACCCAGGACGATATGTGACGACAAAATTAAACCTGGTAAAAAACAACGACCATCTAGCTTGTCTGGAATTCAGACGTTTTGCAGACTCTAAATACAGCAGGTTCTTGTGATCAGTAATGACGGTGACCGGGTGGACTGCCCCCTCCAAAAAGTGACGCCACTCTTCAAAAGCCAACTTAATGGCTAAGAGTTCCCTATTGCCGACATCATAATTCCTCTCGGCGGACGACAATTTTTTAGAGAAGAAAGCGCACGGATGCCATTTACCAGGAGACGGACCTTGAGATAATACCGCACCCACCCCTACGTCAGACGCGTCAACCTCCACAATGAACGGTTGTGATGCATCTGGTTGAATGAGTATGGGTGCAGAAGCGAAACATTTTTTCAAGGAGGAAAATGCTTGACAAGCTTTGTCAGACCACCTAGAAAAATCCGTCCCTTTCTTTGTCATGTCAGTGAGAGGTTTGACAACAGATGAGAAATTACGAATAAATTTCCGGTAGTAGTTAGCAAACCCCAGGAAACGCTGCAGTGCCTTAAGATTCTCTGGCCGATCCCATTCCAGCACTGCCTTCACTTTCCCAGGGTCCATACGGAAACCGGAAGCTGACACCAGGAATCCTAAAAACTGAAGTTCCTGTACGGCGAATACACATTTCTCCCATTTGGCGTACAGTTTATTGTCTCGCAAGATCTGCAACACCTGTCTCACATGCTCCTGATGAGACACAAGATCTGGCGAGTAAATTAAGATGTCAACTAGATAAATGACAGCAAACTGTCCCACTAGGTGGCGAAAGATGTCATTAACAAAATGTTGAACCACCGCCGGGGCAGTAGTCAGACCGAAAGGCATGACAAGGTTCTCATAATGTCCCTCCGGAGTGTTAAACGCCATCTTCCACTCATCCCCCTCCTTTATCCTAATCAGATTATACGCCCCCCTGAGATCCAACTTAGAGAACCATTTGGCGCCCACAATCTGATTGAAGAGATCAGGAATAAGTGGGAGCGGATACGGATCTCTGACCGTAATCTGATTAAGCTCACGGAAATCCAGGCAAGGGCGTAGGCCTCCATCTTTTTTCTTCACAAAGAAGAACCCCGCGGCCACTGGGAAGATGAAGGTCTAATATGCCCCTTGGCCAGACTTTCCGAAATATAATCCTTCAAAGCCTGCCTCTCAGGACCAGAAAGGTTATATAACCTAGATTTAGGTAATTTAGCATCAGGAAGCAATTTTATAGAACAGTCATACGCGCGATGAGGAGGTAATTCTTGACACCCCTCCTCTGAAAACACATCCTTAAAGTCCTCCAGAAAAGGAGGTAAGGTTCTAGGCACGACCGCACCGATGACTGTGTTCATGCAGTTACTATTGCAAAATTCACCCCACTGGCTAATCTCTCTGGATTGCCAATTAATAACTGGATTATGTTTAGTTAACCAAGGAAGTCCCAACACAATAGGAGTTGGAAGACCCTCCAACACATAACAAGACAATAGTTCTTTATGTATTGCCCCCACTCGAAGGTCTATGTTATGCACGGCTTGCACAAAGTTACCTTGACCGAGAGGCCTAGCATCAATAGAAAATATAGGGATAGGTTTGGCCAATACACTCAGTTGCATACCTTGCACCTGGGCAAACCGAGCGTCCACCAGATTAGCCCCGGCCCCACTATCCAGAAGAACAGAAATCCTCTCAGTTCTCGTACCTACCACCACCTCCGCTATTACGAGAAACTGAGACGGACCTGGGGACGAAATACATACTCCCAAATTGTCGTCCACCACACAACCTGGGATTAACAGTTTTTTCCGGCGACTTCTTGCTCAGTACAGTGCGGGATGGGCACCCCTCAATAAAATGTCCCTTTCTCCCGCAGGAGAAACACTTTCTTGTCTTGCGGTGCACCGCTGATCCCCTCCCTCGAAATGATGTCCCACCTAACCGCATAGGTTCCTCAGAACAAACCAGGGGAACCTCAATATAAGGGACTTTAGTAGAAGGTGGAGTCATCACAGGGGGCGGAGTAACCTCGCACCTCTCCCGAAGCCGTCTATCAATGCGAATAGCAAGAGCCATAGCGGCCTCCAGTGACGGGGGAGAGTCATACTGAGCCAACACATCTTTTAATTTATCAGATAACCCTTGACAAAACAGGCTCCTAAGAGCTGGGTCATTCCACTGAGTATCTGTGGCCCATCTACGTAATTCAGAAGAAAATTCCTCCGCCGGACGATCTCCCTGCTGTATCTTACGTAACTTCGTTTCAGCAAGGGAGACCCGATCCGGGTTATCATATACCAGACCCAGGGCGGTAAAAAATTGATCTACTGACTGGAGAGCCGGGAGCCCGGAGGAAGAGAGAACGCCCAGGATTGAGGGTCCCCTTGTAAGAGCGAGATGACAATTCCCACCCTCTGATCTTCACTCCCCGATGACCGAGGCCGTAGCCGAAAATATAATTTACATGCCTCCCGGAAGGTAAAAAATTTGTCCCGCCCACCAGTGAACCTGTCCGGGAGAGCTACTTTAGGTTCAGATCTGGTTTGCTCCAGGGGGTACAAAACCTTGGACTTAACGTCCGTGAGCTCCATGGACAAACTCTGCAACTGCTGAGCTAGCTGGACTATTGGATCCATGGCAGCTGGGGAGAAACTCTTAGTGTGGTCGGTGAAAATGTCACGCTGTATAACAGATATATATATTATGACAGTAACATATATCAAGTGTGACAACATTTCAATAATAAAGAGGATATCAACATGTATACATAGTATCTACCTGCATAGTATTACATGAATTCATATCCTATGTATTGTGAGTAAATAAAGAATACGTATAACGCTGTCTCAGGCTAAAGGTGGACCGGGGTCTATGCTGACCCTAAACTGGGGTCCTGACTAGTCCCTCTACCTGGAGGTACTGTTAATGGTACAGAGGTCCAGGCCGCCAGCGTAACCCTGTCTCCTGTAGATCCCTGACCACTGTAATCTAGTCCTGAGAAGGACCCTGATTACCACCAAAGGGAATGGGCAGGTCACAACCTTCCAACAGTAAAGACAGACGAGACAGACAAGGGGTAAAGTAAATACTGCCTTGCATATAAAAACTTCACTACAGAGGGAACACAAAAGGTTAAGGAGATAAACAAATAAGCGAGGAGAGGATAAACCACAACAGGCGCTCTTAGCTTAAGTCTTCTCAGAAACGATCCGCTCTGATGGTCAAAATGAATGCTTTCACCGACAGCTTCTAAGCAGACTGGCAGGTATAAGAAGGAAGCTAATTAGTGCATAATCAACTGCAGCCGGGCGAGGCTGGACCTAGTCTTAGCACTGAGCTAGGTAGAATTAACTCCCTCACTGCCAAACAAAAGCACCAGCAACTCAGCTGCGAGAAGTCAGAATGTGAAATCGCGACGATCTTCGTGGCGATACACCCGTGACAGTTCTCTGGGTTTTGAGCTTTTCCGACTCTGGGGGTGCTACTGTCTTATTCCCGATCACCGTTTTAAAATGGCAATAAGGGAATAAGTGCCCTTAGCAGCCGTCGTTTAATGCTTATTGGCCATCATTAAACTTTTAATAGTCTAGGGGGCTGTTAAAATGTCTGTGCTTATTTTATGGACCAATTTTTCTGAAGAAAATAACAGATATGTATGTTTTTGATCCAAGTCATGGATTGAACTTGCCAATTCAAGTCTATGGGTTCATTAAAAAATAAGACAGCACTCCGATGCAATCTATATGCTGTTTGTCACTGTTTGTGGAAGCTTGGGAATTCTCTGATGGTAAAAGCTGTGACTCTGGCCAAACGCTGATAAAAATTGTTTATTGACACTGATGAAACTCAGACTGTTTTTTGTGTACTAGAAAAATCTCTGACATCTGAATGAGCCATAACACTAGCAAACAAAAAAAATCTTTAGTGTATAAATTCAATATCACCATGACCATAAAAATACCCACAGAATAACATTATATATTTATATAGTATGCTGCAAATGCTGTAAAAAATAAACACAAAAAACAATGTTATAATTTTGATTTTCCTATACCCTCCTCCCCAAAAAATTATAATACATAAATGTGCTCCTAATAGTGCCATTTAATAATGCAACTGTTTCCACCTCCCAAAAAACAAGGCCTCGTACAGCTACATTGGTGGAAAAATAAACTTTTGTTTTGCACTAAAAGTAAACTAATCTACTCAAAGTCCTTAAATAGAACCTATCAAGATTATGTTATACTTCAAACTAGTGGATTGTACAGGTTGCAGAAAAACAATTTAAAAAATGGATGCCCTCCAAGTGCAGTGATATACCTCTAATTCCCTTTCAAGTTTATTTGCAGGTGGCTTCAAAGGTCGTTTTCTCAGATATTGCCATCTACAAGTTTTGTATCATTTTTATTACATTATATGAAGTATATGTCATACGACTATGACATATTCTGTGATCTATACCATCATAGCTATATGTCAAACCTTCCTGACAGATTCTCTTTAAAGTGTTAAGGTATATGCAGTAAAGCAAATCCTTCGACCAGATACATTACCATGACTAACATTATTAATATAAAAGTGTATCTGCAATGTTCTCGACCATGCAGCTAACTTATCTCGATCTTTCCATATTATTTTACAATTAAGCTGAGTTTTTAGCTTTCCTATAAAGTTTTGGATCATCAGCAAAAAATAAGTTTGCTTTCAATCCAATCTACATGGTCATTAATAGTGGATAAAAAGTTACAGGCCTAATTCAGAATCTCATAATACCCCACTATTCACTTTAGCTTATTTAGAGCAGGTACCATTAATGATATCTTTAGCACCTTCACCCTCAAGCCTGTTTTCACCTTCCTGACAAGGAAAAATTTTAAAAATCTGACCAGTGTCAGCTTGTATACTATTAATTCTGACACTCTTCAAAGTATCCCAGTGATGCTCATGCTGTTTTTTTCGGCTACAGTAAAGACAAAAAGGAAACTACTTCTGAGTATACAGTATGTATCACAAAAAGTACAATGTAATTTCACTTATTCCCCTGGGTGGCAGAGGATCCATAATTGCCCCCTTCCTAATCCTGATAACACACATAGGCTCCAACTGAGTCCTTCCCTTACAGCAGTCCCATGGAAATGCACTCTTCTGCTTGATGAGCACAGACCTTCTTGTTCCAAATTTCCTCTTACTTAGGCCAGTTTCATACGTCCTGATATTTCCGGTACCGGTAAAAACAGTACCAGAGATATCAGTGTCCGTGTGTTCGTGTGTGTAGTACATGCGGCACACGAGTGACATTCGTGTGCACCTGTTGTGCCGCATCAGGACCACACGGACGGCCGCCGGGAAGAGCACTACTGTAAGCGCTGTCCCCCTGCGGTTGGAGCTGAAGCCGGCTTTCATCCATTCTTCCCTGCTCTGCCGTCATCAGCAGAGGAGAATGAATGAATGAGAAACTGACCTGCTGTGACCTCCGGACCGTGGGAGACTGCAAGAGGTTACAGGAGTTCAGGCCGGCAGCGAGCAAAGACTAAGTGATACAAATAGAGAAAAAAGACCAGTACATCCAAGCTATTGTGAACAGGCGCCAACCAAAGAAAGTATAAATCAAAAAATATTAAGGTTTGCACCATAACTAACCAAGAATAATTACTCTAAAGCATAGGAACTGCATTACTGCACAGAAAAAAATGAAAAAAGCGCTATATGATGTATATATGAATATATGAGATATGTATCTGCAAAAATTGCTATGAAAATGAAGGCTCTTAGCGCATAGATTGGCCAATGTATGTATGCCCAATTACCACGTCACGGTGTCCTTCGTCAATTGGGTCACTAACCTGATATGTCACCTCTCTTGTGGCAAAAAGCCTACAATTTATAGAGCAGGAATAGACCAGCTAATCTGATTAAAATCACCTGTGGCTTTTGGGAATGAGTGCACATGTCCAAAAAGTTTAATACAAATAGAGAAAAAAGACCAGCACATCCAAGCTATTGTGAACAGGCGCCAACCAAAGAAAGTATAAATCAAAAATATTAAGCTTTGCACCATAACTAACCAAGAATAATTACTCTAAAGCATAGTAACTGCATTACTGCACAGAAAAAAATGAAAAAAGCGCTATATGATGTATATATGAATATATGAGATATGTATCTGCAAAAAATTGCTATGAAAAATGAAGGCTCTTAGCGCATAGATTGGCCAATGTATGTATGCCCAATTACCACGTCACGGTGTCCTTCGTCAATTGGGTCACTAACCTGATATGTTACCTCTCTTGTGGCAAAAATGCAGTTCCTATGCTTTAGAGTAATTATTCTTGGTTAGTTATGGTGCAAACCTTAATATTTTTTGATTTATACTTTCTTTGGTTGGCGCCTGTTCACAATAGCTTGGATGTGCTGGTCTTTTTTCTCTATTTGTATTAAAACTTTTTGGACATGTGCACTCATTCCCAAAAGCCACAGGTGATTTAAATCAGATTAGCTGGTTTATTCCTGCCCTATAAATTGTAGGCTTTTTGCCACAAGAGAGGTAACATATCAGGTTAGTGACCCAATTGACGAAGGACACCGTGAGGTGGTAATTGGGCATACATACATTGGCCAATCTATGCGCTAAGAGCCTTCATTTTTCATAGCATTTTTTTGCAGATACATATCTCATATACATCATATAGCGCTTTTTTCATTTTTTTCTGTGCAGTAATGCAGTTCCTATGCTTTAGAGTAATTATTCTTGGTTAGTTATGGTGCAAACCTTAATATTTTTTGATTTATACTTTCTATGGTTGGCGCCTGTTCACAATAGCTTGGATGTGCTGGTCTTTTTTCTCTATTTGTATTAAACTTTTTGGACATGTGCACTCATTCCCAAAAGCCACAGGTGATTTTAATCAGATTAGCTGGTCTATTCCTGCCCTATAAATTGTAGGCTTTTTGCCACAAGAGAGGTAACATATCAGGTTAGTGACCCAATTGACGAAGGACACCGTGACGTGGTAATTGGGCATACATACATTGGCCAATCTATGCGCTAAGAGCCTTCATTTTTCATAGCAATTTTTTGAAGATACATACTCATATATTCATATATACATCATATAGCGATTTTTTTATTTTTTTTCTGTGCAGTAATGCAGTTCCTATGCTTTAGAGTAATTATTCTTGGTTAGTTATGGTGCAAATCTTAATATTTTTTGATAAAGACTCAGTGATGTCACAGTTAGTTACTGAGCTTGCACCCGCTGCATCTCATTCATTCCCCAGTAAATTACAGCCAGAGCCATCACATTAGCACCGCTCCGGTTGTAAACTTATCCCCCAGATATGGATTATGGCGTGGGACTGAACGCCAGACAGGTATGGCATATTGCTGAGTTATTATTTTTAATTTTATTACAGGAGATTGAGGGCGTCCCTTGGATTAGCCGAATAATAAAGATGGAAGCTGAGTTAATTGTTTTATTTCATTAAAATACTTTCTTCCGGCTGTGCGTCTTTATTTAACGTTTTCACTACCATAGGATTAGTAATGAATAGGTGTCTTATTGACACCTCTCCATTACTAAATCAGGCTTAATGTCGCCTTACAATAGGAAGGTGACATTAACCCCCCATTACCCCACTTGCCACCGATACATGTCAAGTGGGAAGAATCGGGCAAAGCTCCAGAATTGGTGCATCTAATAGATGCGCATTTTCTGGGCAGCTGTGGGCTGCTGTTTTTAGGCTGGGGGCCTATATCCATGACCCCTTACCAGCCTGAGAATAGCAACCCGCACCTGTGAGTTTTATTGGGATGGTTACAGAAAAAAGGGGGACCCCACGTCGGGTTTCTCATTCATTCATTCTTCCCTGCTCAACTGCAGAGCAGGGGAGAATAATGAAAGGCGTGTTCAGCACCAGCCACCGGGGGACAGCAGCTTACAGTAGCGCTACTTCCCCGGCAGCTGTCCGTGCACATGGAGGACAGTGTGCACTGTTCTCCGTGTGCACTTGTGCGGCATGTTTTGCGGTCAGTGTGTCAGTGTGAAAATGGACATGTCTGTGTGTTTTGCACATGGACACACTGCCTGTGAAAACACTGACATGTACATAGAGCCATTCATTTGAATGGGTCTACATGTGTCAGTGTATCCGATGCGTGCGAAAACTGTCACCACAGGTACCGGAAACACTGACGTGTGAAAGGGTCCTTAGTCTGGATGGAAACTCCACCCTGTGATTATCTCTCTTGGAAACTTCACTGCTTCAAGTTCATTACACTGCAGTGTTGAAAGTAAATATTATTTCATCATAAAAAAAGACAAGCCAGCTATGAGTCACTTTGGGATGAAACACTTCTTCAGCATATCAGATTAACCCTTTTGGTGCCAAACAATCTGAAGGGAAAATCCAGAACATTTCTCTTCTGCATAGGTCTTTTATATCTATAGAAGGAATGTGGTATTTTACAATGGGTGTGATTTTCAACTTGTTATAATCACTATTGTGAACTATAGAAAAATGATGTGACATTAAAATAATATAACTAAATTAGTATATAAATATATATACAGTGGGTACGGAATTCAGACCTCTTTAAATTTTCCACTCTTTGTTTCATTGCAGCAATTTGGTAAATTCAAAAGAGTTAATTTTTTTCTCATTAATGTACACTCTGCACTGCATTTTGATTAAAAAAAAGAAATGTAGAAATTTTTGCAAATTTATTAAAAAAGAATAACTGAAATATCACATGGTCATAAGTATTCAGACCCTTTCCTCAGACACTCATATTTAAGTAACATGCTGTTCTTTTCCTTGTGATTTTCCTTGAGATGGTTCTACTCCTTCTTTGAGGTCTAGCTGTGTTTAATTAAACTGATAGGACTTGATTTGTAAAGGCACACACCTGTCTATACAAGACATCACAGCTCACAGTGCATGTCAGACCAAATGAGAATCATAAGGTCAAAGGAATTGGCCAATGAGATCAGAGACAGAATTGTGGCAAGGCACAGATCTGGCCAAGGTTACAAAAGAATTTCTGCAGTACTCAAGGTTCCTAAGAGCACAGTGGCCACCATAATCCTTAAATGGGGGAAGTTTGGGACAACCAGAAGTCTTCCTAGACCTGGCCGTCCAGCCAAACTGAGCAATCATGGGATAAGAGCCTTGGTGAGAGAGGTAAAGAAGAATCCCAAGATCACTCTGGCTGAGCTCCACTGATGCAGTAGGGAGATGGGAGAATAAAGTCAATTGTCACGGCAGCCCTCCACCAGTCAGGCCTTTATGGCAGAGTGGCCTAACGGAAGCCTCTCCTCAGTGACAGACATATGAAAGTCCACATAGAGTTTGCTAAAAAACACATGAAGGACTCCCAGACCATGAGAAATACGATTCTCTGGTCTGATGAGACGAAGACAGAACTTTTTGGTGATAATTCTAAGCGGTATGTGGGAAGAAAACCAGGCACTGCTCATCACCTGCCCAATACAATCCCAAAAGTGAAACATTGTGGTGGCAGCATCACACTTTGGAGGTGTTTTGCAGCGGCAGGGACAGGATGACTGGTTGCAATTGAAAGAAACACGAATGTGGCCAAGTACAGAGATATCCTAGATGAAAACCTCTTCCAGAGTGCTATGTACCTCAGACTTGGCCAAAGGTTCACCTTCCAACAAGACAGTGACCCTAAGCACTCAGCTAAAATAACAAAAGAGTGGCTTCAGAACAACTCTGTGATCATTCTTGACTCGCCCAGCCAAAACCCTTACCTAAACAATATTGAGTATCTCTGAAGAGACCTGAAAATGGCTGTCCACCAACATTTACCATCCAACCTGCCAGAACTGGAGAGGATCTGCAAGGAAGAATGGCAGAGGATCCCCAAATCCTGGTGTGAAAAATTTTGTGTCATACCCAAGAAGACTCATGGCTGTACTAGCTCAAAAGGGTGCTTCTACTCAATACTGAACAAAGGGTCTGCATACTTATGACCATGTGATATTTTAGATTTTCTTTTTTAATAAATTTGAAAAAATTTCTTCATTTGTATTTTTTCAGTCAAGATGGGGTGCATGGTGTACATTAATGAGAAAAAATAAACTTTTTTTGAATTTACCAAATGGCTGCAATGAAACAAAGAGTACTGTGTACTTTCAATACACAATGTATATATATATTTAACAATTTATATGTAATTAAATATGTAAAAAAAATGTTTTTAAACAATCTGTCTTTCAGGAAATTCTAACAACATAAATTAAATGCAAACAATATAACTTGTTTTGTAGGAAACTCACATATAGCTCAACCACCATCAATCCTGGTCAAGTATTCACCTTGAGATGAGCTGATTTGTTGACTCCAATATTTTGCCTGGATGTCTAATCAATGAGCTATTAGGGAATGTGAGAACAGGTTGTAATGTGTAGCATACAGGAAGAAACACAGCTCAGGCAAAAATTAAGAGACCACTGCAAAATTTTCAGTTTTTCTGATTTTTGCTCTTTATAGGTATATTTTTGAGGTATTTTTTTGAGTAAAATGTAAATTGCTCTTTTATTCTATAAGCTACTGACTACATGCCTCCGAATTTCCAAGAAATAAATTTTGTATTTATTTTCAGAAAATGAGAAATGGTCAAAATAACAAAAAATGCAGTGCTTGCAGACCTCAAATAATGCTAAGAAAACAAGCTCATAATCATTTAGAAACAACAATACTAATATTTTAACTCAGGAAGAGTTCAGAAATCAATATTTTGTGGAATAACCATGATTTTTGATCACATCTTTCATGAGTTTTGGCATTCTTTCCACCAGCCTTTCACACTGCTTTTGGGTGACCTTATGCCACTACTGGTACAAAAATGTAAGCAGTTCTTCTTTGTTTGATGGCTTGTGACTATTCATCTTCCTTGTGATTAAATTCCAGAGGTTTTCAATGGGGTTCAGGTCTGGAGATTGGGATGGCAATGACAGGGATTTGATTTGATGGTCCTTCATCCACGCATTGATTGACCTAGCTTTGTTGCATGGCACACTATCCTGCTGGAAAAACCAGTCCTCAGAGTTGGGGAACATTGCCTAAGCAGAAGGAATCAACAATTTTTCCAGGATAACCTTGTATGTGTCTTGATTCAAACATCCTTCACAAAGATTAACCTGCCCAATTCCAGCCTTACTGAAGCACACCCAGATCATTACCAATCCTAAACCAAATTTCCCAGTGGGTGCAAGACACTGTGGCTTGTATGCCTCTCCAGGTCTTCGTCTAACCATTAGACAACCAGGTGTTGGGAAAAGCTGAAAATTAGACTCATCAGAGATTACCTTACTCCAGTCCTCTATATAAAAAGGGGAGAAGTTGACTCAATCTTTACATTTTGTTTCTGTGCGTGCCACACTAAACATAGAGATCAGAAAGAAGAGAAAATAACTGTTTCAGACTTGAGAACCAAATTATTGAACAATATCAACAATCACAAAGTTACAAGTCCATCTTCAGAGATCTTGATGTTCCTTTGTCCACAGTGTGCAACATCATCAAGACGTTTATAACCAATATCTAATCTCCCTGAATGTGGATAGCAGATAAAAAAAAAATGATGAAAGGTTGTAATGCAGGATAGTCCAGGTGGTGGATAAGTAGCTCTAATCAATTTCCAAAGAAATTTAAGCTTTCATGCAAGCTCAGAGTGCATCAGTGTCTGCATGAACTATCTGTCGACATTTGAATGAGATTAAATGTTATGGCAGGAGACCAAGAATGGTCTCTGCTGACACAGAGTTATAAAAACTCTAGACTACAGTTTGACAAAATGTAAGTGAGTATGGCAAAATCTATTTGGGAAAGTCTGTTGAACAGATGAGACCAAGATACAGCTTTTTGGAAAAGCATATCATTGTACTGGTTACCGAAAATGGAAAGGGTCCTACATAGAAAAAAAGACGGTACCTACAAGCAAATATGATGGAGGTTCAAAGATGTTTTGGAGTTATTTTGCTGCCTCGGGCAATAGGTGACTTAACTGTGTGCAAGGCATCATGAAATATGCAGATTTCCAAAGGAAGTGCCAGTGTCAGAAAGATGAGTTTGAATCTTAGGTCATGGGTCTTCCAGCAGGAAAATAACCCCAAACATACTTTAAGAATCACACAGAAATGGTTGGAAACAAAGCGCATGAGAGTTCTGAAGTGATAAGCAATGAGTTTGGATCTAAATCCCATTGAGCACCTGTGGACAGATCTTAAAATTGCTGTTGGGAGAAGGCACCCTTCCAATACGAGAGACCTGGAGCTATTTTCAGAAGAAGAGTGGTCCAAAATTCCAGTTGAGAAACGTAGGAAGCTTCTTGATGGGTATAGGAAGTGATTAATTGCAGTTATTTATTCCAAAGGGTTTGCAACCAAATAATAAGTTTAGGGTGCCAATAATTTTGACCAGCCCATTGTTGGGGTTTTGCGTAAAACTATGTTTAATTTGCCTTTTTTCTCTGCATTTTTGTATTGTTCAAATACACATAAAGGTAATGAAAATGTGTATAACAAAACATACGTAATTGAAATAGCTTTCTTAATATTTAATTTCCTGTAGCTACTTCAAGGGTGCCAACATTTTTGGCCATGGCATGCATTTTATGTATGTTGTTACAATTTCCTGAAATAAATTTTTTTTAGATTTTTTTAGATATTTATTTACACATAATTTGTTTATAGCTAATGGTTCTGTATAAAATATTTTTAAGGGTGATATGACTTTCAGTGGATGAGGGAGGGTATATAGGGAGATGAGTTTTAGTGTAAGCTTACACTGCAGTATAAAACGGCCAAGTGCTAAACAATGTTTTATCAGACAGAACTCTGCCCAATGTTATACTGTGGGGCCGTGCAGATTTATGTTTATTTTCTCCTGTCGATTTAGCATGAGAAAACAATCACAGCATGCTGTGAGTGACTGTGAGATTTGGCTCACATGTACTTATACAAGTCTACAAGTGCGTCTGAAGCATCGGTCTGTACTTGAATGGCATCTGAGTACAGTCTGATGTTCTAGCACAGAGACAATGTAGAATATGGAGAAATTAAGTTCTCTGTCTTCTCCGAGAGAACTGGATCACACTCAGATTAAACTCTGACAGAGTTCGAGCCAGGTGTCATTAACATAATAGGCCTGATTCTCTCACAAGAGAGAATATAAGACACTAAGCAAACCTTAGACCTCTGCAATGTCTGAAGAAGGGTTGTATCCCAAAGTGACACATAGCTTGTTTATCTGGATTTTTTGTCATTAAATACATTTTCCTTTGAATACTGAAGTGTGGTGAACTTGAAGCAGTGAAGATTGCACAGGACATAATCACAGAATGGAGTTGCCATCCAGACTAAGGAAGAGGAAAGGTGGAAAAGAAGGTCTGTTCTTATGAACCAAGAGAGTGTGTCTCCACAGGACTGCTACAGTGGATAGTCTCAGTAGGAGCTTGTATGTGTTACCAAGATTAGAGGATCAAAGGGGGTTCCTCTCACCTCCTGTGAAATGACATTGTATCTCTTGTGAGACAGTGACCAGTGTTATTGTGAATTGCCAGTATGTGTCGCAGAGGCGGAATTCCTCTGCGCTGTAAGCCTGGAATGTTGCTCTTGGACTTTTAGTTCCACGAGCCGTGTTTAATTTATGTGACGGGGCTTGCAGGGTTAGCTAGAGAGCTGGCAGGTCTGGCTCACCACACACCTCCGATCAATAGATGTGTCTCATAGGATATACAGTAATGAGACTGTTGTTTGATCACAGCGTCTCTGTGTTGGAAGGTCCTGCAAGAGGATAGGTTTCCTGAAAAGCACATGGTGGAGATCATGTACCTGTAGAGTCTGTGACGGCTACCATCCTTCTGAGGGTCTGGAACTGACGGAAGTGAGCTTGTCAAGCAAGACACAGTCTGGGTCAGTGGCCCCAGGAAGGCAACTCCCCTGAAAGCCAGGACTGACAACGAGTCAGCGTGTGGAGTGGAACTCCTGTAACGTAACCTCAGACACGGGGGTTGTAGTAAAGGCAAACAGGTGCATCTGCTATTGGAACATACTGGTGGTCATAACAAGTTTTGTTTATGTAAAGGAATGGACTATACTTTGCACAGTTTATACTGTCTAAATGAACCGAATAGACTGTTTAAATGGAAAATTGTTCTTGTGTGCCTTAATCCCGCTGTCAAAGGAGTGTCCCCAACACATTCAGTGAGCGCTATCTCACACTCTTGTGATACATACAGTACAGACCAAAAGTTTGGACACACCTTCTCATTTAAAGATTTTTCTGTATTTTCATGACTATGAAAATTGTACAATATGATAGAGCAAGCTGACAGCACACTCAGAGTAGGGGGCGCACGTACCGAGTCCAAGGAACCAGCTTGGAAAATCCATGTAAAAACAAAATAGAACAGCGCTCCATCCAGGTGTATATAGTAGAAAAAACTTTATTCAGCCCACTTGACAAAGACCTGACTATGATCGAAACGTCGTCTTTTATGGCTGAATAACGTTTTTTCTACTATATACACCTGTATGGAGCGCTGTTCTATTTTGTTTTTTTTATATGAAAATTGTACATTCACACTGAAGGCATCAAAACTATGAATTAACATATGTGGAATTATATACTTAACAAAAATGTGTGAAACAACCGAAAATATGTCTTATATTCTAGGTTCTTCAAAGTAGCCACCTTTTGCTTTGATTACTGCTTTGCACACTCTTGGCATTCTCTTGATGAGCTTCAAGAGGTAGTCAACGGAAATGGTCTTCCAACAATCTTGAAGAAGTTCCCAGAGATGCTTAGCACTGGTTGGCCCTTTTGCCTTCACTCTGCGGTCCAGCTCACCCCAAACCATCTCGATTGGGTTCAGGTCTGGTGACTGTGGAGGCCAGGTCATCTGGCGTAGCATCCCATCGCGCTCCTTCTTGGTCAAATAGCCCTTACACAGCCTGGTAGTGTGTTTGGGTTCATTGTCCTGTTGAAAAATAAATGATGGTCCAACTAAACGCAAACCGGATGGAATAGCATGCCGCTGCAAGATGCTGTGGTAGCCATGCTGGTTCAGTGTGCCTTCAATTTTGAATAAATCCCCAACAGTGTCACCAGTAAAGCATCCCCACACCATCACACCTCCTCCTCCATGCTTCACGGTGGGAACCAGGCATGTAGAGTCCATCCGTTCACCTTTTCTGCATCGCTCAAAGACACGGTGGTTGGAACCGAAGATCTCAAATTTGGACTCATCAGACCAAAGCACAGATTTCCACTGGTCTAATGTCAATTCCTTGTGTTCTTTAGCCCAAAGTTTCCTAGCAGCTATTTTACCATGAAGGCCTGCTGCACAGTCTCCTCTTAACAGTTCCTGTAGAGATGTGTCTGCTGCTAGAACTCTGTGTGGTATTGACCTGGTCTCTAATCTGAGCTGCTGTAAACCTGCGATTTCAGAGGCTGGTGACTCGGATAAACTTATCTTCAGAAGCAGAGGTGACTCTTGGTCTATCTTTTCTGGGGCGGTCCTCATGTGAGCCAGTTTCTTTGTAGCGCTTGATGGTTTTTGCAACTGCACTTGGGGACACTTTCAAAGTTTTCCCAATTTTTTGGACTGACTGACCTTCATTTCTTAAAGTAATGATGGCCACTCGTTTTTGTTTACTTAGCTGCTTTTTTCTTGCCATAATACAAATTCTAAGAGTCTATTCAGTAGGACTATCAGCTGTGTATCCACCAGACTTCTACACAACACAACTGATGGTCCCAACCACATTTATAAGGCCAGAATTCCCACTTATTAAACCTGACAGGGCACACCTGTGAAGTGAAAACCATTCCCAGTGACTACCTCTTGAAGCTCATCAAGAGAATGCCAAGAGTGTGCAAAGCAGTAATCAAAGCAAAAGGTGGCTACTTTGAAGAACCTAGAATATAAGACATAATTTCAGTTGTTTCACACTTTGTTGTTAATTATATAATTCCACATGTGTTAATTCATAGTTTTGATGCCTTCAATGTGAATGTAAAATTTTTATAGTCATGAAAATACAGAAAAATCTTTAAATGAGATGGTGTGTCCAAACTTTTGGTCTGTACTGTATACTGAAAAGCAGTGTTGGCTGGTGCTCCTTTTTGTCTTTTCAATAGCTGGGATTCTGATTACAGCATTCATACATAGGGCAACTGGTGTAGAAGCTGCAGGCCAACTCAATGCACTAGAGGCTCTATCTGTTTTATGAGTGGTCTTGTGCCACTCATAAAGTGTAAGTTCCTTTGCTCTTTTCTGGGGATTTTTGTTTAAATTATCTTTTTCATGTCTGATTGCAAGCACTAAGATTAAGCCATTTTTTTCTGTTGTTTCTTCAGAGATTATTATATTGTGACACATTGTACTTTGTGATAGTAGTAAATTTTGTGCAAATATTCCTTGCATTTATTTATGAAAATACTTGAATTTTGTCAAAAGCTTTGAAAATTTTTAAATTTTCAAATTTTAAATTTTTATGCCTACACCAGATAATTAAATCACACCAAATAGTTGCTAAATAACATTTACCACATGTCTACTTTCTTACAAAAATGTTGCTTTAGCCCAACATTTTTAGGTATCAGAAAGGTAACAGAAGAAATGTAAATTACAATTTGTTGAGCAATTTTTCATGAGTACGTTGATACTCCATATGTGGTGGGAAACTACTGTTTGGGTGCACGGCAGAGCACGGAAGGGAAAAAGCACCATATTACATTTGGAGAGCAAAATTGGCTGAAATTGAAAGTGAACACTGTGTCACATTTGCAGAGCTCCTCCTCATGTGCCTAAATAGTGGAGACTACCACAAGTGACCTCATTTTGGAACCTACACCACTGAAGAAACTTATCTAGAAGTGTGGTGATAAGGTGCTTCAAAGAATCTTATTACTTTCAGCCATTAAAATGAAACAATGAATTATTCCACAAAAATATTGCATCAGCCCAAAATCCTTAATTTTCTCAAGGGTAACAGGATAAATTAGACAGTACAATTTTTGTGCCATTTTTCCTGACTACATAGATATCCCACAAATGGTGAAAAACTCTTCTTTGGGCGTAGGGCAGGGCTTGGAAGTGAGAGAGTGCCAGATGGATTCTGGAGTACAATTTTGGCAGAAATAGATTGATGATACCATGTCACATTAGCAGAGCTCCTGAGGTGCCATAATTGCAGAAACCCCCATAATTGACCTTATTTTACAAACTACAGTCCTCAATGACTTTATCTAGTGGTGCAGTGAGCATGTTGACACCACAGGTGGCTCACAGAACTTTATACCATTGGGAGGTGATGAAAGAATAATTACATTTTTACCACTAAAATGTTTTATGACCAAGTTTTTAATTTTTAGAAGGGCTAACAGGGAAAATTGGACAATACAGTTTGTTTTGCAATTTCTCTTGAGTGCTCAAATACCCTACATGTAATCAGAAACTACTTTTCAGGCACAATGTAAAGTTCAGAAGGGAATGAGCGCCATATTATAGTGCAGATTTTACTGTTATGATTTGCGGATACCATAAACTACTGTAAGAGGCCATGAGATGCAAGAACAGCAAAACCCCATCTAAGCAGGAAGTTCAGGCTATTGTCAGACCATGCTCAACTGAAGTGGATGAAGGAGAAGATGGTGAATAATGCCCGAGTGACCAGGTGGTTACTAGCACTTCTAGATTTCAACTTACAGGCAGTGCATAGGCGAGGGAAACTACATGTCAATGCTGATGCTCAGTCGTGAGTTCACTGTTTGATGTCAGAAGGTGCCAAGCCTCCCTGGCTTTGGCCAGAGGGAGGTATGTAAGATGGCTGCCGCACAAGTCCTTGGTGGAGTCATGTATCATCGAGGTTGGTAACTACGGTGATGTGAGCTCAGAAAGCATGCTTCAGCACATATAGTGCTGAGAGAGTAATTAGGGCATTCCAGGGCTGGATTTTATGAGCAGTCAAAACAGATGGATGAAAATGACTGCTCACATGTCCCCACCACAGGGGCATGGTTTGGCAGATAAAATGGAGACCAAATATCTCACTCAGTGTCTGGAGGTGTGGAGGCCTCTACAGTCATAGCCAAAAGTTTTGAGAATGACACAAATATTAATTTTTACAAAGTCTACTGCTTCACTTTTTCTAATGGCAATTTGCATATACTCCAGAATGTTATAAAGAGTGATCAGCTTAACAGCAATTACTTGCAAAGTCAATATTTGGCTAGAAAATGAACTTTATCCCCCAAAACACATTTCAACATCATTGCAGCCCTGCAAAAGGACCAGCTAACCTCTTTTCAGTGATTGCTCCATTAACACAGATGTGGGTGTTGATTAGGACATGGCTGGAGATCAATCTGTTATGATTAAATAAGAATGACACCACTGGACACTTTAAAAGGAGGCTGGTGCTTGGCATCATTGTTTCTCTTCTGTTAACCATGGTTGTCTCTAAAGAAACACGTGCAGTCATCATTGCAATGCACAAAAATGGCCTAACAGGGAAGAGTATCTCAGCTAGAAAGATTGCACCTCAGTCAACAATCTATCGCATCATCAAGAACTTCAAGGAGAGAGGTTCCTTTGTTGCCAAAAAGGCTCAAGGGCGCCCAAGAAAGACCAGCAAGCGCCAGGACCGTCTCTTAAAAGTGTTTCAGCTGCGGGATCGGGCTACCAGCAGTGCAGAGCTTGCTCAGGAATGGCAGTAGGCAGGTGTGAGTGCATCTGCACGCACTGTGAGGCGGAGACTCTTGGAGCAAGGCCTGGTCTCAAGGAGGGCAGCAAAGAAGCTACTTCTCTCCAGAAAAAACATCATGGACAGACTGATATTCTGCAAAAGGTACAGGCAGTGGACTGCTGAGGACTGGGGTAAAGTTATTATCTCTGATGATTCCTTTTTCGATTGTTTGGGACATCAGGAAAACGCCTCATTTGGAGAAGACAAGGTGAGCGCTACCACCAGTCTTGTCTCATGCCAACTGTTAAGCATCCTGAAACCATTCATGTGTGGGGTTGCTTCTCAGCCAAGGGAATCGGATCTCTCACAGTCTTGCCTAAAAACACAGCCATGAATAAAGAATGGTACCAGAATGTCCTCCAAGAGCAACTTCTCCCAACCCTCCAAGAGCAGTTTGGCGATCAACAATGCCTTTTCCAGCATGATGGAGCACCTTGCCATAAAGCAAAGGTGATAACTAAATGGCTCAGGGAACAAAACATAGAGATTTTGGGTCCATGGCCTGGAAACTCCCCAGATCTTATTCCCATTGAGAACTTGTGGTCAATCATCAAGAGACGGGTGGACAAACAAAAACCTAAAAATTCTGACAAAATGAAAGCATTGATTGTGCAAGAATGGGCTGCTATCAGTCAGGATTTGGTCCAGAAGTTGATTGAGAGCATGCCAGGGAGAATTGCAGAGGTCCTGAAGAAGAAGGGTCAACACTGCAAATATTGACTTGCTGCATTAACTCATTCTAACTGTCAATATAAGCTTTTGTTACTCATATGTTTGCAATTATTATATTTCTGTCTGTGATAAAAACATCTGTCAAACACACATAAAAACCAGAGGGCAGCAGATCATGTGAAAATATAATATTTGTGTCATTCTCAAAACTTTTGGCCATGACTGTACTGTGTTTGCTAAGGACACCGACCTGAGCGGGCAGACTCGCAGTACTATATGGACTGTTTCTTTTCATTTTCTGTCAGAGAAGGCTTTCTTCTGTTAGCTTGTGCTTGAGCAGGTTTATGGAGTTAATAAACCTGACTGGACATTTTATTGAAACCGTTTCCTGTGCCTAACTCATACACATATATTATCTGCATCTTTCTTGTTTATTTTTTGCATTTACTTTAATAAGGCTGCAGAGTTGCTCCAGACACTATCTGGGTTCTGTTCAGTGGTGTTCTTTTCAGAGCTGCACAAAACTGTGGCCGATGGCACTTTTATGCACGTTTAGAAAGATGGACACCTCCGGAACATAGGAGGACGGACGGCGTCCACAATTCCTCCATTTGCCTCATTATAGGGAATCTTCCACTGTTGGCTCCATCTGAATCACATGTTTGAAAGATTTTCACTGAAACCCAGGGGTAATTGCTCAGAGTAGAACACAGAATAAATGTGAGGTGAGCCCTACTGCGATCTTGGTGAGGCAGAATGAACAAATCAACAGCAGGTCAAGAATTGATTTTCTTAATATTTTGACGCCATTCATCAAGTGGTATCAGAGATTTGGTGACTTTATTTTTGGGTTGGTGCAATTACAGCAATACCAGATTAATATCCATTTTTATGTTTATGATAATCACACACTAGAAAACACTTTTTTGCAAATCAAAGTTTTTTCCTCTCCATATTTTGAGAGTTATAATTTTTCTATATTTATGCTGACAGGTCATATTTCGGCACATTTGGTAAATCCACCTTTGGCTTTTAACACTACCTAAATCCTTCTGGGCACGCTAAAAATAAGATTCAAGCATGTCTTGACCAAAATCTGATCCTAGGTCTATTCTACATATCTCAAAGTTAGTGCATACTGGTCTTACTTGAATAGTATAGAGCTTTTTATTCAACTCTGCTCACAAGTGTTTTCGATTGGGTTGAGGTCTGGGGAATGTGGGGGCCAATCCAGCACAAAACCACACATACCATAAGAAACAGCCTTCCTAAAACCCTGTCTGATGACAAATGCAATTCTAGCGGGATATAGCAGGCCTCCACTAATAAAAGCAAGGATAAGCACAGGTGCAAATTACTGATAAAAACAGCCACCCTCACACCTACCAGATTATGGAGGGGTTGGCTGCATAGTAGAAAAAATTTGCACATTGATATGGCTTGCATAGAATGCCAGTCACACAGGTAAGTGTGAGGCAAAGTGTTAGACTTGCAGCCTATTAATGACGCCCTTGTATTAACATGTGGGCTGCTCAGCACTATAATATGCAACATACAGGGACAGACACCCTAATACACTAAGCCAACAAAAAGAGGCCTAGCCGCATCCCGCAAAAAATGATATGATAAAAAATTCAAAAAATTAATGCATATGATAAATTCATTAAATTAGGTATTGGTTAAAATTTTGGCCAAAATAGATAAACTTGCAACCCAAGTCAAGGGTCCTCATACTTGCAAGTCCTAACACTAATATCAAAAACGGCTAACATAAAAAAGTAAAAAAACACATACCATAAGATACGGCCTTCCCAAAACCCTGTCTGATGACAAATGCATATCTAGCTGGATGCAGCAAGCCTCCACTAATAAAGGCAAGGGGCAGCACAGGTGCAAACTATTGTTAAAAACAGCCACCCCCCACACCTACCAGATTATGGAGGGGTTGGCTGCTAGTAGAAAAAAAATTGAACATTGATATGGCTTGCATAGGACGGCAGTAACACAGGTAAGTGTGAGGCAAAGTGTCTGACTTGCATCCCTTGTATTAACAGGAGGGCTACTCAGAACTATAATATGCCACACACAAGTACAGACACCCTAATACACCAAGCCAGCAAAAAGAGGCCTAGCCGCATCCAGAAAAAATTGATATGATAAAAAGTGCACCTCTACTTCATTGTCATTGAACCATTTCTTTGCCAATCTAGATGTATGCCTCGTGTCATTGTCCTGCTGGAATACGATGTCATCCTTATAACCATAGTACTCGAGTGTTCTATGTAAAACGTCTTTTAGGATACTCACATGTAGCTTAGCATTAAGACCATCAGGGATCCTGGTCAAGTATCCAACGCCTTTGGTGTTATGATTTGGTAGCTGAGGAGGACAGGAGCAAAAAACAGCCAAGGCAGCCGAACACCCAGAGAGGTTGGGAACTAATGGGTTGCAGATCCCTAAGCTAACCGCACAACTAGAAGCAGCCGTGGGATGTACCTACGGTGACCTAGACGCCTTGGCACAGCCGGAGAGATTAGCTACACCTGAAGATAGAAACAAGAAAGCTAACTGCCCCGGAGTAGAGCCCCAAAGGAATAGGTAGCCCCCAAACATATAATGGCGGTTAGACAAGAAGAAACACAAACGCAGGCAGAAAATAGAGTGAGCAAACACTGGGGCCAAATACTGCCTAGAGAGGACAGGAAAAACCAAAAACAAAAGGAACTAGGCCAGTATAATGAAAGTATACTAGATAGGACAGGACAGGACAGAATACTATCTGCAACCCAGCAAAACCCTAGAAAAATTCCAACACTTCTGATTTCAAAAAATGCTGAGACCACACGATCTCGCCACCCGCTAAATCAGATCTCTGGTGTGAACAAGCGGCTAACCCACAGCCAATCAAATAGCAGGGACAGAGCAATGGAACAAATAAACAGTGGCTACTGAAAAACAGTGTAGCACAGGCCCCAGGAGGGGAACCTGGCTAACCTCCCACAAAAGTGCAGGCAAAAAATGGAAATAGCAAACATGATAGAAACAAGCAGCAAATAACTTATCTGAAAGTAGCAGACAAAGGCAAGACACCAGGTGACTTCCAAATGAATCAGGAAACAACAATTGATCACCAGCGAGGATCATGGGAAGGCAGCTCACTTATATCAGCCCAGTCCGTCTCTCCTGATTGCCAGTCATCGATCGCAGGTGATGGACTTCTACTATTCAACACTGGTTCAATACCCTCAGCAACCACCAGAGGGAGCTCCAAATCAGAAGTCATTTCCAACATGCTCACAACACTTTGGCTGTTAAACAACCCCATATCATCAGGCTTCTTCCACCAAACTTGACAGTTCCTTCAATTTCTCGATCCCTCATCCCCTTTTTCCCTTGTTTGTTCAAGACCCAGTTGCACACATCATAGCATAAACTATGTTCCAAATTATTATGCAAATTGGTTTTAAGTGTCATAGCGTTTTTTTTTTTGTAAATGAAACCCATTGATGGTATTGTGTCTCAGGGTTCTTTGGATCACTGAACTCAATCTCAGATACCTGTGATAATTAGTTTGCCATGTGAGCCCAATAAAAGGAAAACTGGATGTTCCACACTATTAAGCATGCCAGAGTTTTCAAGTAAAGTGGGAAAGAAAAAGGATCTCTCTGCTGCTGAAAAGCATCAAATAGTGCAATGCCTTGGTCAAGGGATGAAAACATTACATATTTCCCGAAAACTTAAGCGTGATCATCGTACTGTTAAGAAATTTGTGGCTGATTCTGAGCACAGACGTTTTCGTACTGATAAAGGCAGAATGAGGAAGGTTTCTGCCAGGCAAGTTCATCGGATTAAGAGAGCAGCTGCTAGAAATCCATTACAAACCAGCAAACAGTTATTTGAAGCTGCTGGTGGCTCTGGAAATTCTCGAACCACAAGGTGTGGGATCCTTCAAAGGCTTGCTGTGGTGCAAAACCTACGATTCGGCCACCCTAAACAGTGCTCACAAGCAGAAACTGTTGCAGTGGGCCCAGACATACATGAAGACTAATTTTCAAACAGTCTTGTTTACTGATGAGTGTTGAGCAACCCTGGATGGTCCAGATGGATGGAGTAGTGGATGGTTGGTGGATGCCCACCATGTCCCAACAAGGCTGTGACATAATCAAGGAGGTGGAGGAGTCATGTTTTGGGCTGGAATCATGAGGAAACAGCTGGTAGGCCCTTTAAGGTTCCTGAAGGTGTGAAAATGACCTCTGCAAAGTATGTAGAGTTTCTGACTGACAACTTTCTTCCATGGTATAAAAACCAGAAACGTGACTTCAGGAGCAAAATCATCTTCATGCATGACAATGCACCATCTCATGCTGCAAAGAAGACCTCTGAGTCATTGGCTGCTATGGGCATTAAGGAGATAAACTGTGGCCAGCATCTTCCCCTGACCTCAACCCTATAGAGAACCTTTGGAAGATCATCAAGCAAAATATCTATGAGGGTGGGAGGCAGTTCACTTCAAAATAGCAGCTCTGGGAGGCTTCATACAAAGAAATACAAGAAGAAACTCTCCAAAAACTCACAAGTTCAATGGATGAAAGAATTGTGAAGGTGATATCAAAGAAGGGTTCCTATGTTAACATGTAACTTGACCTGTTAGGATGTTTTGGAGTTAAGTAGCTTTTTTGTTCAGTGAATGTGACCTCCTAATGCTGCAAATTCCACAAATGAGCATTTTCAGTTCTTTAAAACAGATCAAATGTTCAGAAATTCTACTGTGCCTAATAATTTGGAACAGTGCATTTTGAGTTTTTTCCATTTTGGAGATTATACTGTTATCATTGGGAGGTTTCTTCAATAAAATTCAATGTATACTCTAACGGGTGATGACTTTTATTAGGGTACATACTCACTGGCGCCGAAAACGGATGATAATCAAAGGAAAAAAAATCGGATCCAAATCTGACCAATGTTATTCAATAGGTGACTTCTCATTTGCGATTTTTTTTCTCATCAGAAATTGGTGTGAGAAAAAAATCGCAGCAAGCTGCGATTTGATGCGATTTTGGGATGATAATCGCCAATGCAAGTCAATGGGTGCGATTAAAAAACGCACAGCACTCGCACCATGCAAGTGCTGTCCGATTTATACGCACCAGTCTCCTTTGAAAAGCCGGCAATTCATCCCCGGCTACTGTAAAATCACACTGACAGCTCACAAAACACTAGATACATACACATAGAATACATATAAAATATATATATATAAATATATATATATATACATGTCATTGTAACACATACATATATATATATATATTTATAGTTCATACACTTCTACATACTGTAATAGCTGCTAATTCAATTGCCGGCTTTTGTGAAATCACAAAAGCCGACATGAAATGATACATTGCTTAGACACAGTTAACCATGTCATTTCATGTATTTTGATATATGGTTTGAACTTACAATTACATAAGTGTATGTGTGCAAAATTTTAGACATGTAGGGGTTAATTAAAGGTGTAAATTTGTTGAAAAAAAATGCGTGGGCTCCCGCTGTATTTTCTCCACCAGACAGACAAAGCCAGCGAGTGGGGCAGATAATAATAGCCTAGGGAGGGTACATTTTTTTTGTGCCCCCCCCTGGCTACTAACATCTGCCCCCAGACACCCCAGAAAGGGCAAATCTCTAATTAGATTAGCCCTTTCTGGCACTTTGCCCGTCTATTCCCATTGCCCTGTAGCGGTGGCGAATGGGTTAATAAGGGGTTAAAGCCACCTTGCAATTGAAAGGTCACTTTAAGCCAGGTTAATAATTGAGAGCTGTCAATTAGACAACTATCAATTATTAATCCTATTGTATGATAGAAAAATCAAACACACACACTTTAATAAAAAAGAAGTTTAATGAAATAATCACACAGTTTTGGACCATATTTTATTTTCCTGCTAAAACCATTTCCTGTAATAAAAATAAAATAAAAAAGCAAAATTATTCTTACCAATCCGATGCACAGTCAGGTCCCATGGTGTAATCCATCAGAAAGGTTTAACAGGTTACAGCTCACAGGGAGCTAATGCTGCCTGCTGAGCTGTTACCCCCAAAATGAATAACTTCCTCTCCCAGCGAAAGGAGAGGAAGTGATTAATGAGTGGAGCTTAATTGATTTATTGCCACTTTCACTTCAGTGACCTGACCTAAAGTGAAAGTGGGACACAATCAATTAAGCTTCATTCATTAATCACATCCTCTCATGTCTGCAGGAGATAAGCTCATTCATTCAGGAGCTTTCAGCTGAGCACGCAGGATTACTTGCGCTGCTTAGCTGATTGCTAGTTAACCCTTTGTGAAGGATTACAGCGTGGGACGTGACAGATCGGCGGAATAGGTAAGAATAATGTTGTTTTATTATTTTTTCTTTATTATAGAAGATCAAGGGCTTCACAGGGATTAAAAGTTAAATAAAAGATTGTCAAAAAAATGTGTTTTTATTTCATTAAAATTATTTATTCTTAAAGTGTGTGTGTTTTTTTTATTTCCTTCAATAGGATTAATAATTGATAGTTGTCAAATTGACAGCTCTCAATTATTAACCTGGCTTAAAGTGACCTTTCAATAGCAAGGTGGCTTTAACCCCTTATTAACCCATTCGCCACCGCTACAGGGCAATGGGAATAGACGGGCAAAGTGCCAGAAAGGGCGAATCTAATTAGAGATTTGCCCTTTCTGGGGTGTCTGGGGCAGATGTTAGTAGCCGGGGGGCACAAAAAAATGTACCCTCCCTAGGCTATTATTATCTGCCCCCACTGGCTTGCTTTGGTGGAGAAAATACAGCGGGAGCCCACGCATTTTTTTTGAACGAATTTACACCTTTAATTAACCCCTACATGTCTGAAATTTTGCACACATACACTTATGTAATTGTAAGTTCAAACCATATATCAAAATACATGAAATGACATGGTTAACTGTGTCTAAACAATGTATCATTTCATGTCGGCTTTTGTGATTTCACAAAAGCCGGCAATTGAATTAGCAGCTATTACAGTATGTAGAAGTGAATGAACTATAAATATATGTATATATATATGTCACAATTACATATATATTATATATATATATATATATATATATATATAGTATTCTATGTATGTACATGTATTGTTTCTATTCTTTATTAAAGCTGTCAGTGTGATTTTACAGTATAGCCAGGGATGAATTAGCGGCTATTATACTATGTAGAAGTGTATGACCTATATATATATATATATATATATATATATATATATATATATATATATATATATATAATGATATTATATATATATATATATATATATATATATATATATATATATATATATATAATTATTTGCTTTCTGTGTACATTTTTTTTACAATGTGATTTTTACATGACTTTTTACATAGAGATAACTGCTCTATGTAAAACTTCATGTTAAAATCGCATTGCATACAGATGGAAAACTGATGGAAAACTGATGGAAAATGCATGGTGCGATTTAAAATCGCATCAAAATCGCATGCCTTTTTACAACAAATGTACAGTTTTTTTCCTGCAGAAAACGGACCGATTTTTTTCCAGCCAGTGAGTGTGTACCCTTAGACTGACTGTCATTTGCACCGACCATTTAGGAAAATCAGAGAAAAATATCATTTGCATAATAATTTGGAACATAGTGTAGTCTTTTGACTTTCATCACATTGCTCAAATTCACCCATTTCTATTTTTCCACTGTCCACTTTTTGTACTATTTTGCAAACTTGAGCCTATGCTTCTTGTGACGATGTTAAATTCAAGGTTTTTTCACCTTTTTTCTGGTCACCAATTCAGACTTGTTTACCATCCTTTACACGGTGCTTGCATGGATCGACTGTAATCTCACTATTATGAAGCAAATGAACCGCCTCCACTGCCGTGTTTATAGCGCAAAAACTGGGAGAGCTTGTGATGAGCTGACTTGTTGACTTAATATTTTGTCTGGACATCGAACTTTTGACTTCTGAATGGATGGACTGCATTTCATAATCTTCCAACTGTCATGGCACTCACATGATGCAGTTTGGCAATTTTCTTGGCAGAGAGAACACTATCTATGAGTTGGATATTGCTGTTTTTCTTTTTTGGGAAATCTTCAATTCGAACCAGAGACCTTTTATTTGAAAATCAACCTCATAGCACACTGAGCTTTTGTGGACTGTGAGAACAGGTAGTAATTTGTAGTATGAAGGAAGATTTTTCCATCACTAGGAGCAGAACAGTAACAATGCAGTGACATGACATGAATTTACTTCACTAATGATATGCTAAATTGTTGCAAGTCAAATTTATGTATGAGATAGACAAGATGATTGTCTATAAAATGATGGTAGTATAACTTCCAAAGCAGTAGTGGTAGATAGATATACAAAATAGCTAAAAAGGATAGATCTCAGAAAAATAGAGGCAGCATATAATGAAAAATAGATGCTATTTATTAGGCCATAATGTCGACGTTTCATTCATAAGTGATTACCTTTCTAAAGCAGTACAAAATTACAAGTGCAGAGTATTTAGGGCGTCTAAAAAACCACAGTATTTAGCAGCAATTATAAAGATAAGAGCAATTATTAAATAACAATTATTTTTCATCTTTACATGGTGCCTCCATTATTTTTTCTATAAAAGGAAGTTTTTGTGGAGATCATCCGCACTGCTGAATGGTTGAGAGACCACAGTCCAAGATAATGTTTAATAAATTAATTGTGGTTTTTATTCATACTACGCTTTTCAAAGTTACAGGTACTTCTTCAGGGAAGGACAGACCACCTGTAAGTAAGAAGATACACAAATGGATTCTTATATGTGTGCTTTTTTGATTTTAGGCACCAAAGACACCACCTGACAGTCCAGGTTATGTCAAAATTCAGTGTGATTATAGGTGATTCAATGCATTCTACACACACAGTCGAAATACAAGTTTCACATAAAAATATATTACATGCCTCTAAAACATATCTAAAGTATACCTACCTTAATTTATATCTATAATATAACGTTGTAAGCGTCAATCTGTCTGAAACCTTTATAGACTGCGCAAGCGCAATGCGCCTGCGCAGTCTGGCTCCAGACAGAAGACTGCATCCAGCGGTGAGGATTGTGTATGGCGCCGGAGATCTCGGTACGTGTAGACACTGAATGCATACCGTGATCTCCGGCGCCATACCTACATACTTACCTGACCGGGAGGAGCGTTGCCACGGCGCTTCTCGTCGGAGACCGGGGCCGGAGTGCGCGTCGGAATCGCGCATGCGCATAGCGCTATCAGGTGTCATTTTACTGAAGACACATGTGCAGTGTCTTCAGCAATATGACGCCGGACAACGCGGTATTGGCATGCGCGTACTCCGGTGCCACACTCCTCCGGAAGAACGGGACAGCGCTGGAGAACAGGGTAGAAAGGTGAGTTTAAATGTTTTTTTTTTTGTATGTGTGCAGTTTAATAGGGGTGAGGGGTACCATACATATCAGGATAGGGGGGTGAAGGAGATCATGCATATCAGGATTGGGGGGTGAGAGGATCATGCAAATCAGGATTGGGGTTGAGGGGGTACCATACCTCCTACGAAAGGGATGAGGGGGAACCATGCATACCAGGATTGGGGGTGAGGGGACCATGCACACCAGGATTGGGGGGGTGATGGGACCATGCACACAGATAGGTGAGGGAGACGGTTGAGGGTGCCATGCACACCAGGATTGGACGGTGAGTTGGACCATGAACATCAGTATGGGTGGGTGAGGGGACCATGCACACCAGGATTGGATGTGAGGGACCATGCACACCAGGATTGGGGTGGTGAGGGGACCATGCACACCAGGATTGGGGGTGAGGGGACCATGCACACCAGGATTGGGGGGTGAGGGACCATGCATACCAGGATTGGGGGTGAGGGGACCATGCCACCAGATTGGGGGTGAGGAACCATGCATACCAGGATTGGGGGTGAGGGGCCATGCATTAAGGATTGGGAGTGAGGACCATGCATATCAGGATTGGGGGTGAGGGGCCAGCATATAGGATTGGGTGGTGAGGGGACCATGCAACCAGGATGGGGGTGAGGGGACCATGCATATCAGGATT
This sequence comes from Oophaga sylvatica, assembly GCA_033576555.1. NCBI lineage: Eukaryota > Metazoa > Chordata > Amphibia > Anura > Dendrobatidae > Oophaga > Oophaga sylvatica. The sequence goes on from JARQOD010000002.1 coordinate 194,858,566, forward strand.
GGGGGTGAAGGGTACCATGCAAACCAGGATTGGGGTGAGGGACCATGCATACCAGAATTGTGAGTAAGGGTACCATTATACCTGGATTGGAGGTGAGGGGCACCATGCATACCAATTGTGAGCTAAGGTGATAGGGGAGTGAGGGGGGACCATAGCATACCTATGTGGGAGGGGGGAAGCAACCGATTAACATACCAGTCATGGCCAAAAGTTTTGAGAATGACGCAAATATTATATTTTCACATGATCTGCTGCCCTCTGTTTTTTATGTGTGTTTGACAGATGTTTTTATCAAAGACAGAAATATAATTGCAAACATATGAGTAGCAAAAGCTTATATTGACAGTTAGAATGAGTTAATGCAGCAAGTCAATATTTGCAGTGTTGACCCTTCTTCTTCAGGACCTCTGCAATTCTCCCTGGCATGCTCTCAATCAACTTCTGGACCAAATCCTGACTGATAGCAGTCCATTCTTGCACAATCAATGCTTTCATTTTGTCAGAATTTTTAGGTTTTTGTTTGTCCACCCGTCTCTTGATGATTGACCACAAGTTATCAATGGGATTAAAATCTGGGGAGTTTCCAGGCCATGGACCTAAAATCTCTATGTTTTGTTCCCTGAGCCATTTAGTTATCACCTTTGCTTTATGGCAAGGTGCTCCATCATGCTGGAAAAGGCATTGTTGATCGCCAAACTGCTCTTGGAGGGTTGGGAGAAGTTGCTCTTGGAGGACATTCTGGTACCAATCTTTATTCATGGCTGTGTTTTTAGGCAAGACTGTGAGAGAGCCAATTCCCTTGGCTGAGAAGCCACCCCACACATGAATGGTTTCAGGATGCTTAACAGTTGGCATGAGACAAGACTGATGTAGCGCTCACCTTGTCTTCTCCAAATGAGGCGTTTTCCTGATGTCCCAAACAATCGAAAAGGGGATTCATCAGAGAAAATAACTTTACCCCAGTCCTCAGCAGTCCACTGCCTGTACCTTTTGCAGAATATCAGTCTGTCCATGATGTTTTTTCTGGAGAGAAGTGGCTTCTTTGCTGCCCTCCTTGAGACCAGGCCTTGCTCCAAGAGTCTCCGCCTCACAGTGCGTGGAGATGCACTCACACCTGCCTGCTGCCATTCCTGAGCAAGCTCTGCACTGCTGGTAGCCCGATCCCGCAGCTGAAACACTTTTAAGAGACGGTCCTGGCGCTTGCCGGTCTTTCTTGGGCGCCCTGGAGCCTTTTTGGCAACAATGGAACCTCTCTCCTTGAAGTTCTTGATGATGCGATAGATTGTTGACTGAGGTGCAATCGTTCTAGCTGCGATACTGTAGCATCGGCGTCCCGGCCCTCGGCCAGGCAGGGACGCCGTTCCCCTTACCAGCGCTCTGCGTCCTCAGCGCCCCCAGCGTCCTCAGCGCCCCCAGCGTCCTCGGCGTCCTCCTTCCACCCTGTTGGTCCCGCGGGCTCCTTCCCTGCTGCTGGACTCAGGGCGCGCGCCCGCACCCTCCCCCGCTCTTAAAGGAGCCGCGCGCATTTTCCAAATTAGTCTCCGGCCAATGCCGGAGGACTCCACCCTATATTAAGGGCTTCCTCCTTAATGGAGGTGCCCGAGCAATGTTGTTGTTGCACTGTATAACTCTGCTTCAGCCCTCAGCTCCTGTTTCCAGTTGCCTGCCTGTTACCTGTCTGCTTGCTGTCTGCCATCTGACTGCAGTCCTCCCCGGAGGTTCGGACATCACCTGCAGTGATCCCCGGCTATTACAGAGACTCTTGCCTGCTCACTTGGGAGCGATCATCTGCCATCCGACTGCAGCTCTATCCGAAGGTTCGGACTTCATCAGCAGTGATCACCGGCTACTCCAGAGACTCTTGCCTGCTCACTTGGGAGCGATCATCTGCCATCCGACTGCAGCTTTATCCGAAGGTTCGGACATCTCCAGCAGAGATCACCGGCTACTCCAGAGACTCCTGCCTGCTCGCTTGGGAGCGATCATCTGCCATCGGACTGCAGCCTACCAGGAGGCTCCAACATCTCAGGTCGTATAAGCCTGTATATTCAGTAACTGTCCTGGTCACTTGCTGTGACAACCTGCCTGTCCAGAGACTGCCCTGGTCACTTTCTGTGACAACCTGCCTGCCCAGAGACTGCCCTGGTCACTTGCTGTGACAACCTGCCTGCCCAGAGACTGCCCTGGTCACTTGCCGTGACAACCTGCCTACCCAGAGACTGCCCTGGTCACTTGCCGTGACAACCTGCCTACCCAGAGACTGCCCTGGTCACTTGCCGTGACAACCTGCCTACCCAGAGACTGCCCTGGTCACTTGCCGTGACAACCTGCCTACCCAGAGACTGTCCTTGTCACTTCCCGTGAATTCCTGTCCGTATTCCCCGGGCGCCACCTGCTCTCTTACAAGTATACTGTCTTGTATAATAAAGCTCAGTGGTTTCACCTACCAGACCCGTTACAGTTTGCTCGGGCCATGGAACCCGGTGGCACCCAAACCCCTTCACTTCCAGAACTGTGTCATGAGCTGTCTCGCCAGAGGTCTCAACAGGAGGCTATCCTGGGTCACCTGCGGAAGGTCAATTCCCGCTTGGACACTTTGAATCCATCACCAGCAACTACCACTGGAGCCATGACTCACAATCCGGCAGTCTCGCTGCTTCCCAATTCCGTGATTTCCATTCCCGGACCTCGTCTTTCAGCTCCTCCTAGGTTTGGAGGCGACCCTGTTCTGGCTCGTGGTTTCATTAACCAGTGCACCCTGCATTTCGAACTCCTGGCACACCAGTTTAACTCTGACCGGGCCAAAATTGCCTTCATCATGTCCCATCTCACCGGAGAGGCTCTGGCCTGGCTTAATCCTCTCTGGGAGAGAGAAGATCCTCTGGTATCTGACCTGCCTGCTTTTCTCTCAGCCTTCCGGAAGGTATTCGACGAACCTGGACGGAAGACCTCCTCTGCATCATCTCTGTTGCGTCTCCATCAGGAGAGTCTCACCGTTGGTCAATATGCCATACGGTTCCCTACTCTAGCCTCTGAGTTGGCTTGGGACAATAACGCCCTGATTTCGGTCTTCTGGGAGGGTCTGTCCGGCCGTATTAAAGATGAACTTGCCGGTCGGGACATTCCAACCTCCCTTGATGATTTAATAAATCTTGCCAATCGAATTGATCTACGGTTCCAGGAACGTGCCAAAGAGGTCACCCGTGAGAGAGGGTTGCACCCTCGTTTCAGAGACCTATAACCCCTTCCGTTTCTCCCCAGATGCACACTGCTGAGCCTATGCAGGTCAAAGCCCGTCAGGACTCACGCCGTGCCCAGAGGAGTTGCTTCTACTGTGGCAGTAAGGAGCACTGGATCCATACCTGTCCGGAGAGGTCGGGAAACGCCTGTGTCTAGGTTCGCTCGGAGAGGTCCACCTAGACCAGAATAAATCCTCTTCATCTCTGCTGCTGTCTGTCTCTATTCTCATCGGTAAGAACCGTTACTTCGAACTGGCCCAACTTGATTCTGGAGCAGCTGGGAATCTTGTTTCACAGGCTCTAGTAGAGAAGTATCGCATTCCCACCAAACCTCTGGTTGAACCAGTATCTGTTGCTGCTGTGGATGGGGGTCTCCTACCTCGTCCCATCCAACTTATCACCGAAGCCATAACCCTGCAGGTGGGAATGTTGCATTCTGAGAGCATCTCGTTTCATGTTTTACTGGACTCTCTCATGCTTTCTTACTAGGTCTGCCTTGGCTCCAAAAACATGCACCCGTGCTCGACTGGCAGAATGGAGAGATTCTTCGCTGGGGACAGGACTGTCATAAAACGTGTCTGGTGCCTGTCCATCCCGTCCGTTCTTCTCCTACACCTGCTAATCTACCTGGACTCCCGATTCCATATTGGTCATTCGCTGATGTCTTTAATAAAAAGGAAGCAGAGACATTACCCCCGCATAGACCATATGATTGCCCGATCGACCTGCTACCCGGTACTACGCCTCCCGTGGGCGTATTTACCCATTGTCCGCTGCAGAGACCAGGTCGATGTCAGAATATATCGAGGAGAATTTAGCGAAAGGATTCATCCGGAAATCTACCTCCCCCGCGGGAGCAGGTTTCTTTTTTGTAAAAAAGAAAGACGGATCTCTCCGTCCCTGTATTGACTACAGAGGCCTAAATTTGATCACGGTGAAGAATAAGTACCCTCTTCCGCTATTCCGGAGTTGTTTGATCGTCTTAGAGGGGCTAGAATCTTCACTAAACTGGATCTTCGTGGAGCATACAACCTGGTTCGTATCCGTCGAGGAGATGAATGGAAGACGGCATTCAACACCCGGGATGGCCACTACGAGTATCTGGTTATGCCCTTTGGTCTCTGTAATGCTCCAGCAGTCTTTCAGGAGTTGGTCAATGACATCTTCCGGGACCTCCTCTACTCCTGCGTTGTGGTGTACCTTGACGACATCTTGGTCTTCTCTCCGGATCTCCAGTCTCACCGGAGGGAGGTTCGTCAGGTTCTGCTCAGGCTCAGGCAGAATCACCTCTTCGCCAAATATGAGAAGTGCCTCTTTGAGCAGACCTCGCTTCCGTTTCTGTGCTACATTATCTCTCAGACTGGCCTACGAATGGATCCGGAGAAACTGTCTGCCATCGAGAAGTGGCCCGACCAGAGGGGTTGAAGGCCATTCAGCGGTTCCTGGGATTCGCTAACTATTACTGTCTCTTCATACCGCACTTCTCTTCCAGGACTGCTCCTATCTCAGCGCTTACCTGCAAGGATGCTAACCCCAAACAGTGGACACCCGAAGCAGAGGAGGCCTTTCTTTCCTTGAAACAAGCCTTATCTTCCGCTCCAGTGCTGCATCGCCCGGACGGCAACAAGCAGTTCTTCCTGGAGGTGGACGCTTCCTCTGCTGGAGCCGGAGCGGTACTTACTCAAAAATCTTCATCCGGGAAGATGGTTTCCTGTGGTTTCTTCTCCAAACTCTTCTCCTCCTCCGAGCGCAACTACTCCATAGGAGATCGAGAGTTATTGGCCATTAAGTTGGCATTGGAGGAGTGGCGTTACCTACTCGAGGGGGCTCTTCATCCGGTAATCATCTAAACGGACCACAAAAATCTGTCTTACCTTCAGCATGCTCAGAGACTTAACCCTCGCCAAGCCCGGTGGTCCTTGTTTTTTGCCCGCTTTGATTTTCTTTTGCATTTTCGCCCGGCTGACAAAAACATCAAGGCGGATGCCTTGTCCCGGTCCTTCCTGGTGTCGGATCTCGAAGATGAGCCTAAACATATCATTGATCCCGCCAGAGTGATGCAAGTGGCTCCCGTGAGTCTAAATCGTCTCCCTCCTGGTAAGACGTTCGTATCAGAGACTGATCGGAAGAGAATTCTACATTGGGGTCATTCGTCTAAACTCGCTGGCCACGCTGGTCAGAAAAAGACCCTCCAACTCATTACCCGGCATTATTGGTGGCCTACCCTGCACAAAGACGTGATAGACTTTGTTTCTGCCTGTGTCTCCTGTGCCCGCAACAAAGTTCCGAGACACCTGCCTGCCGGCCGTCTTCTTCCGCTTCCTGTACCCGCTGCTCCCTGGCAACATATAGCCATGGACTTCATTACGGATCTGCCCGTCTCTGCCGGTTGTACGGTCATTTGGGTGGTCGCTGACCGCTTTTCCAAGATGGCTCACTTCATTCCTCTGCCAGGTCTTCCGTCTGCACCCGAGTTGGCTAAAGACTTTATCCGCCACATCTTCCGTCTTCATGGTCTGCCTCGTCACATTGTGTCGGATCGGGGGGTACAGTTCACCTCACGTTTCTGGAGAGCTACTTGTAAGTTACTAGACGTCACCTTGGATTTCTCCTCCGCTTACCATCCACAGTCCAATGGACAAGTTGAGCGAATAAATCAGAATCTGACCAGCTATCTCCGACACTTCGTTAATGCTCATCATTCTGATTGGGTGGAGCTCCTGCCTTGGGCCGAATTCTCTTATAATAATCACGAGAGCGAATCGTCCACCAAGTCTCCGTTTTTTATAGTCTTCGGTCAGCACCCTCGGATTCCTGTCCCCATTTCCATCTCTGTGGACAATCCAGCTGCGGAATCTCTGGTTAGAGAATTCTCCTCCATCTGGGAGAGTACCCGGTCCGCACTCATTCAGTCATCCGAGCGCATGAAAAGACATGCTGACAAGAAACGTCTGGATCCTCCTCAATTCCGTCCTGGGGACAAAGTCTGGCTTTCGTCCAAATATGTTCGGCTCAAAATTCCTTCCTACAAGTTAGGTCCTCGGTTTATCGGTCCTTTTGAGGTCATCAGGCAGATCAACCCAGTGTCCTATAAATTGAAACTCCCGGCCAATTTGCAAATTCCTAACTCTTTTCATGTGTCTCTCCTCAAACCTGTGGTACTTAACTCTTTTTCAAGTCTACAGGTACACCTCCTGCTCCAGTGTCTGCTGATGATGAATTTGAGGTAGAGAACATTCTGGCCACAAAAAGGGTAGGAAGAAAGACTTATTTTTTGGTGGATTGGAAGGGGTTTGGTCCTGAGGAGAGAACCTGGGAGCCTCGGGAGAACATCCATGCCCCTCTCATCCTAGCTAAATTTCTTTCTGGCCTAAAGAAGGGGGGGCCTAGAGGGGGGGGTACTGTAGCGTCGGCGTCCCGGCCCTCGGCCAGGCAGGGACGCCGTTCCCCTTACAGCGCTCTGCGTCCTCAGCGCCCCCAGCGTCCTCAGCGCCCCCAGCGTCCTCGGGTCCTCCTTCCACCTGTTGGTCCCGCGCGCTCCTTCCCTGCTGCTGGACTTAGGGCGCGGCGCCCGAACCCTCCCCCGCTCTTAAAGGAGCCGCCACAATTTTCCAAATTAGTCTCCGGCCAATGCCGGAGGACTCCACCCTATATTAAGGGCTTCCTCCTTAATGGAGGTGCCCGAGCAATGTTGTTGTTGCACTGTATAACTCTGCTTCAGCCCTCAGCTCCTGTTTCCAGTTGCCTGCCGGTTACCTGTCTGCTTGCTGTCTGCCATCTGACTGCAGTCCTCCCCGGAGGTTCGGACATCACCTGCAGTGATCCCCGGCTATTACAGAGACTCTTGCCTGCTCACTTGGGAGCGATCATCTGCCATCCGCTGCAGCTCTATCCGAAGGTTCGGACTTCATCAGCAGTGATCACGGCTACTCCAGAGGACTCTTGCCTGCTCACTTGGAGCGATCATCTGCCATCCGACTGCAGCTTATCCGAAGGTTCGGACATCTCCAGCAGAGATCACCGGCTACTCCAGAGACTCCTGCCTGCTCGCTTGGGAGCGATCATCTGCCATCGGACTGCAAGCCTACCAGGAGGCTCCAACATCTCAGGTCGTATAAGCCTGTATATTCAGTAACTGTCCTGGTCACTTGCTGTGACAACCTGCTGTCCAGAGACTGCCTGGTCACAGACTGCCCTGGTCACTTTCTGTGACAAACCTGCCTGCCAGAGGACTGCCCTGGTCACTTGCTGTGACAACCTGCCTGCCCAGAGACTGCCCTGGTCACTTGCCGTGACAACCTGCTACCCAGAGACTGCCCTGGTCACTTGCCGTGACAACCTGCCTACCCAGAGACTGCCCTGGTCACTTGTCGTGACAACCTGCCTACCCAGAGACTGCCCTGGTCACTTGCCGTGACAACCTGCCTACCCAGAGACTGTCCCTTGTCACTTCCCGTGAATTCCTGTCCGTATTCCCCGGGGCCCACCTGCTCTCTTACAAGTATACTGTCTTGTATAATAAAGCTCAGTGGTTTCACCTACCAGACCCGTTACAGTACTCTTCCCTGTTAGGCCATTTTTGTGCATTGCAATGATGACTGCACGTGTTTCTTTAGAAATAACCATGGTTAACAGAAGAGAAACAATGATGCCAAGCACAGCCTCCTTTTAAAGTGTCCAGTGGTCTCATTCTTACTTAATCATGACAGATTTATCTCCAGCCATGTCCTCATCAACACCCACACCTGTGTTAATGGAGCAATCACTGAAAAGAGGTTAGCTGGTCCTTTTAAGGCAGGGCTGCAATGATGTTGACATGTGTTTTAGGGGATAAAGTTCATTTTCTAGCCAAATATTGACTTTGCAAGTCATTGCTGTTAAGCTGGTCACTCTTTATAACATTCTGGAGTATATGCAAATTGCCATTAGAAAAAGTGAAGCAGTAGACTTTGTAAAATTTAATATTTGTGTCATTCTCAAAACTTTTGTCCATGACTGTACAGTATTGGGGGTGAGGGCACCATGCATACCAGGGTTGGAGGGTGAGGGGACCATGCATTCCAGGATTGAGGGGGAGGGGACCATGCATACCAGGATTGGGGGGGGAGGGACCATGCATACCAGGATTGGGGTGAGGTTACCAAGCATACCAGGATTGGGGGGTGAGGGGACCATACATTCCAGGATTGGGGGTGAGGGGACCATGCATACCAGGATTGGGGTGAGAGGACCATGCATACCAGGATTGGGAGGTGAGGGGATCATGCATACCAGGATTGGGGGGTGACGGAACCATGAATACCAGGATATGGATGAGCAGGTACCATGCATACCAGGATAGGGATGAGGGGGTGCCATGCATACCAGGATTTGGGTGGGAGTGAGGGGACCATGCATACCAGGATAGGGATGAGAGGTGACATGCATACCAGGATAGGAGGGGGGCAGCACATACCCGGATGGAGACCTTATATCAATAAAAATTCTTGCCACCAGGGTGTAGAACGGGTTCATAGCTATATATATTATATATATATTATATATTTTATAAATATATATATATTTAAATTTGGAAGGAAAATGGGGGGTGCATCTTATGTGCGAACGCAGGCTTACCGTGTGGTTGCGGCAGTTTGGGGTAGCAGTGCAACCGCCAGTGGCAGAGGAGTTTCGATGCAGCGGCGGTGCAAAGTGCAAAGTGCACCTGAGCAGAATCCCTTCCTCAGGATACTGGCGGGAGAAATGTGTCCATGCCGTGATCCGGTGTGGCGCCCCGCGGCCTATTGTCACGCCGAGCAAGCTGAGTGCATCACCAGTTTCCCTGGGCCATCTTCCCGAAGCAGTGGGCCACCAGATGCTTCAGGAAAATGGCTCCTGAAGGCCGTGCGTGTGTAGATTGAGATGTCGGCTGCACTCGGGGCCCCCCGCTTCAGGAAGATGGTCGCAGGGAAACGGGTGATGCACTCGGCTCTGCTCGGCATGGACACCGGGTGGCAGTGTGGACACATTTCTGCTGCTGCTCCACACTCTGCCTCACACCAACTGAAATTTGTCAGGTCTTTTATTGTTTTAATACTGATGGTTTTGGCATACAGCTCCCGATAACCCAAAAAACCTGTCTCAAAAAATAACATATTTTCAACCATCCCAAAAAAATAAAAGTGTTTTTTAAAAACAAACAAAAAAACCATCAAATAATAAAGTTCATTTTTGCACTCAATACTTGGTCGGGAATCCTTTTGCAGAAATGACTGCTTCAATGCGGCGTGGCAAAGGAGGCAATCAGCCTGTGACACTGCTGAGGGTTTATGGAGGCCCAGGTGCTTCGATAGCGGCCTTAAGCTCATCCAGAGTGTTGGGTCTGCGTCTCTCAACTTTTCTTCACAATATCCCTGTAATGTATGTGGTACAGTTCATATAGCGTCTTGTGCTTGGGTGCGATGAAAAATATTGAGACACAGGTTGATAAAGAAAGTCTTGTATTGCTTCATACAAATTGGCAAAAAATAAACACACAGGTTGCAAACACAGAAGCAGGAGACACAGCAGGCCAGAGTAATCTAAGCTCAGCAATAACTCTCCACAACAGATTCAGATCTTCTTCTCTGTTACCGCAAGTCCCATGCAAACGTGAGGCTCTCAAGGCAGAGTTCAGAGTCCACAAGTGCTTCAGAGTTCTCAGTAGGAATGCTGGAGTACAAGGTCCAAGGCTTCAGGAGTCAGAAACACAGGTTCACTGCAGGCTAGATTCTGAAGCACTGATTGCTCAGCTGTGGCTGTTTAAGAAGCAAACGGAGAGAATCAGGGGGGAACATGCAAGCTGGGAAAAACTCCATTTTGACTGAGGGCAAGATAGCTGCAGCAAAACAGAAAGCAAAAATGGCCGACGAACAAACTGAGTTTCAGAAACAGATACAAGAACCTTAACATTACTCCCCCCTTAGGGACAACCTCCGGATGACCTCAGACCAGGCTTGTGTGGGGTACTCTGATGAAAGCGGAGCAAGCGAGGGCATTAACGTTATTGACTGGCTCCCATGAGTTGTCCTCCACTGGGTAGCCCTGCCATTTAATCAGATTTGTAACTGATTTCTATACAACTGGAATCTAAAATCCTTTCCACCACAAATTCTTCCTGACCATCGACTAGCACTGGGTCAGGGCAAGGAGAAGAACGTCCAGGAAACGTAATTGGTGTCCGCAGCCTTTAGTAGGGATACATGAAAGACAGGGTGGATTCTCATAGTTCTGGGCAATTGAGACGACAAGCAACGGCACTTATAATCTTACTGATTTTATAGGGTCCAATGTACTTATGTCCCAACTTAGACGATGGAATCCTTAACTTAAGATTTCTGGTTGACAGCCAGACCAGGGTCTCCTACCTTAAAAGCTGGTGCAGGTTTACGAAATTATCTGCTGCCTCTTGTACCTTCCTGAGCCGATTCCAGATTCTCCTTTAGAAGATCCATATTCTTCTGTAAAGTCGTGACTCTTTCAGCCACTGCTGGCAAAGGGTCTCTATGGGAAATGTGGTAGAATGTTAGGATGTAACCTAGATTAGAGTAAAAAGGAACTGTTTAGTGGAGGCACTCTGAGAGTTGTTTGTAAGAGAACTCAGCCAATGGAAGTAGATCCACCCCAACTCTGTAGTGCAGATAAAGCAGCGGAGATACTGCTCCAGGGTTTGATTGGTTCTGTTCGGTTTGTCCATTAGTCTGGGGATGAAAGCAGAAGAAAGGTTTTTCTTTAATGTCCAATGCTGCACAGAAATTTTGCCAAAACCTAGAAGTGAATTGCACCCCTCGATCCGAAATAACTCATCCGGTACTCCATGTAAGCGAAACACATTCTTAATCATCAAGTCTGATGTCTGTTTTGCAGTGGGTAAGCGACACAAGGGATAAAATGAGCTGCCTTTGTTAAACGGTCAACCACCACTAGAATAGTGGTTCTTCCCTTGAGAGGTTGGTAATTCCACAATGAAGTCCATAGAAATGGATCCCCACGGGCGGGACGGGGGGAAGAGGCTATAACAGACAGTTGGTGAAGAGCGAGGTGTTTGCATCTTGCACAAACCTCACACGAAGTGACATAGTCCAAAACATCCTTCCTACAAGTGGGCCACCAAAAGAAACGAGAAAGAAATCCTGTGTCTTTAGAATTCCTCATGCCCGGCTATTTTGGAATCGTGAATGAGTTGCAATACTCTCAATCTGACTTTTCAGGTATATACAGACGTTGTCCAGAATCCACACACCATTCTTAAAGACAAGACTTAGCCCTTGGGGGTTGAGCCAAAAAAGAATCCGCATGGTATGCTTCCTTGATGTCTTTTAATTAGGCTTGATGATGAATCACTCCTAGGAATCTAGAGTCAGGAAGAATAGTCTTAGGAGGGAGTAATTGGGACGTGCTCTGCTGAGTAAATCCTAGAGGTGCATCAGCCTTTCCATTGCGCGATCCTGGTCTATAAGAAATAATAAAATTAAATGGTTTAAGAAAAGATTCAGCGAGCCTGGCGAGGAGTCAGGCACTTAGCCGACCTGATAAACTCAAGATTACGATGGTCTGTCAGAACGACTATTTGCTGTGCAGCTCCTTGAAGAAGGTGTCTCTTCTTTGAAGGCGGCAATAATGGCCAACAACTCTCTATTGCCCACATCGTAGTTCTTCTCAGCGAAGACAATGGGGAAAAGAAGGCAAGGGATGCAAGACATTTTTTCCCTGTTACGAGAGAGTAAGCTCCCGGCACAGTTGAAGCATCCACCTCTTTATGAAGCAAAACTCTGGGTTGGGAGGAAGGATAGGTGGGAGTGGTAAATTTTCTTTTAACGGGGAAAAGCTTCCGGGTTGGGGAGTCAGGAGAACTTGACTCTTTCGGGTAAGTTGGGGTGATAGGTGACATACCTCAGAGAAATTTCTAATGAAACGTCTATAGAAGTTTGCAAACCCGATGAAGCGCTGTACCTCCTTCACATTTCTAGGACTTGGCCAATCATGATGCTTGGGTTTTACTTCCATCCATAAATTCCTTGTGTAACAGACTACCCCAGAAATTGAATTTCGGTCTTATGGAATTCACACTTTTCAACTTGATGTAAAGATGATTTTTTTAGACGTTCCAAAAGACCATTCTCACATGTCCAGATGTTCCTTGTGGAGTTAGAAAAAATTAAAATAACCAAATAAATTACCAGAATTTCTAGGAATCCCTGAAATGCATTCACCAGTGTTGGAAATGGCTGGGGCGGTACCAGACAAAAGGCATAAACCCCGATATTCAAATGTCCATGCGTGACCAATGCATCTTCCATTCATCCCCGGTCTAATACGGCTAAGTTATTTGGCCCCACGAAGATCGTTAGAAAAAAATTTTGGCAGTCCATCTCTCCAATAACTAGGGATTAAAGGAATGGATAACGGTTTCTAATAGTAACCTTATTGGTTCCCATGTCTAGCATGGTCTCAGGGACCACTTTTTCTTTACAAAGATATGGGTGCCCTGCAGGAGATGAAGAGGGGCGTTGAAGCCCTTGGTAATTTTCGTTATGTACTTTTTAAAGCCTTACTCGGGCCCGCCGGGGGTAGATTTCCAAAAGGAATCCTGTCCAGGCAAAATTCAATTGGCAATATA
>JARQOD010000002.1:194871541-195031704 GCA_033576555.1 Oophaga sylvatica
GGCAAGGACAGGACCGTCTTGTAAGAAAGACTAGAAACAGGTGGTTCCACCTTAGGGGACTCTGCCCACTTGCTGAGAAGATCGGTTTCAAGGGATAGAGAATGTCTAAGCGCTTCCTGCCTGGGAAACGCTTTCCAGGATGTGCCCAGTACTTAGACAGGGTAGATTCAAATTCATTGTGGTTTTGAAAGGTGCGTGAAGGCCCTTTAACCCGTTTTAATGAGACAAAGGAATCTTGGGCAGGAGCCTCATCCTCTTTGAATTTAAGCATTTGAGAGATAGCAGAGATAAGGCTATACACCATGACCTGCATCTTGGAGGTCTGGTCCAAATCCGAGTCAGACCCGGACTGTAAGTCTATGCCCTACCCAAGTTCCTCCTCCTAAGAGGGGGAATGGGAGGGGGGAAGTGGCTTGGATGCTGCTGAGGGGCCCAGGGAACTGTATGAGGAGCCAGACAGAGTCCCCTTTGTAGAACCTCTCTCGGTTTTGGCCCTTTGAAGGTCGAGGTCACGTGCGTTGTAATCGCCACGGGATACGTTCGGAGCACTGTTGGCTGTGGAGAGCTGTGGAAGGCGTTCAAGGCCCTGGACCAGGGACTGAGATACCTTACTCAGGTCTGTGACTGACTGAAAAATGGCAACAGCCCACTCCGGAAGAGGGGGAGTGCTCTCATCCAGGGAGTCTGAGTGCTCCTGTGGGTCAGACATGGTGGGAGGACTGCAGGACGGGCAGAAAGGCGACGACTGGGCTGATGTCCACTTTTTATTGCAACGTGCACAGGCGTAATGGGTCACAGTGGGCTTAGGGTTACAGGCCCCAGCAGGGTTGGACATAGGTACAGCATGTTGCGCTATAGCAATATGGAGTCCCAGTGGAAATACTGCGGAGGAGCGCCAGATAGGCCCCGTGGAATCGAGGGGGATAAGGACAGAGACTACCCGGTACAGCGAACTGCAGCAGACAAAGTGTATGTTTCATGACCATGTTGTGGACTGATTTCTCTAGGAGAGCTTACACGCCTGGTAATCAGGAATCTAGAGCAACAGACAGGAGCCAATAGTTGTCAACTATGGTTACAAAGTACTTTTCCTTCCCTTATCAATATTCTCCCTCAACGATCATTCCCCTTTGACTACTGGGCCTGTAAACTGGACACCTGGGCTGAATTGCCACAATATGTCTTACAAGAGCTCGCTTGCCCTGCTGGTAGTGTGCGATCAGAAAGACTATTCAATGCTGCTGTATCAATCCAGACAGAAAGAAGGACACGGCTATCGACTCAAAATGTTGATCTAACCTTTATTAAAATGAACCATGCACGCTTTTCAAAGGTTTTTTAGGCCACCTTCCCCTGATTACACCTAGGTTGCCAGCAAAATGGCTCGCTTTGTCCTCCTCTTCCTCTCATTGCTGTCACTTCTCAAATTCCTCCATTTGTACCAGGTGAATGTCCAGCCTACGACTCAACAGATGCCATTTATGCCACCTCCCTTTCTGGGCTGTCCCCCTCAGGGACTGGGTCACCACGTGGCGCTCCCAGACAGTGCTGGTGCCCTGAGCAGGTGTCGGGTCGCACTCAGGGGCAAAGACCCTGGCACAGGGTCTCTCATAGTACCACAAACTGTCTCTGACGGTGGGATGGGCCCACTCATCGTCAGACGCACCGGCATACTATGAGAGGCCCTGTGCCAGGGCCGTTGCCCACGAGTCCGCCCCACCTGCTTGCTCAGGGCCCCAGCACTTGCAATACTTACCTCTCCCTGCTCCACCGCTGTGGAGTTTGGGTAGTTAAATCCTTCACAGGGACAGACACTACAAATTTCGCTAACTAATCGATGATGGTTAAGACGTTGCTCTGGCCTGTCCTGCTGGGCTCTACCTTCAGATGATCAATGGCTCCCATTTCTAATGGACGTCGACTCACAATCGGATGCAGTGTTGCTTTCTGATCAGCTTTCACAGTTTTACTAGTCACAGACATGTGAAATTCCTGGCAACATTTTTCAAGGTCTCCTCTCATGCCAATCCAATAGAATCGGCAACCGTCTGTGGCTTCTGTCTTTAGCACTCCAAAGTGACCAGACTGACCATGATAGGCAGTGAGAACCATGTCTACATGTCTCCTTGGCATCACAATTCGATGCAGACAGATAACGGTGATGGGATAGACGCAACTGCGATACAGCAAGCCTTTCTTCACAAACGATTTCACTGGCTGCACAGATAAAATAATTGAGGGTCAGCATCGCCTCTCAGAATTCAACCGTGAGGTTGTAGCCTGATTTTTATTAGTAATTTCAAAATGTCTGCAATCACTCAACTTTCATTGTGTACTTGTATCCATCTAGTTTCCTGTACCGGAGAGTCTGGACTGAAATGTAGACAAACATTTAAAATTTCACTAAGACTGTATACAGCTGCACGCTGCTGATCCAGTACAGTTTGTAAACGTTTTTGATTGTGGTGTAATCCATACAAAGCCTGTGAGCGTTTGTCTGTTACTCCGTAAATAAAAATGGACATTTACAATTACCCCTAGACTATATACAGCTGTCCGCTTGGGATACAGTAACCGTTTTTGCACAAAGTCATCGTCTTCCCCCCCAGCTGGGTTTGCATCATTGAGACATGGAACATTGGAACACATGTGTGATGATTAATATTTTTTTTGTATCTTTTACTATTCTTGTGTAATCCAGACTGAGCCTGTGAGCGTCTCTGTGTGCCTCCTGAAATATATACGGAGATGTAGAATATTTTTAGTAGACTATAGATACATTTTATCTGGTGATACAGTACCCCTTATTTTGTCCTCCTCTTGCTCGGACTTCCCCAATGAATCCATTTCCAGCAGCTTTACGTCCATTATACACCTCAACATATGGCATTTGTTCAACCTCCCAATCTGGGCTGCACCACCCCTCGTCCTCTACCTAACAAATTGTTATATTCTTGTGTAACACATACTGACCCTTTAAGCGTGATTGTCTGACTCCTGAATTATATAAAGAGATTTATGATATTTAAACAATATTACATATACCTTGTATCTTGCAAAATACTAATGAGATTTTTATTTTTATATGCTTTGTGAACAACACAAACCTGAAACAACCTATCGGTCTGATAAGAATCAAATTTCAATTTGTTAAACTTTTGTCATAAAGGATCTTGAAAACATGAACACATATTTCTCTATACATAAAACCTAAAACCTTAAGAATTGTCTTAGAAACCTATTGACACGTGGCGTTTTAAAACTATAAGGGTTACTGGACGATGGACCATACAAGGTCGAAGGATCAAACATGGCAGCTGGATCATTGACAAAAATAACAGGAGTCTGAAAACTGTGTGCCATTGGACATGATGGGCTAGCAGGGCTGCTGCTGGAATGGGGTTTTGATGGTTATTTTGAGGCGTACATGGATCGGCCGCCAGGGCAGTGTAATACTTGTTGGCGGGCCGTTGTTTTAAGGGGATGTGTCACAGCGGCAGTGACCCGCTTGGTGGCCCTGTGCGTCCAATAAAATGTGAAATATTTACAGAGAATGATGACGACAGTTTGCAGTGTAGGTATTCGTGACGCCACCTCTGGTATCTGGTCAGAGGTTACCACTGACCGGCGATGCAGTGCAGATCCTCTGGGACAGATGGTGAGATGCAGCACAGTTTGTAAAGTCGCCCACAGGCGAGACTATGTTGTCCCAAGGCAGGAAGACGTTGTAGATGAAGTTATGTTGCTGGGAGATGTAGCAAAGTGTAGTGTGCATTGAGGGAAGAACTTGATGAGACAGTCAATTGCAGTTTCCACAGCTTTACTCACACTTCTGGTACCAGCAGTACAGATGCCCGCTTGGTGCCACACTCTCCAGGTGAGGGGTCCAGCCAACGCCAAGGTTTTTGTAGAACAGTATTACAAAGCTCCCTGATGCCTTCCCTGGCCATCGCACTGTGCTGATTTCCCACACCTTTCTTCCTTCCAGCACCTCGCTAAGCAGTGTCACAGTCTAGAAGTTGCGGATTCTCCAGGACAAAGTTATCTTTATGCATTTCCTTGATCCTATCTAGCTTTCCTTCGTGGAGAAGGTACTTGTGTTTGTGGCTGTCATCCCTAAAGTTATCACAGCTATCATAAAGTTCTGCCACAACTCTAGGTGTTGAATCCCTTCTGAAACCTGGATTATCCAAGGTGGCGTACGCCAGTCCTGCAATGTGCCCACCTGTAGCTTACAGCGCATCTGTGGCTCTCTCTGAGAATCACTTTTCCCTTCCAGTGAACCCCTCTTGTTTCTCTCTGTTAATAAGCAACTCCTCAGGACGGGAGGCTGCTGCACAATTATATCTTCTTAACCTCGCCCTTATGGGAGAGATGTGTAAAACACGTCTGTCCTCTTCCTAACCCAAGGTTGAACTCTATATCTTCCATCTAACTTCCTGCTCTGACCCACAAGCTCAAACCACCATGTACACCCTTTGCTGGCTGGGTCGTGCTATATGAACTCAACTAGTGTGTGTGTGATGGATACAGTGTTGCCAGAGCCAGGTGTATTGTCTCTACCTTACCTGAAAGTTGAAAATACCACATCTCTGTCCGAGATGCAGCACCTCTGTGGCGACTGAACCCTCTGGGTCGCCACCTACACTTAAAATTATTGGTCTTTTGGTCAAAATCTTTATGCAGGTTATTTGATAGATAAGTCCTCCTAATATTTATCAGGCCTGCAATGGCCACTTCTCCCATTACAGATATCTCCTGTCCTAAAGGTGGGTGTCCTTGTTGCACCATCTAATTCTCCTCCCTTTCGACACCTTCAAATATAGATGTGAATATTTCATCAGGAATATACAGCTGGAATGTAGTTATACAGTTCACTTTCCTGCTTTGCAGAATCGGGTGCTAGCCAGACAGGGCCTCTGGCTAACAGTTTTTCTCTGTAGATAGATACGGACCTGAACAATTCACACAGCAATATCTACAGCTGTACTGTACTTTTACAGTTCATTTTCCTGCTTAGCAGAATTGGGTGTTAGCCAGACTGGGCCTCTGGCTAACAGTTTTACTCTGTAAATAGATACAGAGAAGAACAATTCCACCAAAAATGTATACAGCTGTATTGTACTGATAGAGTAAACTTTCCTGCTTTTCAATTTGGGTGTTAGCCAAACTGGGACTCTGAGTATGGGTGTTACTGCAGAAATCTATATGGATATTTGGAATAATTTCAGTATACTATATATACCTTATATCTATCCATCCAGTACCCCTTTTTTGGGCTACTCTTCGTCGGACTTCTCCAATTAATCCATTTGCAGCAACTTTAAATCCATTATACACCTAAACATATGGCATTTTGGCTACCTCCCTATCTGGGCTGCCCCACCACCCCTCCTCCACCAACAAAATTGTTCTATTCTTGTGTAATCCATACTGACCCTTTGAGCGTCAGTCTGCCTATAGGCTCCTGCAAGTGGATCGCCCGCCAGGGCACTTGGGTACTCTGTACCCTGCTGATTTGTTAAAGGGATGTGTCACGGCAGCAGTGACCCTGGCCGTCCAATGAAAAGGGGAATTATTTACAGGGAATGATTAGATTCCGTATTTCACTCTTGGTTATGCCACCTGTGGTTTCTGGTCCAAGCTGAACGGCGCTGCAGTGCAGATCCTCAGAGACTGGTGGTGATGCAGCAGAGTTTGACTAGCTCACCACAGGCACAGCTTCTTGCCTCAGTGCTGAAGTATGTATTGTTGGATGAATGGTGCTGTTTGATGTAGCAGTGTGTGCAAGGTGCCGCAGGAACAAATTGAGATCACACATTCCGGGGCAGTTTACAAGGCTTTACTCCGAGTTCAGGTGTGCACATATGCCCGCTTGGCACAGTATCATCCAGGTGAGGGGCTCAGAAAACTCCTAGGTACATTGTAAAGACACCTTTCCAGGACTCCTTTCAATATGTTTCTTTCTGTGTCATCTCACGGTGTAGTATTACTCCTCTCTCCTTCCTGCCAACACCTCACAATCATTGTCCCAAGCCAATAGCTGCGGAACCTGTGGTATAACGTCTGCTCTTCTTTTCCTTGCTATTATATGGACACGTTTTCGGCAAAGATAATTGATGTTCAGTAGCTGAGACTCCTAGAGATGACACTGCCTCCGCCTTGCTATCTGAGTACAGAAGTTATAGAAGAGGCTAATGGGCCGGTGTCCCTTCTGTGACCTGGGTGAATGTGGTGCATGCAGTATCCACAGGGGAAAGTGGGGTTGGGACAGTACTGCCTAGGCCACAGTATAGACAACAGGGATCTTCGATGTTCTCCATAGCTGATGCCGGGGGAGACAAGTTTTCGTGCTCACAGTATCCAACCACACTGCTACTGTAGTGGAGCTGGGAGCCCTGTTTCATGTTGGGTTCTCAGTCCAAAGCTGACCTGACCTTTAACCTGGTTTAACAAAATGAACCATCATGCCCAGAAGGCCAGGAATAGGAGGGGTGGGGTTAGTGAGAAAAGTCTGTAAGGCCAGGTGCCGGGTTGCTACAGAGTACAAGACTTTCCCAGGATGTGACTCAAAGCAGGCTCAGAATACCACCAGGGCAACCAACTCCTGGGGCACATTGCAACCTAAGCACTCACACTTTTACAGCCTACTGACTTTGATCCTGGGGGGCCATGCTTTCCACCTGATGCATATATGAGCCACCTGGCGTACTAGCAAGTGCAACAACCCACTGTGTATTGTGTAGGAATATACACGAGTGGTAGGAGCAGGCCACCTTTTGGAAAGATAATACACTCTATCTTAGCCAAAAGTCTTGGTTTAGGAATGATACAGTGGCCTTTTTAAGCTTTTTAGATTCTTGTGTAATGGAGACAGAGCATTGTTGCGTAATTGTATGCCTTCCTTAAATATATACGGTGATTTTGAATTTTTAATATATTTTTGAGTGCACAAACATCCAAGGGTCTTTTTGTGTGACACAAAAAAAGCAGCGCAGAAAGCGAGGATTCATGTGGACCCTTACTGAAGGAGATGATCCCCAATAAACCATCCCCGTCCCTCAGAGGCAGAAGGCCACAGCAAGGCTCAGGGATCTTTGATGCTCTCCCTAGCCCATGCATGGGGAGAGGTGTTTTCATGCTCCCAGTATGCAACCAGACTGCCACTCTAGTGGAGCTTGGAGCCATGTTTCATGTAGGTTTCTCAGGCCAAAGCTGACCGCACCTTTGACCGGGTTTTTCTAAATTACCCATCATGACCAGAAGGACAGGAATAGGGGGGGGTGTTTGCTCAAGAAAGTCTGAAAGGCCTGGTGCGGGGTGCTACAGAGTCCAATACTTTACCGGGCTCTCACTCCAAGCAAACTCTGACTCCCACCAGGGCGACCAACTCCTGGGCACATTGCAACCTAACCCCTCACACTTACACAGCCTAGTTACTTTGATCCTGTGGGGCCATGCTTTCCAACAGATAGATATATGAGCCACCTGGTGTACTAGCAAGTGCAACAACCCACTGTGTATTGTGTAGGAATGTACTCAAGTGGTAGGAGCAGTCCACCTTTTTGAAAGAGAATACACCTGTCTTAGCCAAAAGTCCTCCTGGTTTAGGAATGATACAGTGCCCTTGTTCAGCTTTTTCAATTCTTGTGTAATGGATACTGAGCCTTTGAGCATCATTGTCTGCCTCCTTAAATATATACAGAGATGTTTTATTTTTTCATTATATCACATATATGCCTTTAATATGCTGCTACAGTTCCCTTTTTATTATTAAATTCTTATGTTATCCATACTCAGCCTGTGAGCGTGTCTGTGAGCCTCATAAAATATATACGGAGTTTTAAATTTTTTTCTTTATACTCCATATATTCCTTGGATATGCTGAAACAGTACCCCTTTTTTCTTATTATATTATTTTCTTATCCATACTGAGACATTGAGCATCTCTGTGTGTCTCCTAAAATATATACGTAGATTTACAATTACCCAGACACTGTATACAGCTGTTGGGTTGTAATACGGTACCCTTTTTCTAATTTTTATCTAATCGATACTGAGCCTGAGAGCGTCTCTCTGTTACTAATGCAATATAGACGTAGATTTACAATGAAAACTACACTGCATAAAGCTGTACGCTTCCCATACATTACCCTTTTAATGCTTTTTATCTTATTGTCTAATCCATACTGAGACTGAAAGCGTCTGTGTCTGACTCCTGATATATATAAGTAAAATGTTGTTGATCTTACCTTCATAAAAATTAAACATGCCTGTTGTCACGGGGTCCGTCTCCGGTATCACACAATTAACAGAGCAAGAGAATTGCGAACAATCCCAAGACCTTGATTATAGGCCAAACTAAAAGATCCATAAACAAACCACCACACTGAGGATACAACAGTAGAGAAAACGAATGAAGTTCACTTGGATCGGCAGCCAGGGCAGTGGGATACTCGGTACAGGGCCGGTGTGTTACAGGGGATGTGTCGCAGCAGCAGTGACCCTGTTCCTGGCCTCGGGGGGCGAATAAAAGGGGAATATGTACAGAGGATGAAAGAGTTTGTAGTAAGGTGTTCGTGATGCCACCTGTGGTATCTGGTCAGAGGTGACCTGACCAGCGCTGCAGTGCAGATCCTCGGAGACTGATACTGTGATGCAGCAGAGTTGAAATAGCTTCCCACAAGTGAAGCTTGTCTCATGGCAGTGAGAAGGTATAGGAAGTAACAGTGCTGGAAGATGTAGCTGAGTGGACTGTGTGCAACAGGAAGGACTTCAGAAGACACAGTCAGATGCAGTTTCCAAAGCATTCCTTCCACTTTTTGCAGGCAAAGTTTCTAGGGCATTGACTACAGATGGTGCGGTCGACGGTCGGCTTGAAAGCACTTTGGAATCCCCTTATTTCATGTGGGATGTGATGTCTCCTTTCTAGAGCTGGTCTGAGGCACTGGCTGCTATAAGCTCCGTCCAAGTTCCTCTCTCTCTGTCTCTTGTCTAGGTGGAACTTCAGAATCATAATAGGCAGCTGCAGCCAGCTTAAGGAATGACTCGGCTATGGAGTCTCCAGTTCACTTGCAAAACCTAGAAGAACAATTGATTACCGGCAAGGCTGATGGGAGTTCAGGTCACTTATATCAGACCATTCAGACCCAGCTGAAAACCATTCAGCAATTGGTTCATTACCCTCAGCAACCACTGGAGGGAGCCCCAGCTCCCAAGTCGCCTCCAGCGTGTTCATAACAGTACCCCCCCTTGAGGAGGGGTCACCGAACCCTCACCTGCGCAACCAGGAAGATCAAGATGAGCTCGATGATAGGCACGGATCAGTCTCCTAGCATGGATGTCCGAAGCAAACACCCAAGAATTGTCCTCCTGACCATAACCTCTCCACTTAACCAAATACTGGAGTTTCTGTCTAGCAAAACGAGAATCCAATATTTTCTCAACAACATACTCCAAATTGCCCTCAACCAAAACAGGGTCGGGAGGCGCAGCCATAGGAACCACTGGCTCAACAAACCTCTTCAATAAGGACTTGTGGAACACGTTATGGATCTAAATGTCCATGGAAGAAACAAACGGAAGGAAACCGGATTAAGAATTTCCATGATCTTATAAGGTCCAATGAACCTTGGCTTAAATTTTGAAGACGCAACCTTCATAGGGATATTTCTTGAGGACAACCAAACCAAGTCCCCCACTTTAAAATGAGGACCATCAGTCCTATGCTGGTTGGAAAACCGCTGGGCCTTCTCTTGAGAGAGAGACAACCTCTCCACTAGCTGGTCCCAAATCTGCTGCATTCGCTCCACAATAGAGTCAACCCCCGGACAGACAGAAGCCTCCGCCTGTCCTGAAGAAAATCAAGGGTGAAACCAAGAATTGCAGAAAAATGGAGACATCAAGGTTGCAGAGCTAGCCCTATAATTAAGAGCAAACTCAACCAAAGGCAAAAAAGAGACCCAGTCATCTTGATCAGCAGACTCAAAACATCTCAAATAAGTCTCCAAGGTCTGGTTTGTTCTCTCGGTTTGTCCATTGGTCTGAGTGTGAAATGCAGAGGAGAAAGATAACTGAACACCAAGTTTAGAACAAATTGTCCTCCAAAATCTGGAAACAAACTGGACTCCTCTGTCAGACACAATGTTCTCCGGAATGCCATGTAACTGAACCACGTGCTGAAAGAACAAAGGCACCAATTCGGAGGAGGAAGGCAACTTAGGTAATGGCTCAAGATGTATTATCTTGGAAAACCTATCACAGATTACCCAGATAACAGTCATTCTCTGAGAGACAGGGAGGTAGGAAATAAAATCCATAGAAATATAGGTCCATGGCCTCTTGGGTACAGGTAATGGCATTAACAAACCACTAGAGCGAGAGCAAGGCTTGGAACGAGAGCAAGTCCCACAGGACTGTACAAAGTCCCTGACGTCACGAGACAAAGTAGGCCACCAAAAGGACAGACTCACCGAGTCTCTGGTACCAAAAATCCCGGGATGACCAGCCAATGCGGAACAATAAATCTCAGACATCACACTCTTCTTCCACTGGTCTGGGACAAACAATTTCCCAACAGGGCAGCATTCAGGTTTATCCTCCTGACACCCCTCCAGAGCCAGTCTCAAATTGGGCTAGATGGCGGAAAGAACTACACCCTCTTTCAAAATAACAGCAGGATCTGATAACTCAGGAGAATCCGCAAAGAAACTCCTCTAGAGGGCATCCGCCTTAACATTCTTAGTGCCCGGAAGAAAAGAAACCACAAAATTGAAACGTGTGAAAAACAAGGCCCACCTGGCATGTCTAGGATTAAGTCGCTTGGCTGATTCAAGATAAACCAGGTTCTTATGGTCTGTGATGACCACCACCTGATGTTTGGCTCCTTCCAGCCAATGTCTCCACTCTTCAAAGGCCCACTTCATGGCCAATAACTCCCGATTACCCACGTCATAATTACGTTCAGTTGGAGAAAATTTTCGAGAGAAGAAGGCGTGGTATGAGCGTGGATGGGATAGCACATCATATGCGATGGGGGGAGCGCAGCTGATCGCGGCCGGGTGTCAGCTAATTATCACAGCTCATACCCGGCACTATGTACCAGGAATGGTCATGGACCACTCTCGGCACATTATCCGCCGTTACACGGCGATCAAACATGATCGCAGTGTTCCGGCGGCACAGGGAAGCATCGCGCAGGGAGGGGGCTCCCTGCATGCTTCCCTGAAACCCTCAGAACAGCGTGATGTGATCGCGTTGTTCCGAGGGACTTCTCACAGCAGGACCCCGGATCCAAAATGGCCATGGGGTCCTTCTGGGTGCTGCATGGTGGTGGCTTCTCAGTGCCTGCTGAGAGCAGGTGCTGAGAAGCCTCCTTCACTGCCTGTCAGATCGCTGGTCTGACAGAGTGCTGTGCAAACTGTCAGAGCAGCGATCTGACATTATATAGTAATGTCCTACCCTGGGACAAAGTAAAAAAGTAAAAAAATAAACAAAATAAACATGTATAAAAATAATGAAAAAAAATCCTAAATAAAGAAAAAAAAATATTCCCCAATAAATTCATTTCTTTATGTAAATAAAAAAACCCAATAAAAGTACACATATTTAGTATCGCCGCGTCCATATCGACTCGCCCTATAAAACTGTCCCACTAGTTAACCCCTTTAGTGAACCCCTTAAAAAAACAAAAAAACAATGCTTTATTATCACACCGCTGAGCAAAAAGTGGAATAACACGCGATCAAAAAGAAGTATATAAATAATCATGGTACCACTGAAAATGTCATCTTGTCACACAAATAATGAACAACAATACAGCATCATCAGTGAAAAAATAAAAAAGTTATAGCTCGCAGAATAAAGCGATGCAAAAATAATTATTTTTTATATAAAATTGTTTTTATTGTATAAAAGCGCCAAAATATAAAAAAATGATATAAATGAGGTATCACGGTAATCGTACTGACCCGAAGAATACCACCGCTTTATCAATTTTTCCTCACGCGGAACCGTATAAAGGCCCCCCAAAAGAAATTCCTGAATTGCTGGTTTTTGTTCATTCTGCCTCCCAAAAATTGCAATAAAAAGCGATCAAAAAATGTCATGTGCCCGAGAATGATATCAATAAAAATGTCAACTTGTCCTGCAAAAAATAAGACCTCACATGACTCTTTTGGCCAAAATATGGAAAAATTATAGCTCTCAAAATGTGGTGATGCAAAAACTATTTTTTCAATAAAAAGTGTCTTTTACTTGTGATAGCTGCCAATCATAAAAACTCGCTATAAAAACCCGCTATGAATAGTAAATCAAACCCCCCTTTATCACCTTCTTAGTTATGAAAAAATAATAAAGTTAAAAAATGTATTTATTTTCATTTTCCCAAGAGGGCTAGGGTTAGGGTTAGGTTTAGGGTTGAGATTAGGGTTAGGGCTAGGGTTGGAGTTAAAATTGGGGGTTTCCACTGTTTAGATACATAAGGGGCTCTCCAAATGCGACATGGCGTCCAATCTCAATTCCTGCCAGTTGCGTTGAAAAAGTCAAACGGCGCTCCTTCCTTCCGTGCTTTGCTGTGCGCTGAAACAGTTGTTCCCCACACATATGGGGTATCAGCATACTCAGGGGAAATTGCACAATAGATTTTTGGGTCCAATTTCTCCTGTTACCCTTGGGAAAATAAAAAAATTGGACCTGAAATATTTTTTTTTGTGAAAAAAGTTATATGTTAATTTTTTTTAAACATTCAAAAAATTCCTGTGAAGCACCTGAAGGGTTAATAAACTTCTTCAATGTGGTTTTGAGTACCTTGAGGGGTACAGTTTTAGAATGGCATCACTTTTGGGTATTTTCTATCATATAGACCCCTCAAAGTGACTCCAAATGTGATGTGGTCCGCCCAAAAAAAGGGTGTTGTAAAAGTGAGAAATTGCAGGTTAACTTTTAACCCTTATAACTTCGTAACAAAAATATTTTGGTTCCAAATTGTGCTGATGTAAAGTAGACATGTGGGAAATGTTACTCATTAAGTACTTTGTGTGCCATATCTCTTTAATTTATGGGCATGCAAATTCAAAGTTGAAAACTTTCAAAATTGTCAACATTTTCGCCAAATTTACGTTTTTTCACAAATAAACGCAAGTTATATCAAAGAAATTTCACTGCTAACATGAATTACAATATGTCACGAGAAAACAATGTCAGGATCCATGGAAGCGTTCCAGAGTTACTACCTCATAAAGGGACAGTGGTCAGAATTGTAAAAATTGGCCCAGTCATTAAAGTGCAAACCACCCTTGGGAGTTAAGGATCATTCCTCTGTTTTTTTTTATTTCAGCACTGGGGTGGAGCTACTAATGTAGATTTCTTGTCCATAGTCTTATACTTAACAGCTGGCGCCTTTATCTGTTATCAGCACCGCTCCGTTCGGTCTTCATCAGTTTGTGATCTGCCGGATGACTCCAATATT
The DNA here is from genome assembly GCA_033576555.1 of Oophaga sylvatica. Lineage (NCBI taxonomy): Eukaryota > Metazoa > Chordata > Amphibia > Anura > Dendrobatidae > Oophaga > Oophaga sylvatica. The sequence goes on from JARQOD010000002.1 coordinate 194,885,010, forward strand.
TGCTGAAGTAATTAGAAAGTCACAACTTAATCAAAGTGTGTAAGTGCCAGAACAAGGATCTAATAGACTTGCATTGAGAGCTTGTGAACATTACCTCTAACTTCCAGTCAGTCAGAAGTTGTGGTCACAAGATGATGGCAAGGGACCGGAATGGTGCTGGGAAAAGAAAACAGTAGCTGATAAGTATAAGACAGGGGGAAAGGAACTTAGATTAGTAGTACCACTCCAGCGCTGAAAAAAACTCCGCTGGACTGATGTTTTCAGGTCTGATGTCCAAAACATGTCTGTGGTTTTTACAGCAAATGTGTACTTCTATTTTAAATATATGCAATAAAAAATTAGCTTTTATTCAAGTGGATCTGATTGCTGGAAGCATTCTTCCTTCTATAATTGGCATATGAAAGTACTTTAGTCTTCCGAGCACGCTCCTTTGGATTCCTTTGGATAACAGCTGTTTGGTGAACTGACTTACTTTATCTTGCTAAGGTGTTTACAGCAGATTTCTTGTGTAAGCACCTTAATAAATCCAGAATAATGTCAGGATAATTAAAATCCTACATAATAAGGACCTTGTTTTTACTTGAAGCCTTTTCTAATTGTTACAGTATTTCATCCTCAGTCTGTTTAGTTATTCGATGCGACTCATAACAACTGTCTGACCTTTGCTGCTCTCCTATTCTCATCCTTCTCCAGCCATCATTCTCCCGGCTGCTATGATCTATATATTACAGTAATGATTTCAGAGCTGGACTTGCATTCCTGATGATAGCCAAACAGGCCTACGCAGTACCAAATTCTTGCCCGTTTACTGCCCTATGGATTCTAGTTATGCCAATTTGTGCCTGCAAAGCATGGGGTTTTCAAAATGAAAGTCTTTATTAGATGCAAAAAAAATCCAAAGGAGTTTAATGTAAGCAGCCCTTTTCCTCAGCAAAAGAAAATAATATTAATTACAATAATCCACATTTTGCTCAACATAAGCCTTTTGCATCAGGCTGTTGTATCTCAATTTAACATGGCCACAAACAGGACCTAAGAACTATCCACACTTATTTCTGTTATTTGTTACCTTTCATACATATGGAAACTCCCACAATTATTTGCAGTGTTCACTGTATAACACCAGAAGGCCCTTGGCCTGTCTCTCAGGGTATGTGCAGACGATCAGGAATTAGCAGCACTTTGAACGCAGCGCATATCCACTGTGTCCAAAGCACTGCCATCTATTGAATGCAGGTGAATCAGCATATGTTCACTGAACCATGCGGATTTACCTCTTCCAATAGATTGTATGGGTGAAATTTCTGGTCTGGTGAGATGAGCATCATGTCTGTCTCTGCGGGGGGCCATGGGTGTCTCTGGACACATAGTGGACATGGGATTTCTTTAACCCCTTAACGACCAAGCCATTTTGTAGGTTAAAGACCAGGCCAATTTTTACAATTCTGACCACTGTCTCTTTATGAGGTTATAACTCTGGAACGCTTCAACGAATCTTGGCGATTCTGAGACTGTTTTCTCGTGACATATTGTACTTCATGATAGTGGTAAAATTTCTTCAATATAACTTGCGCTTATTTATGAAAAAAATGGAAATATGGCAAAAATTTTGAAAATTTTGCAATTTTCAAATTTTAATTTTTATGCCATTAAATCAGAGAGATATGTCACAAAAATTAGTTAAAAAATAACATTTCCCACATGTCTACTTTACATCAGCACAATTTTGGAACCAAAATTTTTTTTTGTTAGGAAGTTATAAGTGTTAAAAGTTGACCAGCAATTTCTAATTTTTCCAACAAAATTTACAAAACCATTTTTTTTAGGGCCGCCTCACATTTGAAGTGAATTTGAGGGGTCAATATGACAGAAAATACCCAAAAGTGACACCATTCTAAAAACTGCACCCCTCAACGTGTTCAAAGCCACAATCAAGAAGTTTATTAACCCTTTAGGTACTTCACAAGAATTGAAGCAATGTGGAAGGAAAAAATGAACATTTAACTTTTTTTCCCAAAATTTTTCTTTCGACACAATTTTTTTAAATTTTATCAAGGGTATCAGTAGAAAATGAACCACAATATTTGTTGTACAATTTCTCCTGAGTACATCGATACCCCATGTGTGGGGTAAACCACTATTTGGGCACATGGCAGAGCTCGGAAGGGAAGCAGCGCCATTTGACTTTTTTGGCTGGAATTGAGATTGGACGCCATGTCGCATTTGGAGAGTCCCTGTGTGCCTAAACAGTGGAAACCTCCCACAAGTGACCCCATTTTGGAAACTAGACCCCCCAAGGAACTTATATAAATATGTTGTGAGAGCTTTTAATCCCAAAGGGCTTCACAGAAGGTTATAACGTAGAGCCGTAAAATTAAAAAATCATATTTTTTCCACAAAAATGATCTTTTCATCCCAATTTTTATTTTCCAAAGGATAAAAAGGACCCCAAAAGTTATTGTGCAATTTGTCCTGAGTACGCTGATACCCCATATGTGGGGTAAACCACTATTTGGGCGCATGGCAGAGCTTGGAAGGGAAGGAGCGCCTTTTTCAAATGCAGACTTTGATGGAATGGTCTGCGGGTGTCATGTCGCGCTTGGGGAGCCCCTGATGTGCCTAAACAGTAAAAACCCCCCACAAATGACCACATTTTGCAAACTAGACCCCCCAAGGAACTTATCTAGATGTGTGGTCAGCACTTTGAACCCCCAAGGGCTTCACAGAAGTTTATAACGTAGAGCCGTGAAAATAAAAAAATCATATTTTTTTCCACAAAAATGACCTTTTTTCCCCCAAATTTTTATTTTTATAAGGGTAACAGGAGAAATAGGGCCCCAAAAGTTGATGTGCATTTTGTCCTGAGTACGCTGATATCCCATATGTGGGGGGGATACACTGTGATCGCCTTACTGCGATCTTTGGGAGGCACAATGAACAAATGCACAAAAGGTGAAGAATTGGTTTTCTTTTTTACGCCGTTCCTCGTGCGGTATTAGTGATTAGGCGACTATATTCCTCGGGTCGGTGTGATTACAGCGACACCAGATTTATACCCTTTTTCATGTTTAGCTTCTGTCACACACTAAAAGATGCTTTTTTTTGAATAATTTTTGTAAGAAATTTTTGCATCTCCGTATTTGAGAGCTATCATTTTCCATATTTCGGCCGACAGAGTTTTCTGTGGCTTATTTTTGCGGACAAGCTGACGTTTTTATTGGTACCATATTCAGGCACATAAAGCTTTTTGATCGCTTCCTATTCCGATTTTTGTGGAAGCAGAATGAACAAAAACTAGCAATTCAGGAATTGTTTTTTTTTTTTCCTCCGTTCCGCGTGTGTTAAAATTGATAAAGCAGCTTTAATCTTCGGGTCACTGCGATTACAGAGATACCTCATTTATATATTTTTTTATGTTTTGGCGTTTTTTACACAATAAAAAATTTTATAGAAAAAATAATTATTTTTGCATCAGTTTATTCCGCGAGCTATAACTTTTATTATTTTTTTGCTGATGATGCTGTATAGTGGCTTGTTTTTTGCAGGACAAGATGACGTTTTCAGCGGTACCATGATTATTTATATCTGACTTTTTGATCGCGTGTTATTGCACTTTTTCCAAGCGGTATGATGATACCGCTTGGAAAAAGTATAATTTACTACTTTTTTTTAATTTTTTTACGGCTTTCACTGAAGGGGTTAACTAGGGTTACGCTTTTATAGATGGGATTATTACGGACGTGGCGATACCAAACATGTGTATTTTTTTTGTTTTTTATTTTTTTATTACATAAAAATATGTATTTTATAAGGGATTTTTTCTTAATTATTTTTTAATATTTTTTTTACAATTTTGTAAAAAAAATGATTTTTTTTAACTTGTCCCTTTATGGGACTTTCACTTTTTTTACTTTTTATTGCAGTTACAATGCATTGCAATGCTCCAGCATTGCAATGCATTGTACCTATGATGAAAGCTGCTGTGAGCATGATCACAGCAGCTTTCCGTAGCTAGATGAACCGGAGGTTGTCATGACAACCCCCGGGTCATCAAGGCAGAGATCGGGCCCTGCAAATACATTGCAGGGTGCCGATCTGAGGCAGAGGGAGCTCCTGACCCTCTGCCTCCCTCCCTGAGCGCTGCGATCGCGCTCGATCGCAGCAGTCAGGGGGTTAACAGCCAGGGGCGGCGGGGGCGCCGCTCCTGGCTGTCAGTGCAGGAAGCCTGGCCACTGCAGCGCAGGCTCCTGCACTGATCGTGCTGGAGAAGCTGAAATTTCAGCTCCTGCGCGATCGCTGCTGTGTTTGGTCAGTCAGATTGACTGACCAAGCACAGCGCTGTAGGTGCGGGGACCGACGGCAAAGGTCCCCGCACCGCTTGCCGTGTCTGTCAGCTGTTTGTGACAGCTGTCGGCACTGATCTACCACTGCGTGTTTACACGCAGTGGTAGATCAAATGGATGACGTGCACAGTCCGTCCTGGTGCCGGAACTGACACCTTGCCATGACGGACTGTGCACGTCATTGGACATTATGGGTAAATCCCATCCACTATTCTGTAACATTTGGATCCTGCGGGTTGGATGCTGCACAAGTACACAGCATCCTAACCACTGCTTTTACTGATGAAGTGCATGTACCCTTGTAATGTCAGAGCATATCCCTGCTGCAACTGGACTAGTGAAGGTAAGTAAATTAGCTACATCCAACAATATTATTTACACAGATTGTTTTATACAGCTCTGACAAAAATTAAGAGACCACTGCACAGTGTTATAAAAATCAGCTCCTCTACATGTCTGACACCCATTCCATTCAAGTGTCAGTTGAATTCCAACCAGAGTACACCTCATTCTACTTAATGTGCTTCTGATTAGGTGATCACCTGAACCAAATCTTATTTAACAAATTAAAGTTTAAAAAAATACTGCTGTGGTGTTCACAATTCTCTAGCAATAGGACAAGCTGGATGGCAAATCAAGTGCTAGCAATATCCCAAAAGTAATAGGAATTAAAAAATTTTTTTAACCATGCTAAAGTAGTTGAACAGAAAATTCTTGAGTGAGGGAAAGAAGGACTCAATTCTGGCTTTACTAGCAGAGGGGTACAGTGAGCGTCATGTTGCCTTCATCCTTAAAATTTCTAGGACGCCAGTCCATTAAAATGAGGTCAAGCAGCAGACATTGGGGACAACAAAGCTACAGACCCACAGAGGGCGAAAAGGACTCTCCACTGACCGGGATGTTTGTCATCTTATTCAAATGTCACTCAGCAACCGCAAGATGACATCAAGTGACCTACAAAAGGAATGGCAAATAGCAGCTGGGGTGAAGTGCATGGCAAGAACATTTCATAACAGTCTCCTAGAGGCAGGGCTCAAGTCATGTAAAGCTAGAAAAAAGCCTTTCATCAATGAGAAGCAAAGGACAGCCAGGCTGACGTTTGCCAAAGACCATAAGGGTTGGACCATACAGGACTGGAGTAAGGTAATCTTCTCAGATGAGTCTAATTTTCAGCTTTGCCCAGCACCTGGTCATCTAATGGTCAGATGGAGACCTGGAGAGGCGTACAAGCCACATTGTCTTACACCCACTGTGAAATTTGGTGGAGGATTGGTGATGATCTGAGGATACTTCAGGAAGGCTGGAATTGGGAAGGTTAATCTTTCCGAAGGACATATGAATCAAGTCGCATACAACGTTATCCTGGAAAAACAGTTGATTCCTTCTGCTCAGGCAAAGTTCCCCAACTTTACTGTTTTTTCCAGCAGGACAATGCGCCATGCCACACAGCTAGGTCAATCAATAGGTGGATGAAGGACCACCACATCAAATCCCTGTCATGGCCTGCCCAATCTCCAGACCTGAACCACATTGAAAACCTCTGGAACGTAATCAAGAGGAAGATGGATATTCACAAGCCATTTCACTATATTTTTTGGGGTGCAGCCAAGCCCAAACACGTCTGGTCTCGCATGAGGGGTGTTCACACTGTGATGCATTGAGAGTGTGCTGGCCAGCCCACCTAGTCAAAAAGTAGGGGAGTGACTAATAGGCTGTGAACCAGACACTATGCAGTAACCTAGTGTAAACAACATCCTATGCGGGCCTTTATTGTGCAATTGTATACTGGGCAGTCACTCCCTCCTCGAATGGGTATAAGGAGAGTGGCTGTTGATCTGGTATTTTGTACCTGTGTTGCTAACATGTTGCTTTATGGGCTGGCTGCACACTGTAGTGCATTCATTCCAAGATCAAGGCAGGTAAGTGTTGCTGCCTTTTTGTTTGGTGTTTAAATTGAATTTTTGGAGACTTTGAGTCTTCTTTAATGACTTTGCTATATAGTTTAGTGTTAGGGTTCGAGTTCCCGCTGCTGCACAAGGGGAGTCTCTAACCAGTTCCGCTGCGGTCCCCCATCCATATCCGGCGCAGTGGAGCCTGCTCAGCAATGACATCAGTCCCAGCGTCTCGCCCGGTCTAATACTGTACAGAGACTTGCTGCTGCCTCTTCAGGTTCTGCTATTGTAGCCAGTACTGGTCAGCCTCGAGCAGACGTCTTTAGGACTAAGTCCTTTGTTGCTTCATCTGAGCATGCCCAGAGCAAGATCTCCCATTGGAGATCAGGGGTCAAATGCTCAGATACAGCTGCCATTCCTAATGGTCCTTCAGGAAGGTTCTGTGGCAGTTGATGTTCTGAAGCAGCTTCCCATTGGTCCTTCCTGGAAGGTCTTTTTCTCGTGGCTGCTATAAAAGGCTGTTCTTACCGCACGGCCGTGCTCTAGTATCAAATCTGTTATGTGCTTGCACCAGTGTGGTCATGTATGCTTGTGGTTAGGTCTGGCTGAAATAAGCCCCTAGAATGCCGGCACCTCCGGTGAGGAGATTGTATGCACGTGTTCAGGGCTCGGCTGAAAACGCCATTAGAATACTGGCTACTCCGGTGAGGAGATTACTGCTTGGGTTCTGTTTGCATGACCACAGACTGCAATCCGCTTAGCAGTCATTTGTGTTCCCTGTGAGTCTAACAGGACACAGTCTTTGTTATAGCGGCTCAGTGAATTAACAGAGTCCGCTTACATCGCCATATAGTGCTACGGCCTTTACATCTGCGACTCTGCGGGAAAACAGAGTTCGCTCATACTGCCTATTTACGCCATCTTACTAGCAGCAGGCTCTGCCTGCACGGTGGACCCCGGGCTGCGAACACACCTCTCCTTAATATCTATTAGGTGCGTTCCGCAGGCCCATAACATAATACTAGCGCCAGGGTCTAGCTAGTAAAATGGCAGATGACCAGCGTCTACCGCAGTACATCCAGCAGCTGGAGGGTAGGTTGGCGGCCCTTGAGCGCACAACCTCAGCTGTGGATGTTACCGCAGTCGCTATTCAGGCTGCTAGCGTGGCTGCAGCCAGTTTGTCCTCTGCCACCTCTGCCCCTACATTATCCCACCTCCCGCTTCCTGACAAGTTTGCCGGTGACAGCAAGCAATGTCGGGGATTCGTGAGTCAGTGCTCTATACAGCTCGAGCTTCTGGCTGCACGTTTCCCCACGGATTGGGCACAAGTGGGTTTTGTACTGTCTCTACTCTCGGGCAGAGCGTTGGAGTGGACAACGCCGCTGTGGAAGCGCAACGATCGTGTGGTGCGGAGTGCTCCTCATTTCCAGGAGGCTCTTAAAAAGGTCCTTTTAGGACCTCAGGTCACCCACGATACGGTGCTCCAACTGCTGGCATTGGCACAGGGTTTGTCTTTGGTCAGTCAGTTTTCCGTCCAGTTTCGGGCTCTGGCCTCTGAGCTAGACTGGTCAAATAAAGTTCTCATATCAGTCTACTGGCGAGGACTGGCTGACCATGTTAAAGACGCTTTGGCTACCAGGGAGATTCCCGCCACACTGGAGAAGCTTATCTCCATATCTACCCGCATCAACCTCCATTTTCACGAGTGTAGGTTGGAGCGGGCCCAGTGTAGGCAGAGGATTCGGTTGGCTCCCACCTTTGCCAAACCTCTCGAATCCCCCGATCTAACGTCCGAACCTCAAAAGGCTACAGAGGTTCCTCGTGCAGGACCTAAGTCTCGGGCGTCCCAGTATCCATGGTCTGTAAACTTTGTCAGCAGACAGGACACTATGCCAACAAATGTCCACAGCGATCGGGGAAGCGATTGCATCTAGTGGCCCTGGGAGGAGGTTCACTAGAGACAGCGGCATTTTCCTCCAAGATGACTTTTAAAGGAACAGTCACTGTAGGCTCTTCCAAACTTACATTCGAGCTTTGTGTGGACTCAGGAGCAGAGGGGAATTTCATGTCATCTACCTTTGTTCATCGCCACGCAATACATCTGGTAGCACTCGACAAACCAGTGACTGTCCGTGTAGTGAATGGGTTGACATTGCCCTCGCCAATTACACATCAGACTGTCCCTCTTACTTTGTGTGTACCCCCTTCCCATCAGGAAATTATTTCCCTTCTCGTCCTTCCCGAGGGAATAGACAAAACCTACTGGGAGTTCCCTGGCTCCGTTCCCACTCCCCTCATATTGAGTGGACCTCCGGTAGGATACTGGGTTGGAGTGAGTCATGTAAGGACAGATGTGTCAGGGAGTGCATTCAGGTTACCACTACAGAGATACCAGCAGATCTTTTTCCTCTTCCCAAGTGCTATCAGTCATATGCAGACGTATTCTCTAAAAAGGCTGCGGAGACTCTGCCGCCCCATCGTCCCTACGACTGTCCTATTGACCTCTTGTCTGGAGCAGAACCTCCTCAGGGAAGGGTCTATCCCCTTTCTCTTCCTGAGACAGAGGCTATGTCTCAATATATCCAGGAGAATCTGGCAAGAGGGTTCACTAGAAAGTCAGTGTCACCAGCAGGAGCAGGGTTCTTCGTGCAGAAGAAGAGTGGAGAATTACGTCCGTGTATAGATTACAGAGGTCTTAACGCCATCACCGTTAAGAATAATTACCCATTGCCCCTGATTTCTGAGCTCTTTGATAGGCTCCTGGGAGCAAGGGTATTTAATAAATTAGATTTGCGTGGTGCTTATAACGTTATTCGCATCCGTGAAGGGGACAAATGGAAGACGGCTTTTAATACCAGGGATGGGCATTATGAATACCTGGTGATGCCCTTCGGGCTTGTAATGCCCCAGCCGTTTTCCAAGACTTTGTCAATGACATCTTCCGGGATATGCTTTCCACCTCTGTAGTAGTCTATCTGGATGATATTTTCATCTTTTCTCCAGATATTGACTCTCACCGGAGGGATATCTGCAAAGTCTTCGACCTGTTACGGGCAAACTCCCTCTATGCAAAGTTGGAGAAATGTATGTTTGAGCAGGAGTCTTTACCTTTCCTGGGCTATATCATCTCCGCCAGGGATTGGCTATGGATCCTGCCAAACTACAGACTGTGATGGATTGGCAAGAACACCATTCTCTTAAAGCGGTGCAGCGCTTTATGGGGTTCATTAATTACTATCGCAAAATCATTCCCCACTTCTCCACTTTGGTAGCTCCCTTGGTAGCCCTCACCAAGAAGGAAGCCAATACCAAATTGTGGTCAGAGGAGGTCTCCAAGGCCTTTACTTCAATTAAGTCCCATTTTGCTAGCGTTCCCATCTTACATCACCCCGAGGTTGATAAGCCTTTTATATTGGAGGTTGATGCCTCGTCCGTTGGTGCTGGAGCAGTCCTAATTCAAAAGGATGCTCAAGGTCGGAAACATCCTTGTTTCTTCTTTTCCAAGACCTTCACACCAGCGGAGAGAAATTATTCCATTGGGGATAGGGAGTTGCTAGCCATGAAGTTGGCCTTTTCCGAGTGGAGACATCTCCTGGAGGGGGCTCGCTTTCCCTTTCAAGTTCTCACTGACCACAAAAATTTGGTCTATTTACAGACCGCCCGCAGCTAAATTCTCATCAGGCCAGATGGTCCCTGTTCTTCTCCCGGTTCCATTTCACCCTCCATTTCCTCTCCGGTGAGAGGAAAATTCGCGCCGACGCTCTATCTCGCTCCGTGGTGTCCTCTGAGGAGGCGGAGGAGGAGCCTCGGCTTATTGTCCCCACAGAGAGCCTAAGAACAGTGGCTCCGGTTTCGCTTGAGTCTGTGCCTCTGGGCAAGACTTTTGTGCCCACCAATTTGCGACCGGAAGTACTCTCTTGGGCATATTTGTCCAGGATGGGTGGACATATTGGGACAAAAAGGACTTCTGGGTTGCTGGTGAGGACATACTGGTGGCCACAGATGGCCCGTGACGTCAGGGAGTATGTTCAGGCGTGCGTCTCCTGCGTCAAGAATAAATCCCCTTGGCAACGGCCGGCTGGGCTACTTTTCCCTTTGCCGGTGGTAGACAGGCCCTGAGAGATGGTCGGGATAGATTTTGTGGTGGGCTTACCAAAGTCTCGGGGCTGCACCATCATCTGGGTGATAAGCGACCACTTCTCTAAAATGGTGCACTTGGTGCCGTTTCCACGGTTACCGTCTGCACGGGCCTTGGCAGCATTATTCATTAGGCATATTTTCCGCCTTCACGGTATGCCAGACAAAATTGTCAGTGATCGAGGTCCCCAGTTTGCGTCTCGGTTCTGGAGAGAGCTGTGTCGTTTACTCAGCATTGAGTTGAATCTCTCCTCTGCATACCATCCCGAGACGAATGGGTTGGTAGAGAGGGCCAACCAGACCTTGGTCACATACTTGCGACATTTAGTCTCTGCCAGGCAGGATGACTGGGAATCCTTGCTACCGTGGGCTGAGTTCGCTCTAAATAATGCTGTGGCTGACTCCACCGGACAGACTCCATTCCTCCTAAAATGCGGTCAGCATCCATGGGTACCAGTGCCCATGCCCGTGTCTTCCGCCGATTCCAGGGTGGCAGACTCGGCTGTGGAGGCACGGGACATTTGGGACCGCACCCAGGATGCCATTCAGGCCTCCAAAGAGAGGCTGAGGTCTTTGGCTGATGCCCATCAGCGCCCTGCTCCTACATTTGCTCTGGGTGACATAGTGTGGCTCTCTGCCCGAAACATTTGGCTACGTGTAGAGTCCACCAAGTTGGCACCTCACTTTTTGGGTCCCTTTAAAGTTCTTGAGCAGGTGAACCAGGTGGTTTATCGCCTAGCCCTTCCGCCTCGCCTTGGTATCACCGACACCTTTCACGTGTCCCTCCTGAAACCCGTGGCCATTTCCCGGTTTTCCGAGTCATCTGCCGGGACGTCGGGTTCATCTACCGAAGATCATGAGGTGAACGCCATTGTTGGGTGCAAGGTGGTACGAGGAAAAAATTTTATTTGGTGGATTAGAGGGATTATGGGCCTGAGGATAGGTCCTGGGAGCCTGCCGAGCATGTTCACGCTCCGCAGCTCATCGCTGCCTTTGAGCGTGAACATTTGAGCGAGGCCCAAAGAAGGGGGGGCCATGTTAGGGTTCGAGTTCCCGCTGCTGTACAAGGGGAGTCTCGAACCAGTTTCGCTGCGGTCCCCCATCCATCTCCGGTCGCAGTGGAGCCTGCTCAGCAAAGACGTCGGTCCCAGCGTCTCGCCTGGTCTAATTCTGTGCAGAGACTTGCTGCTGCCTCTTCAGGTTCTGCTATTGTAGCCAGTACTGGTCAGCGTCGAGCAGACGTCTTTAGGACTAAGTCCTTTGTTGCTTCATCTGAGCATGCCCAGAGCAAGATCTCCCATTGGAGATCAGGGGTCACATGCTCAGATACAGCTGCCACTCCTATTGGTCCTTCAGGAAGGTCCTGTGACTGTTGATGTTCTGAAGCAGCTTCCCATTGGTCCTTCTTGGAAGGTCTTTTTCTCTTGGATGCTATAAAAAGCTGTCCTTACCGCACGGCCGTGCGCTAGTATCAAATCTGTTATGTGCTTGCACCAGTGTGGTCATGTATTCTTGTGGTTAGGTCTGGCTGAAATAAGCCCCTAGAATACCGGCACCTCCGGTGAGGAGATTGTATGCACGTGTTCAGGGCTCGGCTGAAAACGCCATTAGAATACCGGCTACTCCGGTGAGGAGATTACTGCTTGGGTTCTGTTTGCATGAGCACAGACTGCAAACCGCTTAGCAGTTATGTGTTCCCTGTGAGTCTAACAGGACACAGTCTTTGTTATAGCGGCTCAGTGAATTAACAGAGTCCGCTTATATCGCCATATAGTGCTACGGAGTTTACATCTGCGACTCTGCAGGATAATAGAGTTCGCTCATACTGCCTATTTACACCATCTTACTAGCAGCAGGCTCTGCCTGCACGGTGGACCCGGGCTGCAAATGCACCACTCCTTAATATCTCTTAGGTGCGTTCCGCAGGCCCATAACAGTTTAGTGTAGGGACTCGAAAGCATGTTGACCTTTAGCTCAGGTTACGAGCTTACGTGTTTTGGCCAAAATATCAACTGATACCTCACTATTTTTGTATTGTTTGCACTATATTTTTCGTGTGCAGCCAAGCCCAAACACATCTGGTCTCGCATGAGGGGTGTTCACACTGTGATGCATTGAGAGTGTGCTGGCCAGCCCGACTAATCGAAAATTAGGGGCGTGACTAATAGACTGTGAACCAGACACTATGCATTAACCTTGTGTGAACAACACCCTATGAGGGCCTTTATTGTGCAATTGTATACTGGGCAGTCACCCCCTCCTCGAATGAGTATGTGTAGAGTGGCTGTTGATCTGGTATTTTGCACCTGTGTTGTTAACATCTTGCATTATGGGCTGGATGCATCCTGTAGTGCATTTGTTCCAAGATCTGGGCAGGTTCATGTTGCTGCCTTTTTGTTTGCTGTTTAAATTTAATTTTTGGAGACTTTGAGTCTTAACTGACTTTGCTAAATAGTTTAGTGTAGGAACTCTTAAGCGTGGAAACCTTTGGCGCAGGTTATGAGCTTACGTATTTTGGCCAAAATATCAACCAATACCTCATTATTTTTCTATTTTTTGCACTATATTTTTCAGGGTTCAACCAAGCCCAAACACGTCTGGTCTCGCATGAGGGGTGTTCACACTGTGATGCATTGAGAGGGTGCTGGCAGCCCACCAAATCGAAAAGTAGGGGCGTGACTAATAGGCTGTGAACCAGACACTATGCAGTAACCTTGTGTGAGCAACACCCTATGCGGGCCTTTATTGTGCAATTGTATACTGGGTAGTCACCCCCTCCTGGGTATGTGGAGAGTTGCTGTTGATCTACTATTTTGCACCTGTGTTGCTAACATCTTTCTTTATGGGTTGGCTGCACCCTGTAGTGCATTTGCTCCAAGATCTGGGCAGGTAAGTTTTGCTGCCAATTTATTTGCTGTTTAAATTGAAATTTTGGAGACTTTGAGTCTTCTTTAGTTGCTTTGCTAAATAGTTTAGATCAAGCAAAGAAGAACTGCTTACATTTTTGTACCAGGGGTGGCATAAGGTCACCCAAAAGCAGTGTGAAATACTGGTGGAAAGCATGCCAAGACGCATGAAAGCTGTGATTAAAAACATGGTTATTCCACAAAATATTGATTTCTGAACTTTTCCTGAGTTAAAACAGTAGTATTGTTGTTTCTAAAAGATTATGAACTTGCTTTCTTAGCATTATTTGAGGTACGCAAGCATTGCATTTTTTTGTTAATTTGACCATTTCTCATTTTTTGAAATTAAATACAAAATTTATTGCTTGGAATTTCGGAGACATGTTGTCACTGTCAGTATTTTATAGAATAAAAGAGAAATTTACATTTTACATAAAAATATACCTATAAAGATGAGTCGCCCGCCAGGGCCGTGGGGTACTCGGCACCGAGCCTGTTCACTTCTATGGGGGATGTCACGGTGACACAGCTCGGTTCGTGGCCCTGGGCGCTCACTAAAAAGGGGGATATTTACAGGGGATTATAAGGTTTGTAGAAATTGGTGACGCCACCTGTGGTACCTGGTCAGGGTGACCAGCGCTGCTATACAGATCCGCTGAAGGGTTGGTATTAGGCAGCAAGGTATTAAGCCTCCCACAGGCAAGGCTGGGTTCCTTCAGGGTAGATAAGTGTGCAAGGTGCAGGATGGAGGAGGGGAGTTCAGCCGTAGGAGCAATAATGTGAACACACACACAAAAGTCTCTTTCTGTACCTTTACTGATGGAATTGCAGGCACGTCCCGGGGTGCTGGCAGGGTGAAGGATGCACGTCCAGTTCTTCCCACTGAGTAGGTGTAGGGCCTCCTTACTCCTGTAATGTGAGTCTCTGACCTGTATGAAACGAGGCCTAACTCTGTCTTCCACTTTACACCCGGCTGACTTTGTGTAGGACCTTCTATTAGAAAGAACATAGTCTCTAAAGGTTGCGCCGACCAGACTCCTGTCCTCCTGACCCAGTTACATATCAACACTTATGGGCTCCTGCGACTTGTAGTCCCACAGGATCTCTGGTATCTCCTGCTAGTCTGAAGGATCCAGCAAGCTCGGTCCTGGTGTCCGGTTAATCAGAGTAGAGGTAAGCTATTAAAGCTATTTCCACCTCTGTTACTCTCTTCTACTCTTCCACTCGCCTTTCGTCCTACTCGACCCTCACATAAGCACACTCTGGCCGTAGGTAGCTGTTTCCTTTTTTCTTCCCCAGCTCTCAAAGCGTCGGCACGCTTGCTCTCTGAACTGCACTCAGTTGACTCAGTTCTGACTAGGCTGGAGTGGCTATCTCTCCACTTAAACTAGACTCCACACGATGAACTAAGCTTAGGGCTGCAGATTTCAGGTTCTTTCAACGACTGTTGTTCTCTCTCTCTCTCTCTCTCTCTCTATTACTCCAAGCTCTACCTGGAATGGCTATCAGTCTTCTCCATCTGTCCTGCATCTGGCTTTGCAGACTAACTGATCTGTGCTCGCTCCAAGAGCTAACTCTCTACTTGCTTCATTCAGGAGAACTAACAACTCTTCTCTCCTCACAAAAACTAACTACTCTCAGTGTCTTCACCATCCTTATATACTCTGAAAAGGCTCCCTCTGGTGGCTTTAGGGATTGGTAAAGATGTGTATGCATATTGGGTCCTCTAGTGGTCATTACCTTCAGTGCATCCCTCCGGGAAATGAGATTCCAAGTGCAGCTAGGCTCTACAAAGAGAAAAATCAGACAAACTGAACAATTGTAAAACCCGGCACACCAGCCTGTATAAAAATACAAAAGCTTTATTCGGCTGTTAAGCCATGTTTAAAATGTATAGAGACATGACGCGTTTCTGGTGCGCTTAAAGCACCCTTAGTCATAGGTATATTAAAACCAAATACACGTGATTAGTAGAGATGAGCGACTTTGCCTCTGGGAGGGTCGAGTCTGGTTTCGGACCACCCGACTTTCAAAAAGTCGAGTCGAAGGTCCGACTGAAACACGGAGCCCAATGAAGTCAATGGGGAAGCAAAGTCGCAGGGAGTGGATGACAGTAAACACACCTACAGTGTCCATTTCAATGCCAATGACATCAATTCTTATTACTTAAGCTTGTCAACCTTAATTTACGTTATAATATTAGTTACGCATTGAAAACTGGGGTTATTTGGCTAAAGTTGTGGGGGGGGTAGGGCTGGCTCCAGGTTTTTGTGTGCCCCGGGCGAAAGAGTGTCAGTGGGGCCCTTTAACACATACCACAATTCATGATGCTCCGATACGGCAGAGAAATATAGGCATAGTACAATGCCAAATACTTCACTTCTTACATTACATGACTGATATCTATTTTAAATTCCACAATAGCTCAAAAACCGGACAGTATATTCCTTCATACAGTATTACGGCCACCACATAGTGGGCCATACAGAATAATGAGCCCCATATATTGCTTCATACAGAATAATTGGTCCCATATAATGTTCCATACAGTATATGATGAGCTACACATAATGCTACAGTATATGATGGTCCCCATATAATGTGCCATACAGTATAGGAAGGTCCCCATAGAGTATAATGAGCCCCAGATATTGCTCCATACAGTATAATGAGTCGCATACAAAGCTCTATACAGTATATGATGGGCTCCATATATTGCTCCATACAGAATGGGCTTCATATAATGCTTCATACAGAATAGGCCCCATATGTGCTCTATATGATGCTCTATACCCTATATGATGCCCCATAAATAATGAACCCCATATGATGCTCCAGTATATGATGGGCCCCATGAATGATGCTCCAGTGTATGATGGGCCTATATAATGCTCCATATATAATGGGCCCCATTTATAATGCTCCAGTGTATAATAGGCCCTGTATATGATGCTCCAGTGTGTGATGGGCCCCATTTATAATGCTCCAGTGTATGATGGGCCCCATGGATGATGCTCTAGTGTATGATGGGCCTATATAATGCTCCAAATATAATGGGCCCCATATGATGCTCCAGTGTATTATCGGCCCCGTATATGATGCTCCAGTGTATGATGGGCCCCATTTATAATGCTCCAGTGTATAATGGGCCCCATATATGATGATCCAGTGTATGATGGGCCCCATTTATAATGCTCCAATGTATGATGGGCCCCATGGATGATGCTCCAGTGTATGATGGGCCTATATAATGCTCCAAATAAAATGGGCCCCATAAGATGCTCCAGTGTATTATCGGCCCCGTATATGATGCTCCAGTGTATGATGGGCCCCATTTATAATGCTTCAGTGTATCATGGATCCCATGGATGATGCTCCAGTGTATGATGGGCCTATATAATGCTCCATATATAATGGGCCCCATATGATGCTCCAGTATATGATGGGCCCCATGGCTGATGCTCCAGTGTATGATGGGCCTCATTTATAATGCTCCAGTGTTGGATGGGCCCCATTTATAATGCTCCAGTGTATGATGGGCCTATATAATGCTCCATATATAATTGGCCCCATTTATAATGCTCCAGTGTATGATGGGCCTATACAATGCTCCATATATAATGGGCCCCATTTATAATGCTCCAGTGTATGATGGGCCTATATAATGCTCCATATATAATGGGCCCATTTATAATGCTCCAGTGTATAATGGTCCCTATCTATGATGTTCAAGTGTATGATGGGCCCCATATATAATTCTCCAGTGTATAATGCTCCCCATATATTGCTCTAAACATTTAAAAAAATGAAATACCTCTGCATATGCCTCTGCATATGACTGGAATCTATGGGCAAGCGACTGATGTGCGAGCACAGTATTCGCACCTTATGGAGCAGGGCTGTTAACTCCGGATAATTATTTAGGAAGCACTGCACCATCAGGTTCATGGTGAGAGCCAGGCAAAGTAAATGTCTTAGTTTTGCCAGGGCTACCGCCGCCACAAAATTACGGCCATTATCACTGACTACCTTGCTTGGCTCAAGATGTAGACTGCCCAGCCATTACTCAGTTTCTCGCTGCAAGTAGTCGGCCAGTACCTCCGCGGTGTGCCTGTTGTCTCCGAGTGACATCATCTTTAAAACAGCCTGCTAACGCTTACCACTAGCTGTTCGATAGTGGGACACCTCGTGTGCAACACTGGCAGCTGCAGATGGAGTGCTCGTGCGACTGCGCTCTGTCGACGAGCTTTCATTTCTGGAGTAGGAGGAGGGTCGAACGCCTACAGCCAACTATTGCCTATACCGTGGGCTAGGCAGTACTGTCCCACCCCCGCTGTCCCCTGTGGACCCTGCATCCACCACATTAATCCAGTGCGCAGTGATGGACACGTAACGGCCCTGGCCAAGCATACTGGCCCATTCATCTGTTGTGAGGTGCACCTTTCCACTCACTGATTGTTTGAGTGCATGGACAATGCGGTCTTTCACATGCAGGTGGAAGGCAGGGATGGCTTTTCTAGAAAAGAAGTGCCTTCTGGGTAGATCATAGAGTGGGAAAGCATAGGCCATGAGCTCTCGGAATGCTGCGCTTTCAACCAAACGGAAGGGCATCATCTCTAATGAGATCAGTTTGGCAATGTAGGCGTTCAAAGCCAGTGTACGCGGATGAGAGGATGAGTACTTTCTTGTCCTACTCAGAGTGTCTGCTAGGGTGAGCTGGACTTGAGAGCTGCATATGGGCAACTAGCGGTGGACATGACAGACTGAAAGGGGGTTGGTGATGGTGATGGTGGTGGTGGTGGTGGTGATGGCCTATATTCAGTCTTTCATTGCAAAAACATTGTCATTCCCTGACTGCTTTGACCTTGTGACGACACCTCAACATTTCTTGCTGGTAGTGTGCTAAACGGTGGGCTTATAGTGGGGGAAGCGATGCAGCATTGCTGGCTACCTTCAGTCGGAGCAGGTGCACATGGGCTACCTGAGGTTTTGTAGTCCGTCCTCGCTTGCAAGAGCATGGTGTTTAAATGTCTAAGCATTCAAATTTCGGAGATTTTTCCCTCGGCTAAAGGTCCTTCCTCACTACTTATAGATAACCTTTGCCTCATCAATAGGATTTTGGTCAAAAAATTGCCACACTGCACTCTTCCTACTATGGGATAAATTTTCAGGGCTTGCATGCTGTGCTAATTTGACCATCTGGCCAAGCTGTCCTGCAACTCTTTTTGTTTTTTTATCACGTTTTTGGACTGCTACGGGCCTGACAGATAACCGCTGCTGCGATGTCGATGCCTGCTGCAGATCCTTCTCCTCTTCTGAGCTATTGCTAGCGGCACCCTCTTCCCCCAATGGATGCCAATCCGGGTCAACAACTGTGTCATCCATCACCTCCTCTTCAATTTCATCTGCACCTTCCTCTGTGTCACCGTGTGAGGTGGTATAGTATGTGGGAAGGGGCACCTAAGTTTCATCGGGGTCAGATTCTGGTTCAGTAGACTACGAGGGCAATGTAGTGTTCTGGGTGAATGTACCAGCAGAATCAGCAGTGGCTGTTCTTCAGTACACTCCATGTCAGATTCATTTTGGACTGAGAAATTCAGGATTTGATTTGATAACCCAGGCATCGTATGTGAAAAGAGCTCCATGGAGTAATTTGAAGTGTGGCCTGCCGCATCCTTCACTTTTGGTGGGAGTGAAGGACACAAGGAAAGGTATTTTTCCTGACCATGAGCCTGCACTGACAACTCAGTGCTTACATTTTTTGAAACTTCAGAAAAGGAGGCGATAGAGCTGGAGGCTGTGTCGGCAATGTAAGCCAAAACCTGTTCCTGATGCTCCGGCTTTAAAAGCGGTTTACCTACTCCTAGGAAAGGGAGCCTTCCAGGCCTTCTGGAGCCAGATGATGACGCAGACTCAACACCTCCTGCCTTAGGTGCTGTTGTGCTTTTGGCACTACCAGCAGATGCATCACCACGACCATTAGTACCAGCTGGCCCCCCCACCCACGTCCGCTGCCTCTTCCAACATGCTTCCTCATGTTTGGGGAAATGTACCAAAAATACCAGCAGATATATGGTACTGTATCAGAAGCGTACAGCTGTATATGGTGTAGAACAAAATTGTAAATACAGGCTCAGTATAGATTAGCCAATAAAGCTAACAGAAGAAAACAGGTGCATACAGGATAGGTGAAAATTGTAAATCTCCTTATATATTTCAGGAGTCACACACAGACGCTCACAGGCTCAGTATAGATTAGCCAATAAAGCAATATAATAGAGGTATACCCCAAAATGTATTTCAATGTATAGCAGCAAAAGAATTGGGGATGTAAAACTTAACATTTAATGAACCTAATGTTAAAAAGGGGACACACAGACAATTACCATCCTCCAAACAAACAGTGAGGATACATGATATAATCAGAGAGTAAAGTCCAATAGGGACTACAAAATATAGGAGATATAAATATAAACCAGACAACTTATAGTTTGCTCTGCACCGCAAGAGCAAAAAATTGACTACCTAAATGCAAGTGTATGCATCGCTCATTTGTAAGTCATTTGTCTGGAACGCAATCAAACGTGTGTGAGACAGTATGTATAAAAGGAATGATCTCACCCATTTGAATGGAGATATGCGCTCCAAAATTCATCTCCTAATAGAATATGCATCTGGTCATTTCCAGAGTAGATAAGGCCCTTTCCCAACGCGTTTCCTCCTTTCAGGATTCATCAGGGGATATGGCGACTAGAGACATCTATATCAAATGCATTGCTCTCCCATGAGAGAGCATGTCTCTAGTCGCCATATCCCCTGATGAATCCTGAAAGGAGGAAACGCGTTGGGAAAGGGCCTTATCTACTCTGGAAATGACCAGATGCATATTCTATTAGGAGATGAATTTTGGAGCGCATATCTCCATTCAAATGGGTGAGATCATTCCTTTTATACATACTGTCTCACACACGTTTGATTGCGTTCCAGACAAATGACTTACAAATGAGCGATGCATACACTTGCATTTAGGTAGTCAATTTTTTGCTCTTGCGGTGCAGAGCAAACTATAAGTTGTCTGGTTTATATTTATATCTCCTATATTTTGTAGTCCCTATTGGACTTTACTCTCTGATTATATCATGTATCCTCACTGTTTGTTTGGAGGATGGTAATTGTCTGTGTGTCCCCTTTTTAACATTAGGTTCATTAAATGTTAAGTTTTACATCCCCAATTCTTTGCTGCTATACATCAGTATAGATTAGACCAGAATATAAAAAGCAGAAAAAGGGTACTGTATCAGAAGAAAACAGGTGCATATAGGATAGGTGAAAATTGTAAATCTCCTTATATATTTCAGGAGTCACACACAGACGCTCACAGGTTCAGTATGGATTAGACCAGAATATAAAAAGCATTAAAAGGGTACTGTATCCGAAGATACCAGGTGTATATAGTATAGGGAAAATTGCAAATCTCCATATATATTTCAGGAGTCACACACAGACGCTTTTAGGATCAGTATGGCTTAGACCAGAATATAAAAAGCAGAAAAAGGGTACTGTATTAGAAGATACCAGGTGTATATAGTATAGGAGAAAATTGTAAATCTCCGTATATATTTCCTGAGTCACACACAGATGCCCTCAGGCCCAGTATGGCTTAGACCAGAATATAAAAAGCAGAAAAAGAGTACTGTATCAGAAGATACCAGGTATATATAGTATAGGGGAAAATTGTAAATCTCCGTATATATTTCAGTAGTCACACACAGACGCTCTCAGGCTCAGTATGGCTTAGACCAGAATATAAAAAGCAGAAAAAGGGTAATGTATCAGAAGATACCAGGTGTATATAGTATAGGGGAAAATTGTAAATCTCCGTATATATTTCAGTAGTCACACACAGACGCTCTCAGGCTCAGTATGGCTTAGACCAGAATATAAAAAGCAGAAAAAGGGTAATGTATCAGAAGATACCAGGTGTATACCGTGTAGGGTAGGGGTAATTGTAAATCTCCGTATATATTTCCTGAGTCACACACAGACTCTCTCAGGCTCAGTATGGATTAGATTAGAATATAAAAAGCAGAAAAACTACTGCATGAGAAGCGCACAGCTGTATACAGTGTAGGGGTAATTGTAAATCTCCGTATATATTTCCGGAGTCACACACAGACGCTCACAGGCTCAGTATGGATTAGACCATAATATAAAAAGCAGAAAAAGGGTACTGTATCAGAAGTAACATAGTTATCAATCAAGTGTACAGCTGTATACAGTGTAGGGGTAATTGTAAATCTCCGTATATATTTCCTGGAGTCACACACACACGCTCTCCAAGTATGGATTTGACCATATTACATAAGGCAGAAAAAAGGTACTGAATCAGAAGATACCCAGTGTATATAGTGTACTGTAGGGGAAAATTTCAATCTCCGTATATATTTCCGTATTAACACACAGATAGCATGTATTTATCCGTGATACCAGCAGATGAACGGTAGTGTGTGAGGAGCGTACAGCTCTATATGGTGTGGGATAAAATTGTATGCTCGGTAACAGCAGAAAAAAAGAATAAAAGTATTAGTGCTGTGTAAAAAGCTGTCTGCACAGCAGTGTACACACAGCCATACAGCTAGCTGGCAGCCTATTAACCAGCGCTGCTGCACACAAGAAAATCCTCAACTGTCACTGGCAGGCAGCCTAATAACCAGCACTGCTGCACACAAGAAAATCCTCCCCTGTCACTGCACACTAACTGTACAGCACAATTGCTATCAGAAAAAGCACATCAGAACTTCTCTTTCCAGCCCTAACTCTCTCCCTACTGATAACCAGTCAGCAACCTCTCCCTACTGTTTAGATCAGCAGAAGTAAAATGGCGGTCGGCGGTCAGGGCTTTTATAGACACTATGATGCCCCCCAAAGCAAGTCAATCACTGCAATGCCTTTCTCTAAGATGTTGGTGGACGCTGCCTATGTCATCTCGTTGCCCACAGTGTATGTCTTTGCTCATTGGCTGAAAAAAGACGCCTGCAAGCATTATGGGAAAACCGAATTTGGCGCTCGGGTCGACGACCGCATTGCCAACTTCAAGCTATTGTCGGGTTTCGCTCGGCGAAACCCAACTTTGGCAAAAGTCGGCAACTTATGAATCTGACGGACCTATTTCGCTCAACTATAGTGATTGGTAGAGATGAGCGACTTTGCCTCTGGGAGGGTCGAGTTGGGTTTCGGACTACCCGACTTTTCCAAAAGTCGAGTCGAACAAAATCGGACGACTATCGGAAAAAGTCGGAGATCCGACTGAAACTCGACCCGAACCCAATGCAAGTCAATGGGGAAGAAAAGTCTGCAGGGAGTGGAGGACAGTAAACACACCTACATTGCCCATTTCAATGCCAACGACATCAATTCTTATTACTTAAGCTTGTCAACCTTAATTTACTTTATAATAATAGTAACGCATTGAAAACTGGAGGTTATTTGGCTAAAATTGTGGGGGGGCAGGGCTGGCTCCCGGTTTTTGTGAGCCCCAGGCGAAAGAGTCTCAATGGGCCCCTTTAATACATGCCACAATTCATGATGCTCCGATACGGCAGAGAAATATGGGTATAATACATTGCCAAATAGTTCACTTCTTACATTACATGAGTGATATCTATTGTAAATTCTACAATAGCTCAAAATCCGGACAGTACAGTCCTCCATACAGTAATATGGGCACCACATAGTGCGCCATGCAGAATAATGAGCCCCATATATTGCTCCATACATAATTGGTCCCATATAATGTTCCATACATTATATGATGAGCTCCACATAATGCTCCAGTATATGATGGTCCCCATATAATGTGCCATACAGTATAGGACGGTCCCCATAGAGTATAATGAGCCCCACATATTGCTCCATAAAGTATAATGAGTCCCATATAAAGCTCCATACAGTATATGATGGGCCCCGTATATTGCTCCATACAGAATGGGCTCCATATAATGCTCCATATATAAAGGGCCCTATAAGATGCCTCATAAATAATGAACCCCATATAATGCTCTAGTATATGATGGGCCCCATATATGATGCTCCAGTGTATGATGAGCCCCATATAATGCCCCAAATATAATGGTCCCCATATATAATGCTCCATATATAATGTGCCCCATATGATGCGCCATATATAATAGGCCCCATATGATGCTGCAGTATATGATGTGCCCCATGGATGATGCTCCAGTGTATGATGGGCTTATATAATGCTCCCTATATAATGGGCCTCATATGATGCTCCTGTGTATAATGGGCCCCGTATATGATGCTCCAGTGTATGATGGGCCCCATGGATGATGCTCCAGTGTATGATGGGCCCCATATATGATGCTCCAGTGTATAATGGGCCCTATCTATGATGCTCAAGTGTATGATGGGCCCCATATTTAATTCTCCAGTGTATAATGCTCCCCATATATTGCTCCAAACATTAAATAAATTGAAATATCTCTCCTCGCTGGTACTGCTCTACTCTGGACTCCTCAGCATTGCCAACTTCCAGCTCTCTGAAATGTGACTGTTCAGGCAGAGGGCGCAAAGTCATGACGTCATCACGCTATCTGACCTGAATGTCACTGTCAGGAAACGCGGAAGACGTCAAAGCGGTGGAGCAGGGAGAGGTAAGTATTGCAAATGCTGGGGCCCTGAGCAAGCAGGGAGGGCACACTCATGGACTCCGGCACTGGCACAGGGCCGCTCATAGTACCCCAGTGTCTCTGACGGCAAGTGGGCCCCCCCACCTGCTCAGGGCTCTGGCACTTGCCGGGGAGCTCCAGATGCTGATGCCGGCCTTGGGGCGGTACAGCCCAGTTAGTAAGGTGGAAAAACTGGCATATGTTGAGGTGTAGGCTGGACGTTCAGAAAGCTGCAAATGGAGGAATTGGAGAAGTCAGAGGAAGAGGAGGACAAAGCGAGCCATTTTGCTGGCAACCTATCTGTCATCAGGGGAAGGTGGTACAAAATCCTTTGAAACCCAGGCATGGTTCATTTTAATGAAGGTGAGATCACCTACATTTTGGGTCGACAGCCGGATCCTTCTTTCTGTCAGGATTGATCCAGCAGCACTGAAGACTCTTTCTGATAGCACACTACCAGCAGGGCAAGCGAGCTCCTGTAAGGCATATTGTGCCAATTCAGGCCAGGTGTCCAGTTTACAGGCCCAGTAGTCAAAGGGGAATGAACTATGAGGGAGAACAACGATAGCGGAGGAGAGGTAATTTTCAACCATAGTTGACAACTGCTGTCTCCTGTCTGTTGCAATCGATTCAGTATTACCAGTTATGTGAGCGACACTCAAGAAATCAGTCCACAACATGGTCATGAAACCACTGTCTCCAATGCCACTTCGGCTGTGTGCACCACGAACACCTCTTCTATGTTGCCCAGTACGACTCGCGGTAGAACCTGCACCACTGCTGTGTGCTGGGAATGCCTCTAACAAACGTTTTACCAGAGTTGCTTGTTTGTTCAGCAATATTAGCTCTAGGTTCTCCTGTGGCATGATATTCTCTAATTTGCCATTATAGCGTGGATCGAGGATGCTGGCCAACCAGTAGTCGTCATCCTTCATCATTTTAGCAATGCGAGGGTCGCTTTTTAGGATCCACAAGACATAATCACACATGTGGGCCAATGTTCCAGGTATCAATAATGCACTGCCAGTGGTGGGTGGAGGAGCACTTTCTGCCAAATTCACATCCCTCCAGTCACGCACAAATCCTGTACCTGACCTCGGCAAGCCAACATTTTCTCTTGCCCCCTGAGAAGCATCCTCCTCATCATCCTCCTCTACCTCCACCTCATCCATGACAGTTCTCTGAGCACACAATGGCTGACTGTCATCAAGGCTTCCCTCCTCCTCCTCCTCTTCCTCCTCCACTGCAGACGCCTGATCCTTAATGTGCGTCAAAGTTTGCATGAGCAGACGCATTAGTGGGACACTCATGCTTATGATGGCGTCGTCTGCGCTTATCAGCCGTGTGCATTGCTCAAAACACTGAAGAACTTTACAGAGGTCTTTCAGCTTTGGCCACTGCACACCCGACAACTCCATATCTGCCCTCAAACTGCCTGCCCTTGTATCCTCCCACAAATGCATTAAAGCCTGCCTCTGTTCGCACAGTCTCTCAACCATGTGCATGGTGGAACCACATTATTGCAACGTCTATGATTAGACGATGCTTGGGGAGCTGGAGAAATTGCTGCAGCCTCTGCATACGACTGGAGTCTACGGGCGAGCGACAGATGTGCGAGCACAGTCTTTGCACCTTATGGAGCAGTAATATCCACAAAAAAAGTGCCAATATCATTATAATGCTTGTACAACAATTAGATACTCAAAATCCCTTCGTATTCACCCTGGGATAAATCAAGCAATGACTCCATCACAAAAAAAGTTTTTTTGAAAAATACTTTCAACTTTATTAATATGAAAAACATTCAAAATTCTTCACAAAATAGAAAAAAGGGATGCAAGGTAGAAAAAAGAGGGACATCAGACTCTCTTTTAGTAAATACAATGCTGCATGGCAAAAACCACATAAAGTGCTCTATATTCCGTGAGCTCATTGATCCAACCTGGCAGTATGCAATAATCAATCTCGTCTGCTACACAGGATATCACATTCACATCGGGGTAGCTGTAAATAAATTATTGGCTCCAACATTGTTGAATGCCCCAAATCATTTGTCTCTACATATATAAGACTAAGCCCCCGACTTTAAGATGTCCTAGATAGAGTTGAGCGATACTTTCCGATATCCTAAAGTATCGGAATCGGAATGGTATCGCCGATATCACTAAAATATCGGCGATACCCGATACCGATACCGGAAGTCCCATGTAAGTCTATGGGAACAAAATATCGAAATTAAAAAAAACCCATTCTTGCCTTGTTGGTTAATTGTACATGAAGGAA
Organism: Oophaga sylvatica; assembly: GCA_033576555.1. Lineage (NCBI taxonomy): Eukaryota > Metazoa > Chordata > Amphibia > Anura > Dendrobatidae > Oophaga > Oophaga sylvatica. The sequence goes on from JARQOD010000002.1 coordinate 194,911,259, forward strand.
AACAAGAAAGAGTAATGTAGAATGTATTGGGGAAGGTTGAGGAGACATTAAAGGCATAGATGTTTAACCCAATCAAATGGAATAGCATAAATATTTTTTTTTTAAAGATGTTCGGATTGACGAAGAAATTGACAATGTTAACGTTTTTTATATTTTGGCAAATATGTATATTACACAACTTCCATGCTCTTCATCTTCACCTTTTTAACTTTTCACACACTTTCTCCTTCATAATCTTCTGCAGCATCATCTTTTTCATCAAATTATTCTTCATCTTCACCTTCTTTATCTTCTTCTTAAACTTCTTGCTATTCATCTTTGTTAACATTACTCATATTCTTCTTATTAAACTATTATTCTTATTCATATTCTGCTTCATCTTCTTCATCATATTCTTATTTGTGACAGAGAATCCTGTACTTGTAATCTGTCAAAGTATGAATTTTTCATCCTTCCGTTCTTGCTGTCACAAAAGATTTAAATTACAACAGTATTTGTCCGTGTTCAGTTTAGCCTGCAGCAGCAGGCATTTTCCAGGGGCACCACGAGGAGGAACGGACTCACCCCCATACACTGCTTAGTCTTCTTCTGCTTAGAATTTAGAGCATATATTTTGATCTTCATTTTGGTCTTATACTTCATGTTCTTCTGCTTTTAGATCTTCTGCTTATTGTTCTTGTGTCTCTTGTTCCGTATCTTGTATTTGTAGCACAATCTTGTACCAGCTGATGTTACTGGGACACGGTTACTAAGCAGGAGGTACCTGTGCTCCAAAGCACTACCAAGGACCAGCAGACGTTGCTGGAACTCGGATACCGAGATGGAGGCACCTAGGCCAAAGGCACTGCGGAGAACCAGTTGACGGTACTGGAACCCGGACGGGTAGCAGAAGGTACAAGAGCCAATGCAAGTAACGAGGACCAGCTGACTGTGCTGGAACCCGGAGGGGCAGCAGAAGGAAAAGAGCCAATGGCACAACCGAGGACCAGCTGACGTTACTGGGACACGGTTACTAAGCAGGAGGTACCTGTGCTCCAAAGCACTACCAAGGACCAGCAGACGTTGCTGGAACTCGGATACCGAGATGGAGGCACCTAGGCCAAAGGCACTGCGGAGAACCAGTTGACGGTACTGGAACCCGGACGGGTAGCAGAAGGTACAAGAGCCAATGCAAGTAACGAGGACCAGCTGACTGTGCTGGAACCCGGAGGGGCAGCAGAAGGAAAAGAGCCAATGGCACAACCGAGGACCAGCTGACGTTACTGAACCCCAGTAACACAGGAGCAAGTGTTGACTGTGCTAACAGCACTTCCGAGCAACAACTGGCGGTGTTGGAGCCCAGGGTCAAGGAGGATGTTTAAATACTAGATCAAGTAATTTCCTTGTTGCCTGTCAATTTTAAATGTCTATACTTCAAACAAGAGAAAGATAACCTTTACTACCATAAGATGATGATTTCATTTAAACTAATATCTAGATAAATAAAGAATTGACAAACATAAACACATACATTAACATGTTGAACAGCAATGCAAACCACAAAATAAATTAGTTAAGGAATCTGCTATACGGTTGTACATAAAAGCATACAAGTACATATCTGAATCCATTAATGATGGATAAGTAACAGTATGTACACCATTTTTATTGTATAGACAATGAATGTCTGACTTCAAAACATCATCAGCATTACAAGTTATCTGTGATATTACTAAAATGTTCCATTTGCTGAATAATGTCCCTAAATATTTTATACAAAATTATACAATTTCCATCATGTAATACTCATAATATGTGGCAATAATCATTTTTATTAACAAACATAACCTTTAAAAAGTGCATAGTGCATAGTGAAAATTGCTATTTATGGCTGACTGTCGACTTGGAAGCATGACAACAGATAGATAAGGTATATATAGATGACACTGCATAGCCACAGATGGTGAATGGCGATGTAATACTGTACCTCAATAAAGTGTGCGTCACTACTACATATTTTTTTTTATATAGCTGTATAAACAGGGTACATGGATGTATGCTTGTGCCTTTGTTTTGACGCACAGACTGCCTTCCTGCTGAGACGCATTGGGTAGTGAACAGTTGTGTGCAGTGTTCACTGCAGTCTCTGCGGAATAACCACACTTAGACCTTATAACTTTTCAGACTTTCTTTATCAATCTACCAAGATGAAGAAGGCAGGGAGTAAGGCACGTGGTCGTGGAGTTTCTTCAGGGAGAGGACGTGGGGATTCTGTGGCTGCTGCGGCCCCCAGTGACACAGCATCCACCAGTTTTCCCCGGGCCGTGAGCGTTCCTTTATGCGCACTTTTGTAGGAGCTCGGAGTACCCCCTGCTGCGGGAAGAACAAATTGAAGCCGTTGTTGTTTGGATCTCAGCCAATGCATCGACTTCAATTGCTTCCACCTCCTCTCAGGACCACAGCACTGTTGGGCAACCATCTGTCTCTTCACCGCCTGGCAAATTGCCCAGGCAGTCAGAGAGTTCTGTACAGGAGCCAGCTGAGTGTCTGCTTCTGTTCTCAGAATCTATTGGCTTGCAAACAGGGGCCCAGCCAAGCAGCATTCTGTAATGTGAAGAAGAGGGAGTATGCAGTGATGCGCAACAGCTGTGTCTCTCTGAATCTGAAGAGGCGGGTGAGACAGTGCCGATGGTCAGCACACCGCAGAACGCATCTGATGATGATGATGAGACCCAGGTGCCAGTTTCTGTTGAGCATGGTGCTGGCCAGACCACCCAACAGCAGGTGTTGGAAGAGGGTAGTGGAGATGATGAGGTCCAAGACCCAACATGGCATGAAGAACAGGAAGGTGGTGGGAGCAGCTCAGAGGAATAATAATAATATTTATTTATATAGCGCCATCATATTCCGCAGCGCTTTACAGTTTAGCAGTTTCAGAACACAAGTCATAAGTAACAACGTTAACAATACAATAATTTAAGCTAAATAAGTCGCCCCTGCTCGTGACAGCTTACAATGTACAATGAGATGGGGGAGATACAAAGTATAGGTGTTTATATACAATGGTGCATTTACAATGATGTTCCAGCCATCTTAAGGGACTGAGGGATGGAGATAGTGAATGGGCTAGAGACACACACACACTTACACAGAATACATAGAATGACTTTGATTAGTGAATGTGATAGGCCGCTCTGAACAAATGTGTTTTGAGGGAGCGCCTGAAACCATGCAAATTGTGGATAGTCCTAATTTCTTGGGGTACAGCATTCCAGAGGATTGGCGTAGAGCAGGAGAAGTCTTGGAGTCGGGAGTGGGAGGTACGTATTAGTGCAGAGGTTAGTCGAAAGTCGTTTGCAGAGCGCAGCAGTCGGTTAGGCCGATAGATAGAAATGAGGGAGGAGATGTAGGAGGGGTGCTGCACTGTGGAGAGCTTTGTGGGTGAGAACCAGTACTTTGGTTGAAAGCTGGGAGAGGCCTAGAGAAATGGTTAGTGATAGAAGGAAGATAGAGGAAGACATTGCCCCAACGGTACAAACAGGAGGGAGAGTTAGGCTGCAGACTCGGTTGCCTGTAGCCTCCAGTTTGGCACCTGTTCGGAGCAGTTGTCTTCCAAAAGTCAAAACGTGCGCTCCCAGGACTTGCACTGCATGGTCCTTTTTTCACACACTTGCACATGATATTTGCTATGTGAAATGCAAGCTGTGTAATTAAAAATTAAAAATAGCTAAAAGTGTCAGTCACCTCAATACCACAAATATGTGGAAACATGTGCGGACAAAGCACATAGTTGAGTTACAAAGACACACTAGAGATGTAGGCCAACCTACAGCAGCACCTACATCTTCAGGTTGTGTTGAAGCCTCTTCATCGAGCTCACACACAGCTGGTTATGCTTCCTCACAGGATCGCCATGGAAGAACCTCGGCCACTGTTGTCCAGAGACAAACTGTTATTCCACACACAGCAGCAAGTTCCCTGTCATCCTCACACTCCCAGGCCACAAAACAGCCATCGGTAGCACAGGCATGGGATAAAAGACGGCCATACTCCGCAAACCATGCACGAGCACAGGCTCTGAATGCTGGCATTGCAAAACTCCTGTCCCTTGAAATGCTGTGATTCAGGCTGGTGGAGACAGACAGTTTCCGTAACTGAATATCATTGTCAATCCACAATACAATGTGCCAAGCCGATTTCATTTCAGCAGGCAAGCCGTCCCTGGTCTGCAAAAGCATGTTGAGGGAAAAATTAAACATGCGCTACTAAAAGCCCTCAGTAGCAAGGTCCACCTGACCACCGATGCGTGGACCAGTACCCATTGTTATGATCTGCTACAACCAGTAAGGAAAGAAGGGAATTCTGTCCCTACAATACAACTAAGCTGAATCCCTACGATGTAACGGGGAACCTGATCCTGCGACCAGACCCGCTAAAGTCCTCATCTAGTGTGAACGAAGACCTATAGTTGCGAGGGAGTAATCCCTACAAGATCTAGGGACTGTGAGAAAAGGTGGACACCTCCTAACATAAATTGTAGCATGGATAATTAAACAGAAAAATAAATACTTTGTGATCCTAACATCAAGCAAAACTGACAGATTAAGGCACCTAAGCACCCGGCTAGCTTAACAGTAGATAATACAATGAAGTCAAGCAAAGCCAGAAGGGCGGAGCCAGACTAAATAGGGAAAAAAGGTCATGTGACCAGCAAACTGAAACAAAACCTAACAAGAGGGTTCTAACACCCATGGCCAGGGACAATACCTTTCCCTCACTGCCCATTGGGTCAATGTTGTGCAGCCGGGTACTGATCTTGCGAGTGGCGCTGTACGTGTTCTGCCAACTCCAAGGATTGCAGGAATCAAGTCTGTACACATTGATTCCTCCTCCTATTCCAGTTCCTCAGAATCATCGCTGCAGGAGCCGTCACGGTCTACCTCCACATGGACCCGTGAACGTTTACCTGTTGCGACCGATATGAGCACAGCCGTGTCCAAATGTCAACAGGCCATCCTGAAATTAATTTCCATGGGGAATCTTAGCCACACAGCGCAGGAGCTCTGTAATGCCATAAAGCAGGAGAGCGACGTGTGGTTTTTGGAAGAGAATCTACAGGCAGGCTTGGTAGTGTGTGACAATGGCCGAAATCTGGTGTCAGCTCTGGGCCTTGGCAACCTCACTCACATACCATGTCTGTCATATGTGCTCAACTTGGTCGTGCAGAGTTTTTTGAGGGACTATCCGGATCTTGATGCACTGCTGCACAAGGTCCGCCTAGAGTGCGCTCACTTGCGACGTTCCAGCATGGCCAGATCGCTGATTGCAGCTCTGCAACGCAGATTTCACCTTCATGAACATCGCATCATATGTGACGTACCCACCAGGTGGAATTCATCGTTACATATGTTGGAGCGGTTGTGTGAGCAGCAGCCAACAGTAATGGAGTATCAGCTGCATCAGGCGCAGTCAACTCGCAATTTGCGGCGTTCACACTTCACCACTACTGAGTGGGCCTCTATAATAAGAATAATAATATTATTTATTTATATAGCGCCATAATATTCCGCAGTGCTTTACAGTTTAACAGTTTCAAAACACGAGTCATAAGTAACAACGTTAACAATACAATAATTAAAGCAAAATCAGCCGCCCCTGCTGGTGAAAGCTTACAATCTACAATGAGGTGTGGGAGATACAAAGTACAGGTGTTTATATACAATGGTGTTTTTACAATGATGGTCCAGCCATTTTAAGGAAGTGAGGGATGCATGGAGATAGTGAATGGGCTACACACACAGAATTACACATAGAATGACTTTGATTAGTGAATGTGATAGGCCACTGTGAACAAATGTGTTTTGAGGGAGCGCCTGAAACCATCCAAATTGCGGATAGTCCTAATTTCTTGGGGTAGAGCATTCCAGAGGATTGGCGCAGCGCGGGTGAAGTCTTGGAGTTGGGAGTGGGAGGTACGGATTAGTGCAGAGGTTAGTCGAAGGTCGTTTGCAGAGTGCAGCAGTCGGTTAGGCCGATAAATATAAATAAGGGAGGAGATGTAGGGGGGTGCTGCGCTGTGGAGAGCTTTGTTGGTGAGAACCAGTAATTAGAATTGGATCCTATAATGAATGGGCAGCCACTGCCAGTGTAATGAGTGGCGAATAACTCTATGAAGGATATCTGCCACGTTTTGCGTGCGTTTGATGAGTCAACGCGGATGGCGAGTGCAGATGATGCACTAGTCAGCCTGACTGTCCCCCTTATCGCCTGCTTCAAAAAACACTGCAAGCACTAAGGCATGAGGTTTTGGAAGAGGTGGAGGATGAGGAGTCACAAATTCCATCACCTTCTGGACAGTCAGCGCAACGTGGTTCCTCACAAAGGGCTGGAGGACTTTCAAAGTACCATGCTGTATCAACAATTGAACCTCCAGAGTCGCTGTCTATATTTTCATAACCATTACAAACTTTTAATGTATTTACAAAGCACATAATGTACATTTTTTGTCTATCCTTTTGTAATGCTATTGTGTTTCCATAAACTGATGTTACAGAATTATGATACAAAGTTTTTAAATTTTGAGTTTTAAATTTTGTAAATTTATATGTATTTGAAGGACTTTGTGAGGAGGATGAGGAGGAGTCAATGGAGGAGGAAGACATCGCTCCAGAGGGAGGTAGACAATGCTCTAGTCAGTATGTAGACCAAGGGTGGGGTGATGCACAGCAGGCGGAGATGACGCCTCTTGCAGGGGACAACGTTTCTTGGCCAGTTGGGAGTCTGCAGCACATGGTTGATTTCATGCTGCAGTGGCTGAGAAACGACCGCCGCATCGAACACATTCACACCACGTCTGATTATTGGGTGTACACCCTCCTAGACCCTCGCTACCGGGACAACTTACAAAGCCTCATCACACCGTTGAACTGGGAGCGTAAAATGCGGAAGTACCAAGACACACTGGTGCAATCCATAATGTTCTCCATTCCAGCCGAGAGCACTGCTGCTGCTACTGATTTACAAAGCAGCTCTGTGCGTCGAGGCAGTGGAGACAGCTCTGCAACAAGAGGGAGCACAAGCAGCGCCTCTGCACAGGGCAAGAACAGTATGTTCCAAATGTGTCGAAGTTTTGTGGCAGCGCCACCAATGTCTACACCATCCGAGACGGCTCCAGTCAGCAGGAGGCAACATTTCCGTAAGATGGTGACAGACTACATGTCTTGCCCTCTCAGTGTACTCCCAGATGGCTCTTCCCCATTCAAGTTTTGTGTCTCTAAGCTGGATACATGGCCAGAGCTTAGCCAGTATGCATTGGAGGTGCTGGCTTGATCTGCTGCCAGTGTATTATCGGAGCGCGTCTTTACTGCTGCAGGTGGTGTACTAACAGACCGTTGCATGCAACTATCCTACGATAATGTAGAACGGCTTACTTTTCTGAAAATGAACTAGGCATGGATCTCGCCTGAATTTGCCTGTCCGGTTTCAGATTAACTAACTGGTTGGCAACGTTTTCCATGTCTCCTGTTATGTTCATCTTTCTACCACCTGAGCTATACTCCCTGGGCTACAACACTGCCAGTTGCTGCTCAGAAGTGTCGTGTCCACAGACCAATACACAAGCTATAGTGATAGTGGGGTTCAGTAACGCCTGCTGTTCCCTGCTGTGTGTCCGGCAAAAATTACTGCTACCTAGCTACACATGTTTAAAAAAACATGACATGTTAAAGTGGCTAGTGCTACACATAGATATCAGGCTACACCCTTATTTCTAAGCTGTAAACAAGTGAAACGTCAAATTTAAAACCATTCAATGATTAGTGTTGGTAACAAATCTGTAACTAAATAATTGTGACATATTATGGCAGATATCCACATGTCTAACACAAATGCTAACACAAAAGCATACTTATGCTATAGGGTACTGATGGTGAACCTTCTCACTCCATAACACAATCTCACATAATGTCTCAAATTTGTGCAGCTACAAGTCATACATGTCGAGTGACGCTTGACACAGCTGCAGTGCGAAGTTTCCTAGATGGTGTCTCTGTTTTCTAAATGTATACCAGTAATACTACTTCCCATTAAGTTGTTATGTAAGCTGATAATAGTGCATAGCCAATGGATTGAGGACTATTCTCTCACATGTATTTCGGTCAGGTAAATTACTGCTAGTTAGTTAAACAACTTAAACCATGTTCAGCTATCTAGATAAGGCTGATGGCTTACTTTTTTGAAACAAATGTATTGTATCTGCTGAATTGCCTGTCCTTTCAATAACTAATTTCAACGTTTTCAATGTCCATGTTATGTCACTTCTACCATTGGCTATACCCTGGGCTACAACTCATAGCTGCTCAGAAGTGTCTGTCCACAGACAATGAACAAGTAATGTGATAGTGGTTCATAAACGCTCATATTCCCCTGTGTGTACCGCAAAATACTGCACTAGCTACAATTTTAAAAAAGCTTTGCATGTTTAATAGTGTTGCACACATAGTATACGAGACCTTTTCTAAGCTGTAATACAAGTAAACTTAAATTTAAATTAGCAAATGATTGGAGTTAGTAAAAATGTAACTGAATATGCTCACAATAGCAGACATCCATGCTAACACAGAATGCTACTCACTCAAAAAATAAAAAGGTAGCTGAACGTGAAACATCTCACTCCAAACTTTGACCAAAACTCACATCATGACTTCTAATGCTGATTTGAACAGCATAATTGTTAGGATGTGAAACGGCATAAGTAGATCCTTTTTTTTGGATTTAAGAAAAGCTCAAGTAAATATAAAAATACATGTTGATTAAGGGACATGATGTACATGAATATTGCTGAAATAATGGAGTTGACTACTCTTAAAATACTATATTTGTAATTGAAAAAAACAATTAGTTCAAAATTGAAAACATGCTCCTTTGTACTTCTAAGTGTTTGTCAACATTGTATGTTTGCAACCGTACATTGTATTATTTAATGGAATTAGCGTACCAATGGATAAATGTAAATGATAGCAGAACATGAGCAAGTAAGCGAGCTGAACATGTAACTGGAGCTGATCTCCCTCCAAAAGTAAAAAACACAGACTGAAGTGAACACTGAAACACAAACTGTCCACAATCTGTGAAAAGCTCCTTTCTGTACTTCTAAGTGTTGCAACCAATGTATTGTATACGGATGGAAGCGGTCACACTAATAGATTAGATTTATTTTAAATGGATTTGTAGCAACAATGGAACCAATTGGAGATAAATGAAAAGGATGAGCCACTGAGACACGCTCAGCAGAGTACAAGCAGCAGTGCTTGAACATGTAACTGGAGCGTGATCTGCACTCAAAAAAGTAAAAACACAGACTGAAGTGAACACTGAAACACAACTGTCCACAATCTGTGAAAAGCTCCTTTCTGTACTTCTATAGTGTTTGCAACCAATGTATTGTATACGGATGGAAGCACGTCACACTAATAGATTAGATTTATTTTAAATGGAATGTAGCAGAACCAATTGGAGATAAATGAAAAGGATGAGCCACTGAGACACGCTCAGCAGAGTACAAGCAGCAGTGCTTGAACATGTAACTGGAGCGTGATCTGCACTCAAAAAAGTAAAAAACACAGACTGAAGTGAACACTGAAACACAACTGTCCACAATCTGTGAAAAGCTCCTTTCTGTACTTCTATAGTGTTTGCAACCAATGTATTGTATACGGATGGAAGCGCGTCACACTAATAGATTAGATTTATTTTAAATGGAATGTAGCAGAACCAATTGGAGATAAATGAAAAGGATGAGCCACTGAGACACGCTCAGCAGAGTACAAGCAGCAGTGCTTGAACATGTAACTGGAGCGTGATCTGCACTCAAAAAAGTAAAAAACACAGACTGAAGTGAACACTGAAACACAACTGTCCACAATCTGTGAAAAGCTCCTTTCTGTACTTCTATAGTGTTTGCAACCAATGTATTGTATACGGATGGAAGCGCGTCACACTAATAGATTAGATTTATTTTAAATGGAATGTAGCAGAACCAATTGGAGATAAATGAAAAGGATGAGCCACTGAGACACGCTCAGCAGAGTACAAGCAGCAGTGCTTGAACATGTAACTGGAGCGTGATCTGCACTCAAAAAAGTAAAAAACACAGACTGAAGTGAACACTGAAACACAACTGTCCACAATCTGTGAAAAGCTCCTTTCTGTACTTCTATAGTGTTTGCAACCAATGTATTGTATACGGATGGAAGCACGTCACACTAATAGATTTGATTTTTTTCTAATATAATGGAGCTGCACAATTCCACTAAATAAAATAAAAAAAAAAAAAAAAAAGTGACACGTGCAGATGCCTACAAACAGCGGTGGATGCAGAGCAAACTGCAGCGTCACCTGCACTGTCACACACACACCTTGCACAGAGCTGTTAAAACAACACTGGCAAAATGAAGCTTTACACAGCGGTTGGTAAACTAGCCTGCCTCAAGCACAGTAGTACACAAAATCGCAATATCTAACTGTCCCTCAGAGTCAGCACAGCAGCGTTCTGTCCCTAACTGAGTTCACAGCACAGTGACGCTAAAATGGCTGCGGCGCCTTTTATAGTGCATTCTGACATCATTTCAGCAGCCAATCACAGCCATGCCATTAGTTAAGATGACCGCATCATTACAGGATGTGCCCACACTTCGTAGGATTCCTCATTGGCTGACTAAAATCACATTGCCTCTCAAAGAATTATGGGAACTTCCGATTCCGGTATACGATATGGAAAAAGTATCGGAATTAAGTATCGGAATTCCGATAACGCGAATATCGGCCGATACCCGATACTTGCGGTATCGGAATGCTCAACACTAGTCCTAGATGGAATGTCTACATGTATGGAGAAACCCCCAGCACACTGCTCAAACTAATGATCAGCTCTGAAATCAGATGTCATGATTGCTGGTACCATCCAACAGTTAGCAGTATTGTGCACCTCACTTCGGATTATTGTCAGATTTTAAAGTGTTGCGATCTTGTAAATACATGTATATGAGCCAATATGGTTTACCTGAATATAAGCAGCAGTTACAACCGTGTACCGGAGTCCTGTCCCTCTGCCCCGACGCGCGTTTCGCCCAGCTTCTTCGGGGGGCGTGTCTAGGCAGAGGGTGTGCGAACTTTAAATATACCCGTTGTCCAATAAAATGAGACTACTACTAAGTGTGTTCAGGTGAATCGAGGCGTATATCGGCGCATGCGCTGTTATCTGAAAGGCTTTTATCTGCAAACGGATTGATTGCGGTCTCGGTGCGACCGCCCGACGGCACGTGACTAATCACGTGACCCGTTCGGCTGATCGCAGCATTTTAGACCACGCTCGTACCATCGCAAGCCCACGTCCAACCAGCGTTCGCGCTCTGTGCCAAGTATGTCCCTAAATGAACCTAATGATCATCTCAGAATTTACAAATTTGAATATAATTATAACTATAAACCCCATAGAATCACCCATAAAAGTGGCTGCCACTGTGATAGATTGGTGTTTTTGCCCATAAATAATACTAGCAATTAACCCATGGTTTTACTAATTTCGATTCACCTGAACACACTTAGTAGTAGTCTCATTTTATTGGACAACGGGTATATTTAAAGTTCGCACACCCTCTGCCTAGACACGCCCCCCGAAGAAGCTGGGCGAAACGCGCGTCGGGGCAGAGGGACAGGACTCCGGTACACGGTTGTAACTGCTGCTTATATTCAGGTAAACCATATTGGCTCATATACATGTATTTACAAGATCGCAACACTTTAAAATCTGACAATAATCCGAAGTGAGGTGCACAATACTGCTAACTGTTGGATGGTACCAGCAATCATGACATCTGATTTCAGAGCTGATCATTAGTTTGAGCAGTGTGCTGGGGGTTTCTCCATACATGTAGACATTCCATCTAGGACATCTTAAAGTCGGGGGCTTAGTCTTATATATGTAGAGACAAATGATTTGGGGCATTCAACAATGTTGGAGCCAATAATTTATTTACAGCTACCCCGATGTGAATGTGATATCCTGTGTAGCAGACGAGATTGATTATTGCATAATGCCAGGTTGGATCAATGAGCTCACGGAATATAGAGCACTTTATGTGGTTTTTGCCATGCAGCATTGTATTTACTAAAAGAGAGTCTGATGTCCCTCTTTTTTCTACCTTGCATCCCTTTTTTCTATTTTGTGAAGAATTTTGAATGTTTTTCATATTAATAAAGTTGAAAGTATTTTTCAAAAAAACTTTTTTTGTGATGGAGTCATTGCTTGATTTATCCCAGGGTGAATACGAAGGGATTTTGAGTACCTTATGGAGCAGGGCTGGTAACTCTGGATAATTATTTATGAAGTACTGCACCACCAGGTTCAAGGTGTGAGCCAGGCAAGGTATGTGTCTGAGTTTTGACAGGACTTTGGCCGCCACAAAATTACGGCCGTTATCACTGACTACCTTGCCTGGCTCAAGATGTAGACTGCCCAGCCATGACTCAGTCTCTCGCTGCATGTAGTCAGGCAGTACCTCCGCTGTTTGTCTGTTGTCGCCCAAAGACATCTTTAAAATAGCCTGCTGACGCTTACGACTAGCTGTTCGATAGTGTGACACCTCATGTGTAACACTGGCAGCTGCGGATGTAGTGCTCGTGCGACTGCGCTCTGTCTTACAGATAACCTTTGCCTCATCAATGGGATTTTGGTCAAAAAAGTGCCACACTGCACTCTTCCTACTATGGGAAAACTTTTCAGGGCTTGCACGCTGTGCTAATTTGACTGGCCAAGCTGTCCTGCAACTCTTTTTGTTTTTTTTTTAACACGTTTTTGGACTGCTACGGGCCTGACCGATAACCGCTGCTGCGATGTCGATGCCTGCTGAGGATCCTTCTCCTCTTCTGAGCTATTGCCAGCAGTACCCTATTCCCCCAATGGATGCCAATCCAGGTCAACAACTGTGTCATCCATCACCTCCTCTTCAATTTCATCTGCACCTTCCTTTGTGTCACCGTGTAAGGTGGTATAGTATGCGGGAAGGGGCACCTGAGTTTCATCAGGGTCAGATTCTGGCTCAGTAGACTGCAAGGGCAATGTAGTGCTCTGGGTGACTGTGCATCAGTGCACTCCATGTCAGATTCATCTTGGACTGGGGAATTCAGGATTTGACTTGATAAGTTAGGCATGGTATGTGAAAAGAGCTCCAGGGAGTAATCTGAAGTGTGGCCTGCCATATCCTTCACTTTTGGTGGGGGTGAAGGACACAAGGAAAGGTGTTCCTGACCAGCATTTTTTGAAATTTTAGAAGAGGAGGCGACAGAGCTAGAGGCTGTTTCGGCAATGTAAGCCAAAACCTGTTCCTGATGCTCCGACTGTAAAAGCGGTTTACCTACTCCCAGAAAAAGGAGCCTTCCAGGCCTTCTGGAGCCAAATGATGATGCAGGCTCAACACCTCCTGCCTTAGGTGCTATTGTGGTTTTGGCACTACCAGAATATGCACCACCACCACCACCATCAGTACCAGCTGCCCCCCCACCCACGTCCGTGGACTTTTCCACCATACTTCCTCATGTTTGGGAAAATGTACCAAAATACCAGCAAATATATGGTACTTTATGAGGAGCATACAGCTGTATATGGTGTAGGGGAAATTTTAAATCTCCATAAATATTTCCGGAGTGACACACAAACGCTCACTCAGTATGGATTTGACCGTATTACAAAAAAGCAGAAAAACTGTACTGTATCAGAAGCGTACAGCTGTATACGGTGTAGGGGAAAATTTAAATCTCGGTATATATTTCCGGAGTCACACACAGATGCAAACTCAGTATGGATTTGACCGTAAAACAAAAAGCAGAAAAACGGTACTGTATCAGAAGCTTACAGCTGTATACGGTGTAGGGGGAAAATTTAAATCTCCGTATATATTTCCGGAGTCACACACAGACGCTCTCTCTGTATGGATTTGACCTTATTACAAACAGCAGAAATACGGTACTGTATCAGAGGCGTTCAGCTGTATAAGGTGTAGTGAAAATTTAAATCTCCGCATATATTTCAGGAGTCACACACAGATAGTCAGCATGTATTTGTCCGTGATACCAGCCGGTACACGGTAGTGTGTAAGGAGTGTACAGCTCTATACGGTGTGGGAAAAAAATGAACGCTCGGTAACTGTGCAGAATAAAAGAATAAAAGTATTAGTGCTGTTTAAAAAGCAGTCTGCACAGCAGTGTACACTCAGCAATACAGCTATCAGGCAGCCTAAAAACCAGCGCTGCTGCACACAAGAAATTCCTCCCCTGTCACTGCATACTAACTGTACAGCACAATTGCTATCAGCACAATCACAGAAGAACTTCTCTTTCCAGCCCTAACTCTCTCCCTACTGATAAACAGTCAGCAACTTCTCCCTACTGTTCAGATCGGCAGAAGTAAAATGGAGGTCGGCGGTCAGGGCTTTTATAGACACTATGACGCCCCCCAAAGCAAGCCAATCACTGCAATGCCCTTCTCTAAGATGGTGGTGAACGCTGCACAAGTCATCTCTTTGCCCACAGTGTACGTCCTTGCTCATTGGCTGAAAAAAGGCGCCTGCAAACATTTTGGGAAATCCGACTTTGGCGCTCGTTTTGCCGTCCGCATGGCCGACTTCACGCTATGGTCGGGTTTCGCTCGTCAAAACCCGACTTTTGCGAAAGTCGGCGACTTATGAATCTGACCAACTTGTTTCTCTCAACTCTAGTGATTAGTAAAAAGACAAAGAACCAATTAAAATAAGTAAGCAATTAATTACAAAAAGTGGCAAGTAGAACAGAATAACACACACATAATAAAGATTACTAACATGGTAGTTCAATAAATATAATATAGATCATTCCTAAAATTCATACCCCTGAGGAATTTTGTGTCTAATTTCAGGATCTGAAATGCTTCACGCATGGTTAATAAGTTATGTTTATTTCCACCCCGGATAGGGGTGTGAATTTTTTCAATACCATAAAAAGAAAAATATTTAGTATCACCTTGATGTTAATTTACAAAGTGTTTTGCTGCTAAAGTGCACACTGCGTTTTTAATTTCAATATTTTTCAAATGCTCGGCTAATCTTTTTTTAATTTTGCAAATAGTGCAGCCAATGTACTGAACTTTGCATTCGGTGCAGCAAATGCAATATACAATGTATTATGTATCACAATTCATCAAAGAAAAAATATTCTGAGAAAAACAGTGATATGAAAAAATTGATTTGGTTTTGTCCATAGCATAAGCACATACAGCACTTTGCAACTAGTGCCGACTAGTGTTGAGCATTCCGATACCGCAAGTATCGGGTATCGGCCGATATTCGCGTTATCGGAATTCCGATACTTAATTCCGATACTTTTTCAATATCGTATACCGGAATCGGAAGTTCCCATAATTCTTTGAGAGGCAATGTGATTTTAGTCAGCCAATGAGGAATCCTATGAAGTGTGGGCACATCCTGTAATGCTGCGGTCATCTTAACTAATGGCATGGCTGTGATTGGCTGCTGAAATGATGTCAGAATGCACTATAAAAGGCGCCGCAGCCATTTTAGCGTCACTGTGCTGTGAACTCAGTAAGGGACAGAACGCTGCTGTGCTGACTCTGAGGGACAGTTAGATATTGCGATTTTGTGTACTACTGTGCTTGAGGCAGGCTAGTTTACCAACCGCTGTGTAAAGCTTCATTTTGCCAGTGTTGTTTTAACAGCTCTGTGCAAGGTGTGTGTGTGACAGTGCAGGTGACGCTGCAGTTTGCTCTGCATCCACCGCTGTTTGTAGGCATCTGCACGTGTCACTGACTCTTTTTTTTTATTTTATTTAGTGGAATTGGTGCAGCTCCATTATATTAGAAAAAAATCAAATCTATTAGTGTGACGTGCTTCCATCCGTATACAATACATTGGTTGCAAACACTATAGAAGTACAGAAAGGAGCTTTTCACAGATAGTGAATAGTTGTGTTTCAGTGTTCACTGCAGTCTGTGAGGTTTTGATTTTTTGAGTGCAGATCACGCTCCAGTTAGTTCTTCAACCACTGCTGGTTGTAGTCTGCTGAGCGTGTGTCACTGCCTCATCCTTCACATTTTTCTCTAATTGGTGCTGCTCCATTTTAGTGGAAAAAAATCTAATCTATTAGTGTGACGCGCTTCCATCCGTATACAATACATTGGTTGCAAACACTATAGAAGTACACAAAGGGGCCTTTAACAGCTACAGAACAGTTGTGTTTCAGTGTTCACTGTAGTCTGTGAGCTTTTCATTTTGTGAGTGCAGATTACGCTCCAGTTTGTTCTTCAACCACTGCCGGTTGTAGTCTGCTGAGCGTGTGTCACTGCCTCATCCTTCACATTTTTCTCTAATTGGTGCTGCTCCATTTTAGTGGAAAAAAATCTAATCTATTAGTGTGACGCGCTTCCATCCGTATACAATACATTGGTTGCAAACACTATAGAAGTACACAAAGGGGCCTTTAACAGCTACAGAACAGTTGTGTTTCAGTGTTCACTGTAGTCTGTGAGTTTTCATTTTGTGAGTGCAGATTACGCTCCAGTTTGTTCTTCAACCACTGCCGGTTGTAGTCTGCTGAGCGTGTGTCACTGCCTCATCCTTCACATTTTTCTCTAATTGGTGCTGCTCCATTTTAGTGGAAAAAAATCTAATCTATTAGTGTGACGCGCTTCCATCCGTATACAATACATTGGTTGCAAACACTATAGAAGTACACAAAGGGGCCTTTAACAGCTACAGAACAGTTGTGTTTCAGTGTTCACTGTAGTCTGTGAGCTTTTCATTTTGTGAGTGCAGATTACGCTCCAGTTTGTTCTTCAACCACTGCCGGTTGTAGTCTGCTGAGCGTGTGTCACTGCCTCATCCTTCACATTTTTCTCTAATTGGTGCTGCTCCATTTTAGTGGAAAAAAATCTAATCTATTAGTGTGACGCGCTTCCATCCGTATACAATACATTGGTTGCAAACACTATAGAAGTACACAAAGGGGCCTTTAACAGCTACAGAACAGTTGTGTTTCAGTGTTCACTGTAGTCTGTGAGCTTTTCATTTTGTGAGTGCAGATTACGCTCCAGTTTGTTCTTCAACCACTGCCGGTTGTAGTCTGCTGAGCGTGTGTCACTGCCTCATCCTTCACATTTTTCTCTAATTGGTGCTGCTCCATTTTAGTGGAAAAAAATCTAATCTATTAGTGTGACGCGCTTCCATCCGTATACAATACATTGGTTGCAAACACTATAGAAGTACACAAAGGGGCCTTTAACAGCTACAGAACAGTTGTGTTTCAGTGTTCACTGTAGTCTGTGAGCTTTTCATTTTGTGAGTGCAGATTACGCTCCAGTTTGTTCTTCAACCACTGCCGGTTGTAGTCTGCTGAGCGTGTGTCACTGCCTCATCCTTCACATTTTTCTCTAATTGGTGCTGCTCCATTTTAGTGGAAAAAAATCTAATCTATTAGTGTGACGCGCTTCCATCCGTATACAATACATTGGTTGCAAACACTATAGAAGTACACAAAGGGGCCTTTAACAGCTACAGAACAGTTGTGTTTCAGTGTTCACTGTAGTCTGTGAGATTTTCATTTTGTGAGTGCAGATTACGCTCCAGTTTGTTCTTCAACCACTGCCGGTTGTAGTCTGCTGAGCGTGTGTCACTGCCTCATCCTTCACATTTTTCTCTAATTGGTGCTGCTCCATTTTAGTGGAAAAAAATCTAATCTATTAGTGTGACGCGTCTTCCATCCGTATACAATACATTGGTTGCAAACACTATAGAAGTACACAAAGGGGCCTTTCACAGATACTGAACAGTTGTCTGCAGGGTTCACTGTAGTCTGTGAGGAATAACCACACTTAGGCCTTAACTTTTCTGACTTTCTTTATCAATCTACCAAGATGAAGAAGTCAGTGAGTAAGGCACGTGGTCGTGGTCGAGGCCGTGGATTTGCAGCAGGGAGAGGACGTGGGGATTCTGTGGCTGCTGCCGCACCCAGTGACACAGCATCCACCAGTTTTCCCCGTGAGCGTTCCTTTATGCGCACTTTTGTAGGAGCTCAGCGTACCCCCCTGCTGCGTGAAGAACAAATTGAAGCCGTTGTTGGTTGGATGGCAGCCAATGCATCGACTTCAATAGCTTCCACCTCCTCTCAGGACCACAGCACTGTTGAACAACCATCAGTCTCTTCACCGCCTGCCAAATTGCCCAGGCAGTCAGAGAGCTCTGTACAGGAGCCAGCTGAGTCTCTGCTTCTGTTCTCAGAATCTGTTGGCTTGGAAACAGGGGACCAGCCAAACAGCATTCTGGAATGTGAAGAAGAGGCAGTATGCAGTGATGCGCAACAGCTGTGTCTCTCTGAATCTGAAGAGGCGGGTGAGCCAGTGCCGATGGTCAGCACACCGCAGAACGCATCTGATGATGATGAGACTCAGTTGCCAGTTTCTGTTGAGCATGGTGCTGGCCAGACCACCCAACAACAGCAGGTGTTGGAAGAGGGTAGTGGTGGAGATGATGAGGTCCAAGACCCAACATGGCGTGAGGAACAGGAAGGTGGTGGGAGCAGCTCTGAGGAAGAGATTGCACCAACGGTCCAAACAGTAGGGAGAGGTAGGCTGCAGACTCGCTTGCCTGTAGCCTCCAGTTTGGCACCCGTTCGGAGCAGTTCTCTTCCAACAGCCAAACCGGGCGCTCCCAGGACTTGCTCTGCGTGGTCCTTTTTTGATACAGTTGCAGATGATATTTGCTATGTAAAATGCAAGCTGTGTAATCAAAAAATTAAAAGAGGTAAAAGTGTCAGTAACCTTAATACAACAAATATGTGGAAACATGTGCGGTCAAAGCACTTTGTTGAGTTACAAAGACACACTGGAGATGTAGGCCAACCTACAGCAGCACCTACATCTTCAGCTCGTGTTGGAGCCTCTTCCTCCAGTTCACACACAGCTGGTTCGGCTTCCTCAAAGGATCGCCATGGAAGAACCTCTGTCACTGTTGTCCAGAGACACAGTGTTATTCCACCCACAGCTGCAAGTTCCCTGTCATCCTCACACACCCAGGCCACAAAACAGCCATCGGTAGCACAGGCATGGGATAAAAGACGGCCATACTCGGCAAACCATCCACGAGCACAGGCTCTGAATGCTGGCATTGCAAAACTCCTGTCCCTTGAAATGCTGTCATTCAGGCTGGTGGAGACTGACAGTTTCCGTGAATTAATGGCATTGGCAGTCCCACAATACAATGTGCCCAGCCGATTTTATTTCAGCAGGCAAGCCGTCCCTGGTCTGCAAAAGCATGTTGAGGCAAAAATTAAACATGCGCTACTAAACGCCGTCAGTAGCAAGGTCCACCTGACCACCGATGCGTGGACCAGTACCCATGGCCAGGGACGATACCTTTCACTCACTGCCCATTGGGTGAATGTTGTGGAGCCGGGTACAGATCTTGCGAGTGGCGCTGTACGTGTTCTGCCAACTCCAAGGATTGCCGGAATCAAGTCTGTCCACATTGACTCCTCCTCCTACTCCAGTTCCTCAGAATCATCGCTGCAGGAGCCGTCACGGTCTACCTCAACATGGACCCGTGGACGCTTACCTGATGCGACCGATATGAGCACAGCCGTGGCCAAACGGCAACAGGCCGTTCTGAAATTAATTCCATGGGGAATCGAAGCCACACAGCGCAGGAGGTCTGGAATGCCATCAAGCAGGAGAGCGACGTGTGGTTTTTGCCAGCGAATCTCCAGCCAGGCTTGGTAGTGTGTGACAATGGCCGAAATCTGGTGGCAGCTCTGGGCCTTGGCAACCTCACTCACATACCATGTCTGGCACATGTGCTCAACTTGGTCGTGCAGAGTTTTTTGAGGGACTATCCGGATCTTGATGCACTGCTGCACAAGGTCCGCCTAGAGTGCGCTCACTTGCGACGTTCCAGCATGGCCAGATCGCGCATTGCAGCTCTGCAACGCAGATTGCGCCTTCCTGAACATCGCATCATATGTGACGTATCCACCAGGTGGAATTCAACGTTACATATGTTGGAGCGGTTGTGTGAGCAGCAGCCAGCAGTTATGGAGTATCAGCTGCATCAGGCGCAATCAACACGCAATTTGCGCCGTCCACACTTCACCATTAATGAGTGGGCCACTATGAAGGACATGTGCCACGTTTTGCGTGCGTTTGATGAGTCAACGCGGATGGCGAGTGCAGATGATGCACTAGTCAGCCTGACTGTCCCCATTATCTGCCTGCTTCAAAAAACACTGCAAGCAATAAGGGATGAGGTTTTGGAAGAGGTGGAGGATGAGGAGTCACAAATTCCATCACCTTCTGGAAAGTCAGCGCAACGTGGTTCCTCACAAAGGGCTGGGCAGGGCTCACTTTGTGAGGAGGATGAGGAGGAGGAGTCAATGGAGGAGGAAGACATCGCTCCAGAGGGAGGTACACAACGCTCTAGTCAGTATGTAGAGCGAGGGTGGGGTGATGCAGAGCAGGCAGAGATAACGCCTCTTGCAGAGGACAGCGTTTCTTTGCCAGTTGGGAGTCTGCAGCACATGGTTGATTTCATGCTGCAGTGCCTAAGAAACGACCGCCGCATCGCCCACATTCTCACGACGTCTGATTATTGGGTGTACACCCTCCTAGACCCTCGCTACCGGGACAACGTCAAAAGCCTCATCACACCGTTGAACCGGGAGCGTAAAATGCGGGAGTACCAAGACACACTGGTGCAATCCCTAATGTTCTACCTTACTGCCGAGAGCACTACTGCTGCTACTGCTTTACAAAGCAGCTCTGTGCGTCGAGGCAGTGTAGAGAGCTCTGCAACAAGAGGGAGCACACGCAGTGCCTCTGCACAGGGAAAGACCAGTATGTTAAAAATGTAGCAAAGTTTTGTGGCAGCGCCACAAATGTCTACACCATCCGAGAGGGCTCCAGTCAGCGGGAGGCAACGTATCCGTCAGATGGTGACAGACTACTTGGCTTTGCCTCTCAGTGTACTCCCAGATGGCTCTTCCCCATTCAAGTTTTGGGTCTCTAAGCTGGATACATGGCCAGAGCTTAGCCAGTATGCATTGGAGGTGCTGGCTTGCCCTGCTGCCAGTGTATTATCGGAGCGCGTCTTTAGTGCTGCAGGTGGTGTACTAACAGACCGTCGCATGCGACTATCCTCCGATAATGTAGACCGGCTTACTTTTCTGAAAATGAACAAGGCATGGATTCGGCAGAATTTGTCTGTCCATTTTCAGATTAAATAACTGGTTCGCAACGTTATCCATGTCTCCTGTTATGTTCATCTTTCTACCACCTGAACTCTACTCCCTGGGCTCCAACACTGCCAGTTGCTGCTCACAAGTGTCGTGTCCACAGAACAAAACACAAGCTCTACTGTTAGTGGGGTTCAGTAACGCCAGCTGTTCCCCTGCTGTGTCAACGGCAAGAAGTCTCCTGTTCCCGACACATGGACAGAAAAACACATGACCAACATGCTCCAAATAGGGAAGAGCCGTCACCCTGCTTGTTATGCTGAAAACATGAAATTGTGAAGTTTTGCAGGCCTAGAATGATAAATTTTTATGACAAATATGGACAAATAATAATTTGTCATCACAGCGCATATCTGCACATGTCTATTAGAAATGGTAACAAAAAATAAAACATAGTCTACTCTTCACATTTTGAAATTAATGCATAAAAGTACATTTCAGACTTATGAATTAATGCTTTTTAAGGAACTTTATCTGTACCTGTAAGATAATGCAGTCAATGGATGTACGAATCATTAAATCCTCATCATCATCATCACTAGTTTTATTTATGACAGACATTATAAAATACACATACTGATGCTAACTGTAACTTCAAACACCATATATGAAATGGCCAGCATGTAAACATGGTAATAATGTCCAATAATAAATTATTACATCTAGAAAGTGCATCATGCATACTGACAATAGGTAGTTATACCTGCAAGTGCTGTTGAAACAACCACAAGAGATATAAATTAATACTGGTATATAGGTATCACAGTGCATAGTTACTCATGGACAATGTTGATGTAATACTGTATCTCAATTAAGTCAGCGTCAACCATTAGGCTTGTTAGTCTTGTACATTGTTAAAGAGGGAACGTAATTTTTTTGTTTGTCATAGGTGGAGTATTACACATTAAATTATTACTGCTGTATTTTTTTTGGCGTCCCTAGTGCGCAATAACGCAGCCTAACCTCACATTTGATAGTCAGCTAATTGCCACACGCTACCCTACCCTACGCGTGACAGTAGGAAGGTAGTGTTGACGGATAAAGCTTTGCGCAACCAGACATTCTTTTACCCTCTTCAACACTCTACAAGCAAAAAATGCATGATTTCAGCCGCAGACTTTATTGACGTACAGTATAACATCGGCATTACCCATCAGAGGCTGTCCACTGTCTGATACAGACATAGAATATACCTTTGCTATCCGTAGCCTTTGTTTCACCTACACTTGCAGGCACACACTTAAATTGTGACAAACAATGCCTAATGTTTTTTTAAATGGTTATTTTTTATTGTACATTATTGTGTCATCAATCACATTGATGAGTCCATGCTGGACATGTCATACATGCTATAGAAAGTTACGATTTTATGAACTTAAATAATTGAAATGTCTGTGACTGTCACATAAAATTTGCGATGATGATGATGAGTGACTATTACAAAATCCATTGTCTTCACTATGTTATGGTTTAACATAGCGTTCCTTAAGCATTATTCATAAAAAAAAAAATGGACTTTTATTCTTAAATTTACAACACTATATTTTGTTACCAATTTTTTGGGTGTTGTGTTGTTCCATTTATTTTTGGCATGTGCATATATGCGTTTATATTTCTATTTTCTTTATTTTTCCTTCTTGAAATTAGAAAACATGTGTATCTTTGTACCGTGTTAGCCAGTAGATAGAAAAATATTTAGACTTCAGAGTCAGCAGTGGTTGATACCTTTTAATGGATAACTGAAAAGATGGAAACAAATTGCAAGCTTTCAAGGCTACTCACGTCTCTTCATCAGGGAAAGACTAACTAAAAAAATTAAGCATCACATATTTCTATACACAACAGGACACAGGAATAGTGCAATAGGTAAGACAAGTAAGTGACGTGTATCAGAACTGTCATTATCTCACAGGGATGAACATAAATATTGGAACAGTTCCTAGATAAGGATAGAAAGTTTGATTGCCCTCTCATTGGCGTATTTTTTTGGGTTTTCATGACCCTGGAAGGGCATAGACGCAGATTCCTTAATTGATATAGAATGACATAAATCCATGTGATCTATTCATTCCATCACTAACAGTGTCAAAGGTCATGATGAGCTTATATTCTGAAACCTTTGTACGTTTCTCACATTTGAAGTTATATTTTAATACCAGTAATTCCATATCCATGATGCTATGACCGGGCATACAAAAGTCTTTTGCCACAGGTAAATTCATTAATTTATCTGTGATTGTGTGGCGCTGATAATTCATCCTTGTTCTCCTTTTTGTTGCCGGTCTCCCCTCACTTGTCCCTCCCTCACTTGTCTTAGCTATTCCTGTGTCCTGTTGTGTGTAGAAATATGTGATTCTTCATTTTTGGCTTTACTCTTAGCCTGATGAAGACACCTGAGTAGTCTCGAAAGCTTTGAATTTGTTACCATATTTTCAGTTAGCCATTAAACGTTATCAACCACAGAGGACTGTCAAGTATAAATATTTTTCTATTCTTGTAATTGAAATTTATCATTTTATTGTTGTAGTAAAACTTCATTTATTCTTGTTTGAAGTACATACATTTGCAATTGGCCACGTAACAAGGCAATAACTCAATATTTTATGCCTACACCCTCCTTGACCCTGGGCTTCAACAGCGCCAGTTGCTGCTCAGAAGTGTTAGATGCACAGATGAAAACAATCGCTGATGTGTTTGTGGGGTTCAGTAACGCCTGCTGTTCCCTGCTGTGTGTCTGGCAAAAATTACTGCTGCTAACTACAACTTCAACTTCAAACGTCTCATACTAGGCCTCTGCCTACACCCTCCTTGACCCTGGGCTCCAACACCGCCAGTTTTTGCTTGGAAGTGCTGTTAGCACAGTCTACACTTGCTCCCGTGTTACTGGGGTTCAGTAATGTCAGCTGTTCCCCTGCTGTGTGAACGGCAAAAAGTCCTGCTGCCTCCACCCTGTTTTCTTCTCATCCCTGGGTTACAACACCGCCAGTTGTTTCTCGGAAGTGCTGTTAGCACAGTCTACACTTGCTCCCGTGTTACTGGGGTTCAGTAATGTCAGCTGTTCCCCTGCTGTGTGAACGGCAAACAGTCCTGCTGCCTCCACCCTGTTCTCTTCTCATCCCTGGGTTACAACACCGCCAGTTGTTTCTCGGAAGTGCTGTTAGCACAGTCTACACTTGCTCCCGTGTTACTGGGGTTCAGTAATGTCAGCTGTTCCCCTGCTGTGTGAACGGCAAAAAGTCCTGCTGCCTCCACCCTGTTCTCTTCTCATCCCTGGGTTACAACACCGCCAGTTGTTTCTCGGAAGTGCTGTTAGCACAGTCTACACTTGCTCCTGTGTTACTGGGGTTCAGTAATGTCAGCTGTTCCCCTGCTGTGTGAAAGGCAAACAGTCCTGCTGCCTCCACCCTGTTCTCTTCTCATCCCTGGGTTACAACACCGCCAGTTGTTTCTCGGAAGTGCTGTTAGCACAGTCTACACTTGCTCCCGTGTTACTGGGGTTCAGTAATGTCAGCTGTTCCCCTGCTGTGTGAACGGCAAAAAGTCCTGCTGCCTCCACCCTGTTCTCTTCTCATCCCTGGGTTACAACACCGCCAGTTGTTTCTCGGAAGTGCTGTTAGCACAGTCTACACTTGCTCCTGTGTTACTGGGGTTCAGTAATGTCAGCTGTTCCCCTGCTGTGTGAACGGCAAACAGTCCTGCTGCCTCCACCCTGTTCTCTTCTCATCCCTGGGTTACAACACCGCCAGTTGTTTCTCGGAAGTGCTGTTAGCACAGTCTACACTTGCTCCTGTGTTACTGGGGTTCAGTAATGTCAGCTGTTCCCCTGCTGTGTGAACGGCAAACAGTCCTGCTGCCTCAACTTTAATTTCCATGGGTACCTTCTGATACCCATCCGGGTTCCAGTACCATCAGCTGGTTCTCCGCAGTGCCTTTGGCCTAGGTGCCTCCATGTCGGTATCCGAGTTCCAGCAACGTCTGCTGGTCCTTGGTAGTGCTTTGGAGCACAGGTACCTCCTGCTTAGTAACCCTGTCCCAGTAACGTCAGCTGGTCCTCGGTTGTGCCATTGGCTCTTTTCCTTCTGCTGACCCTCCGGGTTCCAGCACAGTCAGCTGGTCCTCGTTACTTTCATTGGCTCTTGTACCTTCTGCTACCCATCCGGGTTCCAGTACCGTCAGCTGGTTCTCCGCAGTGCCTTTGGCCTAGGTGCCTCCATGTCGGTATCCGAGTTCCAGCAACGTCTGCTGGTCCTTGGTAGTGCTTTGGAGCACAGGTACCTCCTGCTTAGTAACCCTGTCCCAGTAACGTCAGTGGTCCTCGGTTGTGCCATTGGCTCTTTTCCTTCTGCTGACCCTCCGGGTTCCAGCACAGTCAGCTGGTCCTCGTTACTTCCATTGGCTTTTGTACCATCACCAACAGGACAAAGAAGGTTAAGACAAACTACAAGATACAGAACAAGAGACAGAAGAACAATAAGCAGAAGATCAAAAAGCAGAAGAACATTAAGTATAAGACCAAAATGAAGAGCAAAATATATGCTCTAAATTCTAAGCAGAAGAAGACTAAGCAGTGTATGGGGGTGAGTCCGTTCCTCCTCGTGGTGCCCCTGGAAAATGCCTGATGCTGCTGCAGGCTAAACTGAACGCGGACAAATACTGTTGTAATTAAAATCTTTCGTGACAGCAAGAACGGAAGGATGAAAATTCAGACTTTTACAGATTACAAGTACAGGAATGTCTGTCACAAATAAGAATATGATGAAAAGGATGAATAGGAAGAAGATGAAGAAGTAGAATATGAAGAATAATAACTGTTTAATAAGAACAATATAAGTAATGTTAACAAAAAGATGAATAGCAAGAAGTTTTAGAAGATTAAGAAGGTGAAGATGAAGAATAATTTGATGAAAAAGATGATGCTGCTGAAGATTATGAAGGAGAAAGTGTGTGAAAAGTTAAAAAGGTGAAGACCATGGAAGTTGTGAAACATACATATTTGACAAAATAGAAAAAAGGTTAACAACATTGTGAATTTCTTCGTCAATCCGAAAGTATTTCCTAAAAAAAAAAAATTAATGCTATTCCATTGGATTGGGTTAAACATCTATGCCTTTAATGTCTCCTCAACCTCCCCCAATACATTCTACATTACTCTTTGTTGTTTTCCTTCATGTACAATTAACCTACAAGGCAAGAATGGGGTTTTTTTTTATTTCGATATTTTGTTCCCATAGACTTACATGGGACTTCCGGTATCGGTATCGGGTATCGCCGATATTTTTTGTGTATCGGCGATACCATTCCGATTCCGATACTTTTGGATATCGGAAAGTATCGCTCAACTCTAGTGCCGACACATTTAAAAAAAAACAGTACTGTAGTGTTTAACCATAATGTTGTACCGGGGCTTTGTTTTAAAAGACTGTGTGATAGATAATTAGCAAAACTAGTAACTCTACGGGAAACATACCGACAGCCTGTTTGAATAATGTGTCGTAACTTATCTGTTATGATTCGGTAATTGAGGAGGATAACAGAGAAATAGGCTAGGCAACCAGACACCCAGAGAGGTTGGTAACTTAGCGGATTGCAAACCCCTAAACTGACAACACAATTAGAATTAGCCGTGGGACGTAACTATGATGCCGTAGACGCCTCGACACAGCCAAAGAGTTAACTAAGCCTAAAGAGAGAAAGCGGAAAGCTAAACTGCCCCGGAGTAGAGCCCCAAAGGAATAGATAGCCCCCAAACATATATTTCCAGTGAGACAGATGAAGTACAAAACACAGGCAGAAAATAGAGTGAGCAAATGCTGGGGCCCAAACTGTCTGGATAGAACAGGACAGGAAAGGATACTGTCTGCAATCCTGCAAAAACCCTAAGAAAATTTCCAACACGTCTGATATGCAAATATTCTGAGGCCACACGACCTCTCCCCCACTAAATCAGAACTCTGGTGTGAACTGGACGCAAAACAACAGATACTGACATAACTGGGGACTAGAAATACAGAAAAGAGTGACATAAGCTGTGGCAAAGGAAAAGAGAGTCCAGCACAGGTCCCCACAGGGAACCCGGCTTAACTCACACCAGCAAGGCAGATAACAGAGAAAAGCAAAAATGCCACAGAGTAAAACAGACAAATAACTTATTTGAAAGATTCAGAACAAAGCAGGGAGCAAGCAGACTTCCAGAAGGCTCAGGAAGAAACCCAAAATTATCGGCAACAACTGAGGGAAGGCTGCACACTTAAATCTATCCAGTCTGTAACACCTGATCTCCAATCATCCTCTTCAGGTCATTGACTTCTGTCAGCCAGAGCAGATCCATTACCAGCAGTAACCACCAGAGGGAGCTCAAACTCAGAAGCCAGATCAAAAGTGTTCACAACACTTTTTGTCCTGATTCACAACTAGCAGGTATTTTTTCACAGTTTCCCTGATTTGATTGAATTGAACTGAGGACTTAAAAGGGTGGAAAAAGTAACTGTTTCACAAAGGCCCTTGTTCCCTGACACAAATGGTCTTCTGGGTGGATCATGGATTTCTTTATTAACTTTTGGAATTAAACAAAACGTTGGTAACTTGGAATGCAAATTCTTAAAGAAATCCACAAGTTTTTTTGGGATAATGTGGTACTCAAGAGCCGATTCTAAAATTCCCAACATTTCAAGGTGGAACTTACTGGTTGGATTGTAAGGCAGTTGTTTATAACATGTTGAGTTATTCAATAATTTGTTAGCTTGAGTCTCATACATGCAATTCAGCCAAATTCGGCCTTTGTGAAACAGTATGTGACATTATTGATTTTTTTTTTAAAGCCTCTTGTTCATGAATTACCATCAAACATTAAGGACACGACAGCCGCGCTCCGCCATCTTGAACACATCCAACTTAATGACAATATTCTTCTAGTTACTGCTGACGTAGAGGCACTCTATATGTCAATCGGTCATCTTAATGGCATAAAAGCGCACAGTGGTTCCTACAATCAAGTAACGTCCCAAAACCTATGGCGGCATTAATAATTCAACTTTTGGATTTTGTGTTAAAACATTACGTTTTTACCTTTAACAAAAAATATTTTTACAATTACAAGGGACAGCCATGGGGGCCTCATGCGCTCCTTCATGCGCCAATCTTTTTTTGGGCTTTTGGGAACGGGAAATTTTTTGGAACGATTTCATTCCCGGAATTGATAAGATCCAAAATTGGATCAGGTATATTGATGACGTGCTATTCATTTGGGAAGTATCGGTCCCTGAGTTACAGGATGCTATGGAAGCATTGAATAAGAATCCATATATTATACATTTGACATACAAATATGGCCGAAGTGTTGAATTTCTGGATTTACTAATTTCTGCCAAATTGTATGGTTCTCTCTCTACTACTGTATTCCGCAAGTGCACTGCCACCAATGCACTACTTCATGCCAATTCCACTCATCTTCGCTTTGTTATACAGGGTATACCAATAGGACAATTTTTAATGGTAAAAAGAATCTGCTCCGATGATCACAATTTGAAAATGCAATCAAAGGAATTATCACAGCGATTTCAAGAAAGAGGGTACAGTAGAAGAACAATTTGCAAGGGTTACCATAGAGCAAAAAATACAACAAGAAATATTTTGTTATTTGAAAATAAATTGAAAAATTTGAGGGTTGAAGACAATCAGGTTAGATTAATAACCAATTACCACAATCAGTGGGTTAAGTTCATGCAAATTTTGAGAAACCATTGGAATATTTTATTCACTGACCCAATATTAAAAAGAATTTTAGGACCAGCTCCTTTGGTTGTGGCAAGATGTTCACGCAATTTATGAGACAGACTAGTTCATGGTCATTATGACCCCAATAGACGTGCTCATACCACCAACAATGAAGACAATGGCTTTTTTCCATGTGGTTTATGTAAAGCCTGTGCGAATCTGGCTAAGGCCAAAATCATCAAAAACCATGATGGTACCAAGACCTTTTGCATTCGGAAACACATAACATGCTCCACAAAAGAGTGATATACGATGCCACTTGCCTGTGTAACAAAGTGTATGTGGGGCTAACCAGTCGGGAATTAAAAATGAGAACTCGAGAACATTGCATGGATATTGAAAAGGCCAGAGCAACGACTGATGACTCTACTCTAAAGACCCTGCCTGCCATTTTAAGAAATTCCATAACTGCAATGCACATTTGAAAATAATTAAGGGAATTGATTTGGTTTCTTTGGGCTTTAGGGGTGGTGACATTGGTAAACATCTAGCAAGGCAGGAATGCAAATAGATCTACAGACTGGGTACCTTATCTCACCAGGGTTTAAATGAGAGCTTTGGGTTTGGGGCATTTTTATAGTTTTGGTAAGAGCCTTTGTTCTTTTGGGTGTATATTTTAATAATGTTAATTATATGGGATTGGTATATACCAAGATTGTTGTTTTGTTTTTGTCTAAGTGCATTTTTTCTATTTATCCATCATTTGTTCTTCCTGGTCAGTGTAGGCAGTGGGTGCTTTTATTATTTTTTGATTTTGTATTTTAATGTTTTTTAATCAGAGCATACTTACCTTTTTCTGTCTTGTCCTTTTGTTGCATGAGCTGTTGGTACTCGGGGTTTCTTTGGCCATCTTTGATCCTTCATGATGAAATGATTGGGAAAAATACCTATGGCATTGGAGATACCCTGGTGGCAGTGAATTTTTCATTTTGTTGGGAATCTACGAAGAAAAAACACTCGACATGATTGTATCGGCATCTGGGGTTCCTCTGGTCATCATAGAGTCTTCATGATGAAATGATTAAAGAGGTCTGCTGAATTAAGAGATGCCTTGGTGTCGGAGACAAATTTACATAGTTTGGGATCATCAGATTAATAAACAGAATTTATTATGGGTTGATTAAAATGGACTTCTACAGGTTTTAACAAATACTTTTCAAATTGTATCACATTTACATCTCGTTGGACTCTTGATATGGTGTTTTTTTCTTTTATTTTTTATATTTTTTTCTTTTTTTTTCATTATTTTTTTTTAAATTATTATTTCATTTCTTACTGTCGTGATAAGCATTACACGTGTACACTTTACTAATATTATAGTCGTTATTGTCGAATTTTAACTACTATTCACTTTTAATCAACACAATATTGCATGGCTCATGGCTTATCCCTTCACTTTATTATTTTTTCTCTAGTTTACCTTTCACACTTGTACCATTTTCTACTTAGTCCCACATGTGACCACTCCTAACTATTCACTTTGTGGGCAATGATTTTATCTTTTTTCACTCCTTCTTATTTTCATCCGTAGTTGCATTGCCAATTTATTTTTATTTTTAGTTCAAAGCCTTTTTTTTCCCCCACACATATTTTTTTTTGTCCCATACAGTCTTGTTATATCATTAATGTACACTATTTACATTTATGGGGCAATAATTCTTATTTTTGTCACTCCCCTTTAATGGTTTATTGCCCATCCTTTTAATTGTCATAGTCGCTTTCTGTTTTATTGTACCTTTCTTATATTTTTCACTATAGCACCATACTTATCATTTACTCTATTACACTTATTTTCACACTGTTTTGACTTTTTTATTATTAGGTTTATTTTTTTTTCTTTACACTCATCCTTCCAACGGAGTTATCCATTCATTTCACAGACAATTTACATTAGGCCAGATTTTCCTTTATGTTTGCTCGACTCCCCCTCCTGAGTGGTGAGCATGCGTGGGATAAGAGCACGTTCATGAACTAGTACGCGCGGTCTGATTCTGGGTGTCCTGTCTCCACCGTCTGCCACATAGGGGAGGTGGACGAGGATAATTCCTGCGTGACCGCACTTCCTGTTCTTTTTTATTAAAACAGCGCTCTACTCATTCATGCGCCGTCATACTCTGAGGAGGTGTGTCATCACATGATTACATTCCTCTATCCAATTGGCTCTAGTGGACATTTAAACCTCTGACACCCTCTGCCCCGGACATGCCCCCCAAAGAAGCAGGATGAAATGTGTGCGTCGGGGCAGAGGGATGGGAATCTGATAGATCGTTTGCATGCTATTAGGATCCAGGAAACGGTGCATTGTGCCCCCTATTGTTAATTGCCATTGTTTATACTTATTTAGCTGTTAATACTATACACTAGTGGCAATACCTTTGTGTTTGTCTTTACATTTTAATCTTGTATAAGATCTTTTTGCCTTGTATATGGGCTCTCTGCAAATGACTGACAGGCACATGTCTAAGCTATCCTTGCTTATCACTACGCACTTTATCATGTTGCCTTTTTGCTATTGCTAGACTTTCTTGATCTTATTTGAGATTATTTATTTTATGTAGTTTTTTGTATTGATTAAGCTTTTACAAACTTTTTTTTTGACAAGCATTTGCATTTTTTGGAGTAGGGTTATTACTATACTCCTTTTTTGACAATCACTCTTTTCAAGTACTAGTGATATAGGAAAGATGTGTATCTTCGTACCGTGTTAGGCAGTAGATAGAAAAATATTTAGACTTGAGAGTCCTCAGTGGTTGATACCTTTTAATGGCTAACTGAAAAGATGGTAACAAATTGCAAGCTTTCGAGACTACTCAGGTCTCTTCATCAGGCATAGACTAATACAACATCTGAAGAATCACATATTTATACACAAAATAGCACAGAAAAAATGCAATAGGTAGGACAAGTGACATGAAGCAGAACTGTCATTATGGCAGAGGGATTAACATAAATATGACTAGTTCATAGATAAGGAGTGAAGGTTTTATTACCCTCTGATTGGGGTCTGGTATTGTGTTGTGATGACCCTAAAAGGTCAGGGAGGCAGATTCCTTAATTGTTGTAGAACGACATAAAACTCTGGGATATATTCATCCCAGCACTAAGAGTGTCAAAGGTCATCATAAGTTTATATTCCCAGACTTTTCTATCCTTCTCAGATTTGAAGTTAGATTTTAATACAAGTAATTCCATATCTGTCATGCTATGACCGGGCATACAAAAGTGTTTGGCCACAGGTAAATCCATTCTTTTTTCTCTTATCGTGTGGCGATGAGAATTCATCCTTGTTCTCAGTTTTTGCCCGGTCTCCCCCACATACAGACCCCCAGTTGGACATTTAGTACATATAATTAGGTACACCACATTAGATGTGATGCAGCTGAAAGTACCTGGTATCTTGTAGTCCTGATGGGAGTTGGGGATCTTTATCCTGTCCGTGGTCATTATAGATGTACAGGTCTTGCATTTCTTTTGTCTGCAAGGAAAGGTTCCTGCAGCTGTTGGGGAGGACAGGGAGCTTCTGACAATGATGCTTCTTAGATTTGGGGGCTGCCTAAAACATAGTAGTGGGGGGTCTGGAAATATGGATTGTAATCGGGCATCTTTTTGTAG
The DNA here is from genome assembly GCA_033576555.1 of Oophaga sylvatica. Classification (NCBI taxonomy): domain Eukaryota; kingdom Metazoa; phylum Chordata; class Amphibia; order Anura; family Dendrobatidae; genus Oophaga; species Oophaga sylvatica. The sequence goes on from JARQOD010000002.1 coordinate 194,943,947, forward strand.
TAAAGGTTGTAGTTTCCGTGCAGCTCCCCTTAGCATCTCCAGTCTGGTGAGATGCTAAGGGGAGCTGCACGGAAACTACAACCTTTACTACAAAAAGATGCCCGATTACAATCCATATTTCCAGACCCCCCACTACTATGTTTTAGGCAGCCCCCAAATCTAAGAAGCATCATTGTCAGAAGCTCCCTGTCCTCCCCAACAGCTGCAGGAACCTTTCCTTGCAGACAAAAGAAATGCAAGACCTGTACATCTATAATGACCACGGACAGGATAAAGATCCCCAACTCCAATCAGGACTACAAGATACCAGGTACTTTCAGCTGCATCACATCTAATGTGGTGTACCTAATTATATGTACTAAATGTCCAACTGGGGGTCTGTATGTGGGGGAGACCGGGCAAAAACTGAGAACAAGGATGAATTCTCATCGCCACACGATAAGAGAAAAAAGAATGGATTTACCTGTGGCCAAACACTTTTGTATGCCCGGTCATAGCATGACAGATATGGAATTACTTGTATTAAAATCTAACTTCAAATCTGAGAAGGATAGAAAAGTCTGGGAATATAAACTTATGATGACCTTTGACACTCTTAGTGCTGGGATGAATATATCCTAGAGTTTTATGTCGTTCTACAACAATTAAGGAATCTGCCTCCCTGACCTTTTAGGGTCATCACAACACAATACCAGACCCCAATCAGAGGGTAATAAAACCTTCACTCCTTATCTATGAACTAGTCATATTTATGTTAATCCCTCTGCCATAATGACAGTTCTGCTTCATGTCACTTGTCCTACCTATTGCATTTTTTCTGTGCTATTTTGTGTATAAATATGTGATTCTTCAGATGTTGTATTAGTCTATGCCTGATGAAGAGACCTGAGTAGTCTCGAAAGCTTGCAATTTGTTACCATCTTTTCAGTTAGCCATTAAAAGGTATCAACCACTGAGGACTCTCAAGTCTAAATATTTTTCCAAGTACTAGTGAGTTTGTTTATGCATTCAGTGTTCTGAGCATATTAGCATTGGTGCCATGATCTTACCTTTGCCAATTAACAGCTAATAAATGTTGGTTCCCTTATCCCTCTTTCTTCTGCTATTGCATTTTTTCCTAAATTTTTAATGACTGTTTTTCATATTACTAATAAAATTAAATATTTTTAAAATGCTTTTTGTGAGTATTCTCTTTTTTCCTAGGTTACACTTTAACCAGGGAATTTTTTGTTAAGCTTTATTTTCAAACAGTTTACCATTCACCCTTTAAAGTTTTTTTTCTTTTGTTTGTGAATGCACAGCCTCTGGATATCCTACCGCTGTTACAGACTTTTAATGTGTTCCATTAATAACCACCCTTTGTTTCCTATCAATGAACCAGTTACTCCATTCACACAACTTTTTCCCTAGTCCCATTATTCTCTTTTTTGTGCATCAATCCTTTGAACCTTTGAAAAGTCTAGATTGACAACATCCACAGAATTACCCTGGTCCAGTCTGTAAGTCAACTTCTGTTAAAAGCTGATCAGATTAGTTTGACAGGAGCAATCCCTCATAAACATGTTGAATATGTTAAAATACTCCAGGATGGCTTCTCTTAGAAAACATTCAATGATTTTAACCTCTGTAGGCTTTAAACTTACCAGCCTATAATTTTCAGGCTCAATTTGTTTTCATGATTACCATATGTTACCTATACTGATATATGTTGATATCACTTTCACTTTAGTAAGGCTATCTTTGCAATGAAGAGCTTGAAAGTGTCAGGATAGATTCCTAGATCTTAGGGTGTTAGATATAAGGACAAATTAAGGCCATGGAGCACTTATGATTCATGGTTAATTAAATTAATCTTAATCAAACTTGAAATTAATTTCTGAAAAATCCAGATCAGTGCCACTTTTGTAGACCATTGCAACTGGCCAGAGCACTGCAAACCTCCTTCTATCTACCTCATTCATGGTACATCTTCTAACTTGTAGGTTTCCTTAACATCATTAAATGTGACACAACATAGGCATAATATTGCAGTGGCTTATTAATCAGAGGGGGCACTGGGGATGTCGTAGATAGTAGACTGTTTGCTGGATCACTGGTCTGTGAATCTGTTTGCTCAACTAAATATGACAGCTTTATTTTTCTTGAACTTTGTTGATATTTGTTAAGTTCTATAGTATATTTTAAAAGTAACTCATTTAATGGTTAGTGTTAGGTAACTTTCTGTGCACAATGTATAGCAAAATTGACATTACTAGCCATCGGTAAATTATCAAAACATATATTTCCCGTCTAATAATAATCTGTACTCAATATTATAAGTAAACACCTCTCATTAAAGGGATAATTTAGAAGTGTTCAAATGACTAGTCAATGGAGCCCCTTAATCAGGATTCTTGTCAATCAACTAGAGTGTAGAACACGTATGAACATCATCTCTCTCTTTCAAGAAAGTGACACAATACATTTTTCACTGCATCTTTTACAAGCGTTTTGATGTTATTGTCTCATTTCATAAAATGTGTAAAATATGCTCTTTTTTACTAATATTTTGAGTCCTAATTAGAAATATTTGTGAAAAACAATAACAATGAGTTAATGGTTGGAAAATGCAATGGACACAATATTGAAATATTAAAACAATAGACATGAGCAGATCAGGAAAAATTCTAATATGCCTGTTTGTGTGGCTATTACAGGGTAATTTGATGTGCAGAGAAGTTATTTTATGTGAACTAAATGTATATTAATATGCTCTGAGGTGTCTCAAGCAGTAGAAGTGTATGGATACCACCAGTGTCACAGTAAGTGTCAGTAGCAGCTACTTCATAGTACAAAATATGATGAAGTTGGCAAGAAGATGTCTGATAATTTAAGGACAGCACTGGATGCCTAGGGCAGCAGTTTAATATACCGTAGGTATAAAATGCAGTGGTCAATCAGGATATGTGTGGTCTCAAAGCATGGCTATCAAGTGTAATCCCATTAGTTGATGCTAATAATACACCCATCATCCCATAGGCAATTGAGCATGCAGCATGTATTGCTCACGACCACAACTTTTTACACCCGTCTGCAACCATTGTTTGTTACGGCCAGCATCATAATCAGCAATTTCACTCTCATAGTCTTGTACTACACTCACCAGCTGCTCCTCCTAATCCACATCTTGCTGTGTATTACATTAACCTCGAGGGTTCAGAACATGACCACGGCGTCAATAAACATGTACATGTTGTTTTTCTCCATCCTTAGATGCATCCTTATGATTTTTTTTATCCAAGGTAAATATGAGGATAACAATATTGTTGCCACAGTCCTCGCTACTGAAAAACATAGTAGCCTCTTGGCCACACCTGACCATCAAAAGCAAATTTCAAAATATTCTAAGCTTCAGCTTGATATTTGTCATCACTTCATGCTGCTCATACAAATACTCCAATATATACAGCATCAAATCCCAGAGGGCTGCTACATATCAAGCAATGCTCAAGCAGACTATTCCATTTTTGCAAAGCCTGGAGAATTTGTTTTATCACAGAAGAACAGTTAAAATAACTAGATGTTCTCCTTTCCCAGGGCAATTGTCTTCCACAAGATGACATACTTTAAAACAATTTTCTTCATTTTTATGCAGGATCCAGCCAGTCCCTTTAATGTTGGTAGGGTAAATTGAGGCATCTGTCTTGTGGAGTGCAATTATACAGTGTTGGGCAGCCCGCCTTATCCAATAGTATGGGCATCATCAATAGACTGTAAGCTAGACACTGTGCATCACACTGGTGTCCTAAGCAAGCTCCATCTGGTTGCGTGTTTAGTACTACATAGCCACCACACCATGAATTGGTAGGTTTGTGAGTGGCTGTTTACATCAGTATTTTGCACCTGTGCTGCTCCCACCTTTATCATGGGGCTCTGCTGCATCCTGCCAGTGAATCTGTAATCTGACCTCATGTTGATAAGACTATCTCTTTTCAGTGATGTTTTTTGAAACTTTGTTCTATGTTAGCTATTTTTAATTTTAGTGTTAGGACACCATTCTAAAATCTGCACCCCTGAAGGTGCTCAAAACCACATTCAAGAAGTTTATTAACCCTTCAGGTTCTTCACAGGAATTTTTTTAATGTTTAAAAAAAGAACATATAACTTTTTTTCACAAAAAATTTACTTCAGATCCAATTTGTTTTATTTTACCAAGGGTAATAGGAGAAATTGGACCCTAAATATTGTTGTGCAATTTGTCCTGAGTACGCTGATACCCCATATATGCAGGTAAACCACTATTTAGGCGCATGGCAGAGCTTGGAAGGGAAGGAGCATCATTTGACTTTTCAATGCAAAGTTGACTGGTATTGAGATCGGACGCCATGTCACGTTTGGAGAGACCCTGATTTGCTTAAAAAGTGGAAACCCCCCAACTCTAACTCCAACACAAACCCCAACAAACCCCTTACCCTAGTCCCAACCCTAACCATAACTTTAACCATAAACCTAACCCTAACACACCCCTAAACCTAATCCCAACCCTAACCCCATCTGTAACGTAATCCAAACCCAAACCCTAACTTTAGCCCCAACTCTAACCTTAACTTTAGTCCCAATCCTAACCCTTACCCTAACTTTAGCCCCAACACTAACCCTAACTTTAGTCCCAACGCTAACCCTAACCCTAACTTTAGCCCCAACCCTAACCCTAACTTTAGCCCTAACTCTAATTTTAGGCCCAACCATAACTTTAGCCCCAAACCTAACACTAACTCTATCCCTAACCCTATCTTTAACCCTAACCCTAACGGGAAAATGGAAATAAATATTTTTTTTTATTTTATTATTTCTCCCTAACTAAGGGGGTGATAAAGGGGGTTTGATTTACTACTTATAGTAGATTTTTATACTGGGCTTTTATTTTGGCAGTTGTCACACACTAAAAGACGCATTGTATTGCAAAAAATAGTTTTTGCATCACCACATTTTGAAAGCTATAATTTGTCCATATTTTGGCTCACAGAGTCATTTGAGGTCTTGTTCTTTGTGGGACGAGGTGACGTTTTTATTGGTACCATTTTCCTGACACTTGACAATTTTTGATCACTTTCTATTTCGATTTTTGTGAGACAGAATGAGCAAAAACCAGCAATACATGAATTTCTTTTGGGGGGCGTTTACACCATTCCACGTGTGATAAAATTAATAAGGCAGTTTTATTCTTTGGGTCAGTTTGATTACCACGATACCTCATTTATATCCTGTTTATGTTTTGGTGCTTTTATGTAATAAAAACTATTTTGGAGAAAAAAAATTGTTTTTGCATCACGTTATTCTGACTGCTATAACTATTATATTTTTTCGCTGATGACACTTCGTTGCTGCTCATTTTTTGTGAGACAAGATGACATTTTCAGCGGTACAATGATTATTTACATCCGTCTTTTTGATCGCGTATTATTAGACTTTTTGTTCGGCGATATGATGATAAAGTATTGTTTTTTGCCTTTTTTTAATGGTGTTCACTAGTGGGACAGTTTTATAGGTTGGGTCGTTATGGACGTGGTGATACCAAATACGTGTACATTTATTGTTTAGATTTTTTTTATTCAATATTTATTTAGTGATAGAATAAATAGTTTTTTTATTACTTTTTTAAAATATTTTTCAATTAATTAAAACTTTTTTTTATTTAATTCTTACTTTTACACCTTGTCCCACTATAGGACAATGATTTTGTGCAGGCTGTTCGCGTCTATAAAATGCAGATGAAGCATCATCTGCATGCTATAGAAGCTGTCACTCTGCAGCTTCTATACACTAATCTGTGAGACTTCCTGACATGCACTGCTAGGACAAGAAGTTTCACAGCTCTGTAGACCTGGATGTCATCATGATGACATCGGGTCTCCATGGCAGCGATTGGGACCCCGTGCCGCAGGGTCTCCGATCCAAAGGCAGAGTGGGTTTTCAGCCCCTGTGTCGGCTCTGGAAAGCTGCCATCATGTTTGATCACAGTTTTCCGGGGGTTAAAGTGCCGGGAGCGGTCTGTGACCACTCCTGGCACTTAGTGCTGGGTGTCAGCTGTGAGAATCAGCTGACACCCAGCCGCGATCCCACCGTGAGCGTGACCAATAGCACATGACTTACTATCAAGAGCCCTGCTTCTTTGGGTAAATATAACCCTCCCCAAACCAAAAGGAGGCCATACAAATTAATCCCGAGAGTATAGGGAAGAAACCCTGTCCAAAACTATGACAGTATCCCCCTTTTAACGGGGGGCCACTGGACCCCCAGGCATCTCAGGATTCCTGGCATGAAAAGCCCGAACCAACTGATCGGCATGCACTGAACCGGCCGAGACCCACGGCCAATCCTCTGGACCATACCCCTTCCAGTGCACCAAATACTGCAGATTCTGGCGCAGTATCAATGAAGCGCTACTCCTCATACTCTAGATGGCCTTCCACCAACACAAGTAGAGTGAAGGACGAGGAATCCTCCTCGACCGCTCGCAATGGTTTCAAAAGGGACCTGTGAAAAACGTTGGATATTTTGAAGGAGGAATGAAGCTGTAACCTGTAGGCCACCGGGTTGACAATGTCAATAATTTTATATGGGCCAATGAACTTAGGCCCCAGTTTGGCCGAGGGGACTTTAAGTTTAATATTGTGGGTGGATAACCACACCGTCTTGCCCACTAGGAACGCAGGACCCGACCCCCTCCTCTTGTCCGCAAAAAGTTTATACCTTCCCTGGGCCTTGGTGATGTTTCACTGAACCTCCACCCACAAGGCCTTTAAGCCTTGCACCGTACCCTATGCCCACAGAATCCTAAGTCAATGCGAGAAAACTCCCTAAAATGCGGGTTGAACCCATAGTTGACCAGGAAGGGAGACATTCCTGTGGACTGACTCACACGACCGTTGAAAGCAAACTCTGCCACGGGAAATGCATCACACCAGTCATACTGTCTGGAAGATGCCAAACATCTCAGAATTTGCCTGGTTGGACGGGTTAGTGTGTTAGGTTTGCCCATTAGACTCCGGATGATAGGCAGAGGAAAAAGACAGAGTGATTCTAAACTTCTTACAAAAAGCCCTCCAAATCTTGGCCACAAACTGCACACCTCTGCCAGACACCACATTCATAGGCCACCATGCAGACTGACCACATGCAGCACAAACAACCTGGCCAAGGTTTCAGCAGACGGTAAAGAGGGCAAAGGTAAAAATTAGCCTGTTTTGAAAATCTATCCACCACCACCCACACAACGGAGTTACCTCTGGATGGAGGGAGATTAGTGATAAAATCCATGGACAATGAGAATTGGCCGACAATGAGAATTTTTACAACGGGCACATACCCCACATGCAGGCTCAAACCTTTTAACATCCGCAACCGAAGAGGTCACCAGAAAACCCTAGCAACTGCCTCCCGGGTGACCGAAATCCCAGGATGAGCACTCAATACAGACTCAAGAAACTCCCGTAAGAGTCTCAGATGGAATTGTTCCAGTGCAAACAATTTAGCTGCAGGTTTATTATTGGGAGCCAGAGACTGGGACTCAAAAATCTCTCTATCCAAATCAGGCGAGGTTTCGGCCACCACCACCCCGGGCTGAAGAATGGAGGACGGGGGTTCAGGAGGAGACACCCCATCAAAGCTTTGGGACAATGCATCTTCCTTAATATTCTTAGACCCTGGACAGAAGGTGATGGAAAATTGTTATCAGGAACAAAAAGCAACCACCGGGCCTGTTTGGGAGTCAATTTTTTGGCAGACTCGATATAAGCTAAATTTTTTTGATTGGTGATCATGGTGACCGGATGAACTGCCCCTCCAAAAAATGCCTCCATTCTTCAAAGGCTAACTTGACTGCCAGACGCTCTCTATTACCCACATTGTAATTTCTCTCGGCAGAAGAGAACTTTCTGGAAAATAAGTTGTAAGGTTTGAGGTTGGTCAGAGTAGCGGGACCCTGGGACAATACTGCCCTCACCCTCACCTCAGAAGTGTCAACCTCCATGATAAAAGGTCTAGATGGGTCTGGCTGGACCAACACTGGGGTGGAAATAAAACACTTTTTTAAAGTTAAAAAATAATTTTTCGCAGAAGTTGACCAATTCTTCACATCAGCCTCCTTCAGTGTGAGATCAGTCAGGGGCTTAACCACCTGCGAAAAACCCTTAATGAACTTTCGTTGTTAGTTTGCAAAGCCCAGAAAGCATTGCAAACCTTTTAAATAATGAGGTTGATCCGAATCAGTAACAGCCTGGACTTTTTTCAGATCCATGCGAAATTCCTCACAAGAAATAATCAAATCCAAAAAATTCCTGTACAAAGAATGAACACTTCTCCCACTTAGCATACTAATGGGTTTCTCTAAGTCTAAGAAGAACCGTTCGCAGATGGTGTAAGTGGGATTAACTATTAGGTGAGTACACTAAAACGCCATCAAGATAAATGACCACAAAACGCCCAATCAGAACAAAAAAATGACATTAATAAAATTTTGAAAGACAGCAGGAGCGTTATTCAGACCGAACGGCATGACCAGGTTCTCAAACATTCCTTCAGATGTGAGAAACGCTGTTTTCCACTCAAGCTGTTCATGAACCCTTATCTGGTTATAGGCCATTACCCATAAATCAAGCTTGGAAAACCATTTGGCCCCCGAGAGTTGGTTACACAGATCTGGAATGAGGGGTAGTGGATACGTGTTTCTCACAGTAATCTTGTTGAGTTCCCGAAAGTCGAGGCACATCCGTAAACCACCATCTTTTTTCTTAGCGGAAAATAACCCAGGGGCTATAGGTGAGACAGAAGAGCGAATGTGCCCTTTGCAAAGACTCTCCACAATATACTCATTTATGGCTTGGCGCTCAGGCCTGAATAGATTAAACAAATGAGCCTTGGGAAGTTTAGCGCCAGGAACTAAGTCAATGGCACAATCGAAAGGTCTCTGTGGTGGTAGAGCCTCAACCTCGCTTTCGGAGAACATGTCTTCAAAGTTTTTAGATACTCCAGAGTACCCTCAAGATGACAGATACAGATTTTAAAGGGGTGGACAATGGCACAGAATTGCAACACAGAGTGATGCAATTGGACCTCCATTGGACAATTTCCCAATACATCCAATCAATAACGGGGTTATGGCGTTGAAGCCAAGGCATACCAAGAACCAGACTCGCAGGCAAATTATTCAAGACAAAACAGCTCATGTTTTCCACATGAGCAGTACCCACTGTTAGTGAAAAACCTCAGACACAAGACAGATTCCCTCCTTGGTGAGAGGAGAGGAGTCAATAGCCACCACCTTGACGTAGGATTCAAGCCTAACTGTCCCTATCTTATAAAGAGTCACAACACGAGAGTCAATTAAATAGATGGTGGATCCACAGTCAGCAAATGTGGTAGTCAAAACGGGACAATCAACAACCTCCAACTCCACCTGGGAAGGATTTTAGCAAATGAGGAAAATTGTACCTGGGAATCTGGGCAACCTCCTCGATCATTAGCTAGACAGACTTAGGCATTTCCCGACATCTTAGATGAGGAGGGACAATAGGGACAGTCCTTTTTCCAGTGTCCCGAGGCTCCGCAGTAACAGCACAGCTGGTTATCTCTGCGACGTCTCCTCTCTCTACCTTTGACCGAGTTGGCTCCCACCTCCATGGGTTCTGTAGGCGAAGCAGTGTCCCCTGAGCTGGAGTATAAAGGGGTTTCCAGCTGCGTCACCCCTCTGGCACGGAGCCTACGGTCCATACGGACAGCCTGGGTCATGGAATCTTCCAGGGTATCCAGGGGAGAATGCAAGGCCAAAACTCCTGCAAATGGTTGGACAACAACCCTCTTAAGGCAACATCATTCCAGGATACCTCAGCTGCCCAGCGTCTGAACTCAGAACAAAACCACTGCGCTGAGTGTTTCCCCTGTGTCACACTCATCACCATATCCTCAGCCAGACGCACTCTACCAGGCTCATCATAAATATGCCCATGAGCCTCAAAAAACAGATCCGCCGACATACGTTCCAGAGTGGAGGGAGAGAGAGAAAAAGCCCCAGCCTGTGGAGCCCCCTTAATGAAGAAATAATAATTCCCACCCTCTTGCTTTCATTCCCAGAGGCGCGTGGATGCAGAGAGAAAAACAATTTACACCCCTCTTTGAACACCCTGAATATTTTTTTATCCCGAGGAAAGGTGTCAGGCAACTTAACAGGTGGTTTGGGGAGATTAGGGAAACATCTGTGGTACCCTCACCCAACCCCCAGAAGGTAAAAACCCTGCATGACGTCAGCCACCTCTCTCTGAACCTGTTGATGCTCCACAGATAGTTTTTGCATCATTTGAGTGAGGCTATTCAGTTTCTCAGAGAGAGCATACAGTGGTTCCATGACCAAGGAAAAAAAAGTGCAAAATCTCGTTTAATTGTGTGGGTCAATGATAATATCAAGAGCCCTGCTGCAGACTTACAAGAAGAGTCTGTGCACGTTTTACAGAAGGACAGAAAGTGTGTAAGGAGCACTGCGGTGAGCTTACCTGCTGGAGCGCAGGACCTGAAACACATGACCACCGGGGCAGTGGACGGAGGCGGAGCCAGACACCGAGTAGCAGCGGTGACTGGCGAAGCCAGAGAGTAGTCTGAACATGCCGAAGTCCAGTCGGGAGGTCGATGAAGTGGCAAAGGGTGAGACGCAAGCGTGGTCAAGAAGTAGAAAAAGGTCGGGAAGCCAAAGATAGCGGTGCAGTACAAAAGAGGTAGACAGATGGGAAGTTAGAGTACCAAGCAGAAGGTCAGAGCCTGTCATACACAAGAAAGCATTTGGACTAAACAGTACGCAAGCGCACCAGAGTGTCAGACACACATTCAAGACAGATGTATCACTGACAAGGATCCCTAAAGAAGGCGGGTAAATATAACTCTCCCCAAACCAAATGGAGGCCACACAAATTAGCCCTGAGAATACAGGGAAGGGACCCTGTCCAAAACCATGACACTTACAATTCCGTCCATGGGAATTAAGTCCAGGGTCACATGGACAGAATAGTACGTCTGAGGTCAGAAAGGGGTTAATATTGGCTGGGTGAATTGAGGTGTCTGTCTTGTGAGGTGCACTTATATAGTGCTGGACAGCCTGCCTGATCTAATAGTATGGGCATCATTAATAGACTGTAAACTAGACACTGTGCATCACATATATCTGTGTGAGTGGAGTCCTATGTCCTTCTTTGGGATGTATATTTAATACTATATGGCCACCCCATCCATGAATTATTAGGTTTGTGAGTGGTTGTTTCATCAGTACTTTGTACCTGTGCTACCCTTCTCTTTATCATGGCGTTCTGCTGCCTCTTGCTAGTACATTGGTAATCTGACCAGGTATCGGTAAGACTTTCCTTTTTCTGTGATGTTTTTTGAAACTGTGCTCTGCTTTCTACGTTTAAAACAATCCTCACAATTAATTTTGAGGATGAGCATGATACAGAGAGCATGAGTTACTTTGCTCAAATGTATGACAGTCAGATTGTTCTTGGCATTGTCAATTACGGAAGCCCCAATGGCAGAAGAAAACCAGGTGTGGGGCTGCTTAGGTGGGACACATATGCGGCAAAGTGAGATTTTTCCATGCACAAGATTATGTAGTAAATCAGTAAGCTAATCAAGAGTTATAAAAAACATCTGTGCTCTAGTATTGCCTAATGTTTTTTGGCTACTGCATACCTATTGGGATCTAAAAAATGATTAAGCACACTGTTCAGTGAAAAAACACTTGGTGTATAAATTTGTCTTGACAATAAAATCACGGTAATCCAAAAGCATAACATTTACATTTTTAAATGGACATAGATATATGAATGCTCAATTTTTGTGGGAGAAGTTTCATATTTTAATGGCACCATTTTGGTATCAATAAAACTTTTTCTAATTCTTTGTGGGTGAGTTATGGGAAAAATTGCAACCCCATATATTGTTTTTTTAGTTTCATATTTATAGCAGTAACTGTGCAATGAAACAGACACGGTTACTTGGTCAGAGTGATTGTGGCAACGCTAGATGTAGTTTTGCAAGGGCTTGTGCTTTGTTTGATCAGTTAACATTTTAGTGAAATATAATTTTCATGTATATGTAACTTTTTGATCTTTTTTATTAATTTTTTTCATATTGCAGTAATAAAAATGCCAACATTTCAGCATTACAGTTACAAATTCTGACAGTTTTTTTCACTTCCAGATGCTTCAACATCTGGTAAACCTTAAATAAAATGCGCATTGCGGTGCACTGGAAGATACAACATGAAAACTTAAGCTGGTTGACCTTTTTATAGTCTCATGTTTAAGTGCTCTGTTAGGTACCTAATCAGGATAATTGTCAATTAGCTCATGTTTTATTCCTACAATTAACTGTCTCTGACTTCTGCACCACTGGTTGAAATATTCTAAGTATTGGCTACAAATCATCAAAGCTATTGAAATTCAGATTTGCCAGGTTTGGCAAATTTTTCCCAAAAACATGATTCACATGTTTATCCTTTGCCGTTAAAAAAATGTGTTTAACAATCTGAGGTCTACTAGGACTGTATCCAACCCATTCCTATCTCTTTATTGCAAGCAGTTACCAAATGCTTTATGGGGGGAAGCTTGCGCAGTCAGCCTGAGGTCATGTCAACCTTTGATTACTTATGACTCAGACATCTGATTTTTTTCATATACGAGAAAAATGGGCTGCTTATTTTGATCAGAGTTTAATCAGAGTGTAGTTCTAGTGTCATCAGTTTTTCTCATGTATGGAGAAAAAAAACTTCACTGACCCATAGACTTGCAATGCTGATTTTGAGCCGACTTTCAGATCATAATTGGACATGTCTCTGTAACAAGGGCGACCGGGGTGGTAGTCCTGACCGAGCTCACCCACTAAACTCTTCTCGGATTCCAGGTCCTAACTAATGCCAATCCAATGTTTCTTGAATGTGCATGAGTTGGTGACTCTAGGTTAAGCACATTAGTTCTATTTTTGGATGTGCCGGTCAGTTTTATTGATATGTATTCATTTACCTTCTGCCTGAGCACTCCACCTGTTGGTCACAGGCGTTTTAATTATACCAGGTCCATTACCCCTCCACAGAGATGTAGATTTTAGTCTAGAGAGAGGATTCATAAGTTCCCATACAGATAGACTTTTCTAAGTGAGGATTGGCATTAGTTAGGACCTGGAATGCAAGAAGAGCCTTAAAGTGGCTTCCAGGTACACATAAATTGGCCATTTTATGTGCTAAGACTTCTCAATTTTTCATATTTCTAAGGCAGTGATGCAATTCATTTTTCATATTTTGTGTCTGTAAGCTAAAGCGCTACAGTGTACTACCTTTTTTTCTTCAATGTGCATGAGTTGGTGACTCTAGGTTTAGCACTTGTTCACATTAGGTCTATTTTTGGATGTGCCGGTCAATTTTTTGATACTTAAGAGTCCTTATTCTGGGCCAACAGATGTCTTTCATCCGGGAGTCAGGCAGTGCCCCATCAGACATACACGTCTGCCCTGGCCAGTGTATCTGGGCTACACTGGGAAGCAGCAGCTTCCTGCCGCCTTTGTTTCAGCTGGCCAGCCCACCTTTAACTATTGCCTGTCCCTAACTTACAACAGTGACACATATTGTATAGGAACATTTCTGACAAAGCACAATGTTACAGGGCAAACACAGCACAGCTATTACAACATCTGGTAAACCCTAATAAATGCGCATTGCGGTGCACTGAAGATAAACATGAAAACTTAAGTGGTTGACCTTTTATGTTCATGTTTAAGTGCTCTGTTAGGTACCTAATCAGGATAATTGTCAATTAGCTCATGTTTATTCCTACAATTAACTGTCTCTGACTTCTGCACACTGGTTGAAATATTCTAAGTATGGCTACAAATCATCAAAGCTATTGAAACAATGCAAACACAGAAGTCAACATAATAGAACCACATGACATATGCAGTGTAATAGAGATATATAACAGAGTACATCACATACATACATTGCAAACATTATATATTACAATAATGAACATATAACGTATTTACATAAAGAGCACGAGGGGTCACATGGAAGAAGGGGAAGGCGCAACTGAGGGGACCTGCCACCTCTCTACATCTCCATGATTTTCTTTGACCATGAAAAATAAAGGATATGTGAAAGGCAACATAAACTATCATAGGTACAGTGGGGGAAAAAGTATTTAATCATCCACCAAATTGTGCAAGTTCTCCATCTTAAAAAGATGAGAGAGGCCTGTAACTGACATCATAGGTAGACCACAACTATGAGAGTCAAAATGAGAAAACAAATCCAGAAAATCACAATGACTGAATTGGCAACATTTATTTTGCAAATTATGGTGGAAAATAAGTATTTGGTCACCTAAAAATTTGCAAGATTTCTGGTTCTCACAAACCTGTAATTTCTTCCTTAAGAGGATCCTCTGTCCTCCACTCATTATCTGTATTAACGGCACCTGTTTGAACTTGGTATCAGTATAAAACACACCCGTCCACAAACTCAAACAGTCACACTCCAAACTCCACTATGGTGAAGACCAAAGAGCTGTCGAAGGACACCAGAAACTAAATTGTAGCCGTGCACCATGTTGGGAAGACTGAATCTGCAATAGGCAAGCAGCTTGATGTGATGAAATCAACTGTGAGAGCAATAATAAGAAAATGGAAGACATACAAGACCACTGATAATCTCCTCCGATCTGGGGCTCCACCCAAGATCTCACCCCGTGGGGTCAAAATGATCACAAGAATGGTGAGCAATTATCCCAGAACCACATGGGGGGGCCAAGTGAATGACCTGCATAGAGCTGGGACCATCTCAACAAAGGCTGCCATCAGTAACACACTATGCCGCCAGGGACTCAGACTCTGCAGTGCCAGACGTGTCTCCTGCTTAAGCCAGTACATGTCCAGGCCTGTCTGAAGTTTGCTAGAGAGCATTTGGATTATCCAGAACAGTATTGGGAGAAAGTCATATTGTCTGATGAAACCAAAGTAGAACTGTTTGGTAGAAACAAAACTCGTTGTGTTTGGAGGAGAAAGAATGCTGAGTAGCATCCAAAGAACACCATACCTACTGTGAAGCATGAGGGGGGCAACATCATGCTTTGGGACTGTTTCTCTGCAGAGGGACCAGGACAACTGATCCGTGTACATGAAAAAATGAATACGACCATGAATTGTGAGATTTTGAGTGCAAATCTCCTTCCATCAGCAAGGGCATTGAAGATGAAACGTGCATGGGTCTTTCAGCATGATAATGGTCCCAAGCACACCATCAGGGCAATGAAGGAGTGGCACATGAATGTCGTGGAGTGGCCTAGCCAGTCTTCAGATGGTATTTTTCAGATATTGATATGAATTATTTTAAAGGGAACCTGTCAGAGGAAGGGGCGTGGTCCAGGACTGAAGGTGATTTTTTTTCAATACATATAGTAATCAGTATGTAAAATAGGGAGCAGGTGACTGAGGGATCAGTAGTGACCTGTCATAAGCCATCAGTATGAATATCTAAGCAGGGCACCTCATAAAGACCCCCCAGAGGCCTGCCCTAGAGCACTAGCATATCATTAACTCAAAACTGAAAATCAAGATTAAAAACAACCACAAGATGGATTTCATCATCCAAGGTATCATTTTAATCAGCATAACAGCACCAAACTGACATTGTCTGTAGGCTACTCATCACAATCCTGCTGACAGGTTACCTTTAAGTCGACATGTATGATGATACATGTATGTCATAAATGGAAACATGTTTAAAGGAACCCGTTGTTAGAGTTGGCAGATTGCACTAAATAATAATATAAACAAAGTGCAATCACAACCCGGGGTCCACCATGTGGATATGAATTCGCTGTTAGTATGGGCAATGACTGAACCAACCAGCGAGCGATTCCTGGAACACAATGTGTTAAATGTCACACAGAGTGGAATGAATATAGGGTACCTACCCCCTTTAATACATGGAGAGGCACTGCACTAAAGAATACTAAATGCTAAATCCTGTTAACTTCACAGGAATATTAGCACGTGATTGCACTTGCTCTGTAACAGGTCCATGCTAATAGCACACGTAACCGAAACAGACGCCAAGTCAAGAGATGGACTCTAGCGACGCTAGGTAAAATACCCAATTGCCTACACTGAGAGCTGGCTAAAGGATTGATCTTGCCCTGTAACTGACCCGTGCTAATAGCACACGTGACCGAGACAGGCGCTAAGACAAGCAGCTAATCACCCCCGTCCTGATGCTACTAAACTTGTGCCTAGCCGGTACCCTAAGCATAAAACAGACTAGGCTCTGGCGCTGAGCCAAGTGTACGAAGCTACAGCAGTGTGAAAGCTGCCTGCCAAAGTGGTGAGACACAGAGCAAAGGACACACAGATCTGTGCAGACTGGTAGAGTATCCACCCACACACTGAACATAAATGATACTAGCGCACCCGCGTGCGCTATTGAGAGACTTTTATACATTAAGCGCCACCTCAAACACTCACGCCCAGTCAGACGAGACATCGACCGTGGGCCAATCCGGAGCTTCCACATCACCAGAGCAGGAAACATCCGACCACCAATGGGAAGATGCCACATCACGGACATTCTCAGTATGGTGATCTCCTGACTTAGACTCCAGAAATCAGGACTGCACCTGCATACCACTAGTTCCCATAGACTTGGCTGAAGAGCCAGCAGCAACCAAGCGTACACCATGTGCATGATCAAGAAGCTGGCAACGATGTCTATGCTGAGCAGCATTTGCAGCGGCTGGGACAGAATGAGAGACCACAGCACCAGACAATACTCAGGATCTATCCCACGTAGCAGGAGAATCCTAACATCCGTTTGATTTTTGCTACGTAATATGAGGAAGAAGCATCAGCAAAATGCCCGTCGGGATTCAAGGTGTCAGCGTGTCACTTGGCGCTATACTTGTGAAACAGCCTGAGGACAGGTAATATGTGTGGGGTATGGGATATTGATGGTTTTTTGATGGTAAGTACCGATATGGTTGTATACATTAAATGGAAATTCAAATGCACTGTGCCACTTTATAATTTATAATCAATTTAGCAAACCATTGTGCTAAACTAGCTGAATTTTATCACAATCATTGTGGTTTGGTGTTGTGTCTGCATGAATACAAAAATGGCTCTTTATGGGTGATTGGCCATATACACATATAATATGAAATAGCACTAATTAGGATGTATTAAACATCAAATGATCTTGTGATGACCACACCATAGGTTTTTCTAATTGGATGTGTACTCCAGGTGGATGAAATCTAATATGGTCAAACACTTATATTATATGGCAAAGTATGAATTAGGATGTGTGAAAAATAAATGACATGGTGATGACCATATTATAATTACTATAATTGGATGTACAGTCTGAGTAGATATAATCTATAATTTTTCCCTTTGACCCCATTATCTATATTCCTGTATATCTCGGTACTGTTTTAGCTGACCCTTGTTGTTGTGTTTATTGGTTTGAGGCATCCTATTTTATGTCTGTGATTTTAGTCTTGCTAAATAAAATAATATATTTTTGAATCATACTCACTTCTTGACCCCGACGTGGTTTATTTACTACAGTGGTCATTATGGTTATGCATTCTACAAAGTGTTCCCCATCCTGTGTTTAGGAAATGAGCTAGGGTAGTGAGTTTTCAATTTTCGTAATAAGAGGAAAGCATGATATAGGGTCTGAGACATGGATTTCAGGAATGTGTTACTCATTAGACGGGATGATGTTGTTTCAACACGATGAATGTTTTATCACCAAGAGATTATCCCTGCCTGGACTACAGCTTGTGTGAGTTCTGGTCCGAACATGCCCCTTCCTCTTATAAGCAGCTCACTGTCAAAAGACAATGTACATAGAAAGCTATGGTGTATTAGCTACATGCTACATCTAAAGTTCTGATTGTGTCACAATTACTGCAAGAGGAAACTTAGCAATATATCAATGGATTCAGGGTCTCTTTTCCTACCTTATACTGCTCTCAGAAAAGGTAGAAAGAAACTAGTGAGAGATTCCCTTTAACTGGAATTGTACATGAAATTTTAAGTTCTCCTCCAAAGGAAGTCTTCAAACAGAGGCTGGACAGTCATCTTTCTGAGATGGTTTAGTGAATCCTGCATTGAGAAGGGGGTTGGACTCGATGACCCTGGAGGTCCTTTCCAACTCTAATATTCTATGATTCTATGAAATAAAGATCAAACATTGATATGACATCATATGTTTAATCCCTTAGTGACAGCCATTTTGCAGCTTAATGACCGGGCAAATTTTTACAATTCTGACCACTGTCACTTTATGAGGTTATAACTCTGGAACGCTTTAACGAATCCAGCTGATTCTGAGACTGTTTTTTCGTGACATATTGCACTTCACATTAGTGGTAAAAAAATTTTATATGACTTGCTTTTATTTATGAAAAAAACGGAAATATGGCGAAAATTTTTAAAATTTTGCAATTTTCAAATTTGAAATTTTTATGCCGTTAAATCAGAGAGATATGTCACACAAATTTCTTGATAAATAACATTTCCCACATGTCTACTTTACATCAGCACAATTTTGGGACCAAAATTTTCTTTTGTTACGAAGTTATAAGGGTTAAAAGTTGACCAGCGATTTCTCATTTTTACACCATTTTTTTTTAGGGACCACATCACATTTGAAGTCACTTTGAGGGGTCTATATGATAGAAAATCCCTCAAAAGTGACACCATTGTAAAAACTGCACCCCTCAATGTGCTCAAAACCACATTCAAGAAGTTTATTAACCCTTCAGGTGCTTCACAGGAGCTGAAGCAATGTGGAAGGAAAAAATTGACATTTAACTTTTTTTGCAAAATCTTTACTTCGGAACCAATTTTTTTATTTTCTCAAGTGTTAAAAGAAAAATGAACCACAAAATTTGTTGTGCAATTTCTCCTGAATACGCCGATACCCCATATGTGGGGGTAAACCACTTTTTGGGCGCACGGCAGAGGTCGCAAGGGAAGGAGCGTCATTTGACTTTTTCAACACAGAATTGGCTGGATGCCATGTCGCATTTAGAGAGCCCCTGATGTGCCTAAACAGTGTAATCCCCCACAAGTGACCCCATTTTGGAAACAAGACTCCTTAAGGAACTTATCTAGATGTGTGGTGAGCACTTTGAACCTCCAAGTGCTTCACACAAGTTTATAACGTAGAGCCGTGAAAAAAAAAACATTTTTTTTCCACAAAAATGATCTTTTCACCCCACTTTTTATTTTCCCAAGGGTAACAAGACCGCAAAAGTTTTTGTGCAATTTGTCCTGAGCATGCCAATACCCTGTATGTGGGGGTAAATCACTTTTTGGGCGCACGGCAGAGGTCGCAAGGGAAGGAGCGCCGTTTGACTTTTTCAACGCAGTATTGGCTGGATGCCATGTCGCATTTAGAGAGCCCCTGATGTGCCTAAACAGTGTAATCCCCCACAAGTGACCCCATTTTGGAAACAAGACTCCTTAAGGAACTTATCTAGATGTGTGGTGAGCACTTTGAACCTCCAAGTGCTTCACACAAGTTTATAACGTAGAGCCGTGAAAAAAAAAACATTTTTTTTCCACAAAAATGATCTTTTCACCCCAATTTTTATTTTCCCAAGGGTAACAAGACCGCAAAAGTTTTTGTGCAATTTGTCCTGAGCATGCCAATACCCTATATGTGGGGGTAAATCACTTTTGGGTGCACGGCAGAGGTCGCAAGGGAAGGAGCGCCGTTTGACTTTTTCAACGCAGTATTGGCTGAATGCCATGTCGCGTTTAGAGAGCCCCTGATGTGCCTAAACAGTGGAAATCCCCAACAAGTGACCCCATTTTGGAAACTAGACCCCTTAAGGAACTTATCTAGATGTGTGGTGAGCACTTAGAACCTCCAAGTGCTTCACACAAGTTTATAACTTAGAGCCGTGAAAAAAAAAACATTTTTTTTCCACAAAAATGATCTTTTCACCCCAATTTTTATTTTCCCAAATGTAACAAGACCGCAAAAGTTTTTGTGCAATTTGTCCTGAGCATGCCAATACCCTATATGTGGGGGTAAACCACTTTTTGGGTGCACGGCAGAGGTCGCAAGGGAAGGAGCGCCATTTGACTTTTTCAACGCAGAAATGGCTGGACACCATGTCGCGTTTGGAGAGCCCCTGATGCGCCTAAACAGTGGAAACCCCCAAAAGTAACACCATTTTGGAAACTAGAACCCCTATGGAAATTATCTAGATCTGTTGTGAGCACTTTGAACCCCCAAGTGTTTCACAAAAGTGTATAATGCCTGGGTGTGAAAAAAAAAAAAAACAATTTTCCACAAAAATGATTTTTTAGTCCCAAATTTTTTATTTTTTACAAGGAAATTGAACCCCAAAAAATGTGGTCCAATTTGTCCTGAGTTTGCTCATTCCAAATATGTGGGGGGGAAACTGTTTGGGCGCACGGCAGGGCTTGGAAAGGAAGTAATAAAGTTTTGGAATGCAGACGTTGATGGGGTCATGTTCCGTTTGCAGTGCCTCAGATGTGCCTAAACAGTGGAAAACCCCCACAAGTGACCCCATTTTAGAAACTAGACCCTCTAAGTAACTTATCTAGATCTGTGGTGAGCACATTGAACCCCCAAGTGTTTCACAAAAGTTTATAATGCCTGGGTGTGAAAAAAAAAAAACTATTTTCCACAAAAATTATTTTTTAGTCCCAAATTTTTGATTTTTCACAAGGAAATTGGACCCCAAAAGTTGTTGTCCAATTTGTCCTGAGTACGCTGATACCAAATATGTGGGGGGGGGGAAACGGTTTGGGCACACGGCAGGGCTTGGAAAGGAAGTAATAAAGTTTTGGAATGCAGATGTTGATGGGGGTCATGTTCTGTTTGCAGTGCCCCAGATGTGCCTAAACAGTGGAAAACCCCACAAGTGACCACATTTTGGAAACTAGACTCCCTAAGTAACTTATCTAGATATGTGGTGAGAATTTTGAACCCCAAGTGTTTCACAAAAGTTTATAATGCCTGGGTGTGAAAAAAAAAAAAAACAATTTTCCACAAAAATTATTTTTTAGTCCCAAATTTTTGATTTTTCACAAGGAAATTGGACCACAAAAGTTGTTGTCCAATTTGTCCTGAGTACGCTGATACCAAATATGTGGGGGGGAACTGTTTGGGCGCACAGCAGGGCTTGGAAAGGAAGTTAAAACATTTTGGAATGCAGACGTTGATGGGGGTCATGTTCCGTTTGCAGTGCCCCAGATGTGCCTAAACAGTGGAAAACCCCACAAGTGACCCCATTTTGGAAACTAGACCCCCTATGGAACTTATCTAGATGTGTATATATATATATATAATCAGAAAAGAGCTGGAAGCATTATGCCAATAATCAAAATAACACTTTATTGAAAACACTTATTAAAAATGCTAAAACATGAGATATGCATCCAATAATTTCCCTAGGTAAGTATATGTACAAATAATGATCTCATATTACTTTCAAGGCTGTATGATAGATTACAGTAGGTTAGAAAAACAGTATGTCATAGTGCAATATCATTGATTGGTACATCAGAAACATTTACTGCAAGAAATGTCCTCATAGGCATAATAATACCTCCCAAACGCTATGAGTGCAGAGGGGCAATATTAAAGTAAGTATTAAAGGCACTAAGCAGCAATGAAAGCTGTGTAGAGAATTCCTACCGAATAGTTAATGGTGCTTAGACCAGCAAAGCTCTGATGCCCAATAGTGTGCACAATAAAGATAGACAGCCCAGAAAAGCATATACGACCTGAGGGAAATAACAGCAGTGTCCCGTGTCCCGGGCGCGTCGGGATACGGGACACTGCTGTTATTTCCCTCAGGTCGTATATGCTTTTCTGGGCTGTCTATCTTTATTGTGCACACTATTGGGCATCAGAGCTTTGCTGGTCTAAGCACCATTAACTATTCGGTAGGAATTCTCTACACAGCTTTCATTGCTGCTTAGTGCCTTTAATACTTACTTTAATATTGCCCCTCTGCACTCATAGCGTTTGGGAGGTATTATTATGCCTATGAGGACATTTCTTGCAGTAAATGTTTCTGATGTACCAATCAATGATATTGCACTATGACATACTGTTTTTCTAACCTACTGTAATCTATCATACAGCCTTGAAAGTAATATGAGATCATTATTTGTACATATACTTACCTAGGGAAATTATTGGATGCATATCTCATGTTTTAGCATTTTTAATAAGTGTTTTCAATAAAGTGTTATTTTGATTATTGGCATAATGCTTCCAGCTCTTTTCTGATATAGTTATATTATGGGGAGTGCCATTTTTCCTAGGCTCAAATTTCTAGGATATCTTATCTAGATGTGTGTTGAGCACTTTGAACCCCAAAGTGCTTCACAGGAATTTATAAACGCAGAGCCGTGAAAATATTTTTCTTTTTTTCCTCAAAAATGATTTTTTTTAGCCAGCTATTTTTTATTTTCCCAAGGGTAACAAGAGAAATTAGAACCCCAAAATTGGTGTGCAATTTGTCCTGAGTACGCTGATACCCCATATGTTGGGGTAAACGACTGTTTGGGCGCATGGCAGGGCTCGGAAGGGAAGGAGCGCCATTTGACTTTTTGAACGCCACGTTGTGTTTGGAGATCCCCTAATGTGCCTAAATAGTGGAAACCCCTCAATTCTAGCTCCAACCCTAACCCCAACACACCCTTAACCCTATTCCCAACCTTAACCCTAATCCCAACACTAATTGTAACCCTAACCCTAATTGTAACCCTAACTGTAACCCCAATTGTAACCCTAACCCTAATTCCAACCCTAACCCTATTTATAACCCTAACCCTAAGGCTGGGTTCATTCTGCGTTTTACCAGCCCGTTGAACACATAGCGTTGACAGGCTGGTAACAGTATAGCATAACGCGAAAGCGTTATGCTATACCCGCTAGCGCAGAGGAATCAGCAGATGATTCATCTGCGCTAGCGGTGACGTAGCCCAGACACTGCAGCCCGCGTCCGAGGCTCCGTCACTGAATGACGGCACGTTGTGAACGCATGCCGCTTTACGGCATGCGATCACGATGCGCCCTGAAATGGGGGTGAATGGCAGCGCTAACGGACTGCGTTACACCGCGTTATACCGCGGTGTAACGCAGTCCGTCTAACGGACTGCCATAACGCAGTATGAACCCAGCCTAACGCTAACCCTAATGCTAACCCTAACCCTAATTGTAACCCTAACCCTAATTATAACCCTAACCATAACCCTAATGAAAAAATAAAAATAAATAAAATTTCTTTATTTTATTATATGTCCCTAACTAAGGGGGTGATGAAGGGGGGGTTTATGTACTGTTTTTTTTATTTTGATCACTGTGATAATTTATCACAGTGATCAAAATGTACTTTTACAGAATGAATGAATCATTCTTTTGAATTTGCTGCCAGGCAGAGTCGGCGGGCGCACTGCGCATGCGCCCCCAATTTTTTACAGGGTGAAGACGCTGGAGGATCGGACCACAGGGGGCGCTGCAGGAGCCAGGAGGGGACACAGGGAACAGCCCTAGGTACCGGGGGAGGGGATCGGGGGTCCCGGGGACCCTATTTCTCTCCCCTCTGATGTGCGATCACATCAGAGGGGAGAGAAATTTACAGGCAGGGATCGCGTCTTTTTTTTTTCTTTTGCGATCGCCAGTATAGGGTTAATACCGGCGATCGCAAAAGCGGTGGGGGCTGGGGGGGACCCTAACTATGTTCTCTGGGGTCTCGAGACCCCGGAGAAAATCCGGCTTGGCGGTCGCACTGCGCAGGCGCCCGCCATTTTCTTTACCGAAAAAAGACGCCGGAAGATCGGTGAGGCACAGGAGGCCTGAAGGGACATCGGGAGGCACGGGGGGCTGATCGGGGGTCCCGGGGACCCCATTTCTCTCCCCTCTGATGTGCGATCACATCAGAGGAGAGAGAAATTACAGGGAAAATAGCTTTTTTTTTTGCGATCGCCGTTATAGGGTTAATAACGGCAATCGCAAAAGCGGTGTCGGTAAAAACCGACCCGAATCATGTTCTCTGGGGTCTCGGCTACCCCCGGTAGCCGAGACCCCAGAGAAAATATGACTCTGGGGGGCGCTATAGGCTTTTTCCACAGCGCCGTTAATTATCTGCGCTGTGGTTTAAGTACCCTTAATGACCGCCGTTAAAAGGCGTATCGGCGGTCGTTAAGGGGTTAAAAATTAGTCCTTATTTCCTACATCTTCATATACAGAATTGAGCACAGAATATTCATATATTCTAGCAATTATTTAACATCAGTAATACAATTTAATTTATTCTTAAGTAGCAAGTAATTTACAGTGGGTACGGAAAGTATTCAGACCCCTTTAAATTTTTCACTCTTTGTTTCATTGCAGCCATTTAGTAAATTCAAAAAAGTTCATTTTTTTTCTCATTAATGTACACTCTGCACCCCATCTTGACTGAAAAAAACAGAAATGTAGAAATTTTTGCAAACATAAAATAAGAAAAAGTGAAATATCACATGGTCATAAGTATTCAGACCCTTTGCTCAGTATTGAGTAGAAGCACCCTTTTGAGCTACTATAGCCATGAATCTTCTTGGGAATGATGCAACAAGTTTTTCACACTTGGATTTGGGGACCCTCTGCCATCCTTCCTTGCAGAGCCTCTCCAGTTTCGTCAAGTTGGATGGTGAACGTTGGTGGACAGCCATTTTCAGGTCTCTCCAGAGATGCTCAAATGGGTTTAGGTCAGGGCTCTGGCTGGGCCAGTCAAGAATGGTCACAGAGCTGTTCTGAAGCTACTCCTTTGATATTTTAGCTGTGTGCTTAGGGTCAAGTCTGAGCTTCCCATATGTGCAAGGTTATTGTTACAAGTAACATATGGACTGGAATCTTCCAGTTTTAAGATTGGTCACAGTGTCCTTTTACTAATACAATTAATTTGCAAAACAGCTGCCATCAGCACCAGTTTTTCAGAAGAATTTAAATATTGCTGGAAATTAATAATTAAGGAAT
Organism: Oophaga sylvatica; assembly: GCA_033576555.1. Lineage (NCBI taxonomy): Eukaryota > Metazoa > Chordata > Amphibia > Anura > Dendrobatidae > Oophaga > Oophaga sylvatica. Next base: position 194,969,034 of record JARQOD010000002.1, read on the forward strand.
CGGATATATACAGCGTATGCCCTCAAAAACAAATTACCGTAATGCTGATCCATATTCACTTGCACAAATAACAGTCTTTTATCCAAAAAATGCTATATTGTGTGCACCATTTTTTTTCTCCCACATTAATTAGATTACAATCCTCTTAACAGAAAGATGGAAGATATCCTAAAACCTACCATGGAAAGCACAATGGTTACATTGCTTCTTCCTGATATTACATTTATTTGTTTACAGGCTTCATACCTCTGTACCAGAAACTCAAGGTCTACATGAACCTTTGATGAGTAAAGCACATTTGGCATTTCCTCCTGTGGACAGCAAAGCGAATTAACTAATGAAAATAGACATATCTACTTTACTGCCTGAGTCTCATGATCTGCCTCATTCTCTAACTGTCTAGTCAGTTGAACCTTGATGTTAGTGAAGTGATAAAAGGAAGTACAAATGGAAGTAAAATAAATCGTGTCTTGAAGGTATTTGTGAATTGTGCTGAAGGACTTTCATGAATATAAAATATACAGGAAATAATAACTATGTAAATGTTATATATTTTTCAAATGACTAATTCTTTATAATGTGCATTTTTTATGTTATAAACTAGTTAAACTAATGTTTACATTTTTTTTTTCTCAGACTAAAACCTAACTAATGGTTATTTAAAAATAATAATGTTATCCAAATCAAACTAAAATCCTGTGCAACACTGGGGTTCATGTGTATAGAGCATCCGCACAATTAAGTACTGAGGATAATCAGGGCAGTGGATTTAGCACAGCACATGCATATACCTAGGCTCAGTCAACTACCATGAATAGAGCAGTGTGTAAGGCACAAGCACTAGGCTTCCAATGAATGGAGTGTATGCTCAGTTTAGGTACTGAACTTATTCAGGGCATTATATTTAGCCCACCACATACACATAGCTGAGGTAAATCCACAGTTGTGATCAGGGTGGCATGAAGTGCTTTCACCAGGTTCCCAATCCAGTGGATTTAACAGGGAGGTATGTTAAACCTACATCCATGCCACATTGTACCACTTGATAGCCATTTCATATAACAAGGGCTGCATTTATGTATTTGCATAGGTATTTGGGTTGTGGAGGAGTTTTATATAAAAAAAAAAATAAAACCAAAATGAAAAATGTTGTGGAAATAGTTTAACAATGAGGAGACCTGACGACAGGATCACATTAATGATCATCATTAAGTTCTTTACCATTTCACATTAATTATGAATCACTCACATCTGAATCATTTGACCTTGCTTCATGATTTTTCTTATATCTGTCTGTATATTTGCTGCTAAGTTCAAGACTTTTTAAAATTTTTTTTTAGCCTACCATACAGGCATTCAGCTGGGTAATGACCATGCCTTGCTCCTAACCTGAATTATTACTCATCTCCAGCATTGATCTCCTATATTTAACATTTGTGTATAACATGGCTCCATCTGTGACAGTGTCTTGCTCATCTGCTCAAACTGCCAGTTGGCAACTATTCCAGGTGACCTGTGGACCTGGATTCAGCTCAAACTACCAATCTGCAACTACTCCAAGTGACCTATGGACCTGGCTCAATCTTTGGCAATTCTTGCTCATTAACTGTAGGTTTTCACTCAGCAACCACTGAAAAGAGTGGTAGTGAACAGATTTGTCCACTACCTAGGTCCGTGCAAAGCTGGGTTCCCCAAGCAAATCTCCAGAAAGTAGATGATCTTTTGAGCCTCGGGGAAAGATACTCCACTGTGGAGAATATGCTGAGCAGTCATTCTGACTCCCTAGCTCCTTAGCATGAGGTCACCTTTGTGGAATATCCAAAACAAAGAGTGCAAGATCATATCTGAAGGTTCAAGGTATAAATCTACATACTATTGCCTGTTGGAGGTGTCGTGCCAGCCCATTATCATCTGGTTTCAAAACCTATGGTCTGCTCTGTATGCCAATGCTTTTCATATTTTGCACATCATTGCGGCAGTGCTGCACCCTTGTGAAAGACCTCAGCTTTACTAGGTGACTGGACTCCTGGACTCATGGAGATTGGTGACCCTGGTAAAGGCTACACTTCTGCATTTGCTAGTTCCTAGGAAGAAGTGGGGTTAAGTGTATCCACGAGATCCCAAGAACTATCCCATGACCCAGGTCACCTATGCACAGACAGTAATTTTGTGTCCCAAGAGTGGGAGTGGTCAAGGGCTTATTGCATGATATTGTTATTACATGAGATTTTTCTATGCTCTTGGACCTAATGGCAAAATCTATTGCACTCAGTAGTCTTGTATGCCGTCAGGTCTCAGCTATGGCAACAAGGTCAAATGATGTAAAAGTGAATTTCCTTTCACTGTACTGGCTAGAAAGGAGAATGAGGGAGCATCCCTGTAGCCAATATTGATAACCTGGAGGGGTTCCAGGACAACTTTGGGACTGCCCAGCTTGGGGTCTTACCTGTAAAAGGTACTTTGAAAAAATGTATGTGTGCTAAATAGTGTTACCAAGGAGTCGAGAGCCAATAATTGTTTTCCCCAATTGGCCAGCCATAATGATTTGTGATGCCCACGGACGAAGTGAAGGTTTCATGTAAAAGAGCGCCTCTTCAAGACTACATTAGGTAAAATCGAGGGGTTATAATCAGTCTGCTTGAGTGAGACAATTTAAGCCTGGGGATTGAGCACTAGTGTAAATGTTCACAGTGAAGAGAAAATTAATTGCTAAGTGGCAGATACTTTTATGAGGTGGTGTAAAATATTACAGAGGTCAACTACAAAGTATATGGACCAGGGAAAAGAAAGCCCTTCCGATATATTATGGCCCCATACTAAACACCTGGAAGGATTCACTAAAAAGCCCTTACTTGTTGGCCCAGTCATTAGTCAATATGGCATGTTTTAAAGTCGCAGAACTTTATCGCCTACCCATAATCAGCATGGCAGAAAACTGGTATCCAAAAACAGGTGCAAGTTCTGGAAGTTACTAGGTCCCCTATTGTCATAAAGAATGGGCCCCTGCTGGGGTCAATTAAAAGTCTTGTAGGCTCTTGTAGGCTCTGTGTGTTGGCAGATGGTGCCCAGCCCGGCTTTGAGCAGAGGGCGAAGAGGGGTATGTAGGAAAACCAAGTAGGACAGGGTTAAAACCTTGGATTGAAGGTCTGATTATGTGTACTTGGCTAGCTATATCTGGAGCTAGGCCCTGTGTTCATTGTGAGAGAGTCAGCTAAAGGAAACTGGGCAGTCTGTATGTTGGAAAGCTGGTGAGTGACCAGCAAATGTGAGCAGTCAGGAAGGTAAACACTTTTCTATGGTATGGAGCTTAATAAAAGCCATTGTTGATTTGCAGACAATGGCTGCAACATCTGATACCTGTGCTGTGATGTGAGTACTACAGTGTTAATGTACTGTGCCTATCCTGACAAAAGGACTGTGTGGTTTTTACATATTTTGAGCTGAAGAAAAGCTGTTATGTTTGATTTTCTTATGCTAGAGAAGCTTTTTTTATTTGGATTGTAGACAAACACAATAAACCTTACCTGTATTTTACACAAAGTCATGTGCCTGTGATAACTGCCTAACTTTGATTGTAATCTCTACACCCAAGCTGTATATTAGGTATCAGATAACCCACCCAAGAAAACTTGTATTGTTTCAAGCTAACAGTGTTGTGAATGTGCTAGAAATGAATTTGAGCAGAAGCTCCCTCTGGTGGTTACAAACAGTATGAATATTCAATGAAGATTGTGAAGATTGGCATCGGTGTTACTGACTGGTCTTATATAAGGGAGGTTCCCTCCCATCAGGGTTGCCGGTGATCAATTGTTCTGGTCTCAACTTTTGTTCCTGGTTCACTTTGAAGCTTTCTGTTTCGTGCCTGATCTTCTGCTAACAGATAAGACATTTTCTTCTTTTAGTTTTTGTGCTTGCTTTTTGCATTTTGTCCTGCACTTCTGTGGGGGTCTGCCAGGTCCCCTCGGGGGCTTGTGCTCCTCTCAGTTTAGTTCAGCTAGTTGTTTGTTCATTTGCCTTTTCCAGTTTTTTCTGTGGCTGCGGCTTAGTTTTGTTACACCAGAGAACTAATTTAGGTGGTAGAGGTCGTGTGATCTCAGGTGTTTTTGCAATTAGTGTGTTGGTATTTTTTTTGGGGTTTTTTTTGGATTGAAGTAAGTGATCTTCCTATATTTTCTGTCTAGGAAATGTGGGCCCAACGTTTGCTCATACTATTTTCTGTCTGTGTCTGTTTTCCTCTTGTCTAACCGCCATTACATGTTTGGGGGCTTCCTATGTTCTTTGGGGATCTGCTCCGGGCAGATAGTTTTCCTCTTTCTATCTTTAGGTGAAGTTAGCTTCTCAGGCTGTGACGAGGCATCTAGGACCAACGTAGGTACGCTCCACGGCTGCCTTTAGTTGTGGTGGTTAGTTCAGGGTACTGCAATCCAATAGATTCCAACCTTTTGGTGTATTGCCTTTTTTGCCTGCTCTCCTCAGCTACCAAATCATAACAGTATCACCGCCTAAAACTGATAATTATATGGTACTCACAGAAGGGAAAAATAGTGTGAAAGAAAGTAGATTTCAGAGTTTGTCAGAGATTTTTTTTTTTTTTTTTCCCTCTGTATCTCTGGGTGCTGAGGAGGATTTTTTTTTTCTCTCAATGGAGTTTGCACAGTTGTCTGGCCGTGTGGATCAGCTTGCCACGAAGTTCGGAGTATTGCTACCTATCTTGCAGGGTTGCCTGTTGTGGAACTAGGATTCCATGCCAGATTTGTTTTTAGGGGATCAAGCTAAATTTCTGAATTTCAAAAATAACTGTAAGTTGTTTTTTGCCTTAAAATCTAAGTCCTCAGGAACGCAGCACAGCAGATTCAAATTTGTCATCTCTCTCCTGCGTGGCGATCCTCAGGATTGGGCTTTTTCCCTGACACCTGGGGATCCTGTTTTGAGTAATGTTGATGCATTTTTTCAGGCTCTGGGGTTATTGTACGATGGCCTAATGTCAATGATCAAGCTGAAAAAGCCTTGTTGGCATTAAATCAGGGGCTTGAGGGACGCTGAGTTATACTGTAGAGATTCCGAAGGTAGGCAGTCCTGACAAAATGGAATGAGATGCTTTGGCAGCCCTTTTTCGGAAGGGTCTGTCAGAGAATGTAAAGGATGTTATGGTGGGATTCCCTGTCCCCTCTGGTCTCAGTGATTCTATGTCATTAGCGATTCAAATTGACAGACGTTTGCGTGAGCGTAGAGGTATGCTGGATAGTGTTGCCTTGTGAACCGCTTTGAACCCTTGCAGTGTGTTGGTGGCTTTGGGGCAGGGGTTTCGAAAGCGCAAGGGGGTATGTTTCTACTGTGGTGTGCCTTCATTTCTATTTCGTTGCCCTAAGCGGGGAAGACGTTTTCCCGTTCGTTGTTTGGGTAGGTTCAACAAATTTTTTTGTTGATTTTCCCCCTGTTTGTTTCCACATTTTGCTAGGTTTTGTTGATTCTGGGTATTCCCTATGGATTTTGTTTTTGAAAAAAGTTGTGGGTTTCCCTTTACCCCTCGGAGATTCCCCCGGGGATCGATTCTCCCTTTGGTTTTGGAAAAACCCGTTTCTATAGGGATAATGAGGGTTAACCATTCAGGAGAGAAAAAATTTTTTGTGCTGAAAATCTGCTGATTTTATTGTCGGGGTTTTCCCTTTTGGTTACAGTTCAACCCTGTTTTGGTTGGAAAATTGTGTCTGAAACCCTTTTGGGGTGCCAATTTTTAAAACAACATCCTGTTTTTTCTCCCCCCCCCCAGGTCGGTTTTCCGATTTTTGACTGTTTTTTTGTGTGTTTGGGAAAAGAATCTGCACCTTGCCCCCAGGGGGTATGATGCGTTTTTAATTGTGCCTGGTAAAAATTCCTAAAGGTCCCCTTTTTAAAATTGCTGCCCCTGAACTGAGATGGGTCTTTTCAAGGGGTCTTGGAAAAGGGTATATCAAACCATCCTCTTCCCGGGGTCCCGGTTTAATTTTGGGCCAAAAGGAGGTTCTTAAGGCCGTGTATTGTTTCGTCTTTGAACAATATATGTGAATTCAATATCCGTTCCTTGATTCTGACCTTTTTCCCAGGGTGAAAATGCTACTTGGTTCCCAAGCTTGACCTGGGGGGGAAATAACTTATTCCTTTAAACCGGGGATAAAGGGGAAAGGGTTTAATACCCCAGAGGGGCATTTTGGTCCTAGTGATCCTTTGGGTCCAATGCCCTTCCGTTTCCCAGTCCTTTGAATGACATTTTCAGGGATTTTGTGGATAAATTTCTGATTGTTTATTTGGATGTACTTGATTTTTTCCAATGATTGGGACTCTCATGTGAAACTGTTCGGACTGTGTTCCAGTTTTGAGAGGAAATGCTCTGTATTGAAGGGTTCATAGTGTCTTTTTGGCGTACAGAGGAATTTCATTTTGGGATTCATTTTGTCCCCATCTGTTATTGAAATGGCCCGGTCAAGGTTCAGGCCATCTGTGATTGGGCCCCAACCTACTTCATTAAAGGCTCTTCAGAGATTTTTTGGGTTTTGCCAATTTTTATCGTAAATTTATTGGTAATTTTCTCTGTTATTGTTTAAAAACCATTGCTGATTTGCCAAGAAGGGTTTGATTGGGTAAATTTGACCTCCTGGGCATTTCGCGTTTCAAAAAAACTTAAGCAGAGATTCACTTCTGCTCCTGTTCTACGGCACCTGATGTTTCTCTGCCATTTCAGGTGGAGGTTGATGAATCTGAATTGGGGCAGGTCCCGTTTTGTCCCAAAAGATCCAGACCCTCTAAAAGAAAACCCTTGTGCCTTTTTCTCTCAAAATTTTCTCCAACGAACGTAATTATGAGTGGGTAATGGGAGTATTGGCCATGAAGTGGGTTTTTTAAAGATGGGGGGAGACATTGGCTGGAGGGAGCCAAACATCAGGGGTGGTCCTCAGGACCATAGTATCTGGTTTTTCGGATCGCCAAGGTTTAATCCTAGACAGGCAGGGGGCCTTGTTTTTTCACACGTTTTAATGTTGTGGTTTCCTTTCCTTCCTCACAAAGAATGTTAAAGCGGATGCCTTCGGGAGTTTCCTTGCTGACTCTCCCGAGTTATCTGATCCTACTGTTATTTTGAAAGAGGGTGTTGTTCTTTCCGCCCTCGCCCAATTTGAGACTGGCTCTGGAAAGGGGGTCAGGAGGATAAACCCGAACTCTGTCCTTTGGGAAAGGGGTTTTTCCAGACGGTGAAAAAGGTGTGATGTCTGAGATTCATTGTTCCGCATTGGCCCGTCATCCCGGAATTTTTTGGGACCCGAGACTTGGTTAGTCGGGGCCTTTTGGTGGCCACTTTGTCTCGTGAGTCATGGAATTTGTGCAGTCCTGCGGGACTTGCTCTCGCTCCAAGCCTTGCTCTCGCCTAGTGGTTTGTTTGCCATTGCCTGTGCCCAAGAGACCATGGCCCATATCTCTTGGATTTCTTTACGACCCCCTGTTTTTCCCGAGAAGACCGTTATCTGGGTGATTTGTGATGGTTTTCCAAGTGATACATCTGTCCATTACCTAAGTTTCCTTTCTCCCTCCGAATTGGTGCCTTTGTTCCTTCAGCACGTGGTTCGGTTGACGGGGATTCTGCGAGTATTGTGTTGACAGAGGAGTCCAGTTTGTTTTCCAGATTTTGGGGACTTTTTGTTCAAACTTGGTGTTCATTGTCTTTCTCTTCGTTTTATCCTCAGACCAATGGACAAACTGAGAGAACAAACCAGACATTGGAGATTATCTGAGATGCTTTTTGTCTGCTGATCAGGATGACTGGGTCCTTTTTTTGCCTTTGGCTGAGTTTGCCTTAATAATAGGGCAAACTTGCAACCTTGTGTCTCCATTTTTCTGCAATTTTGGGTTTTAACCTCGATTTTTTCAGGACAGACGGAGGGTTCTGTTGTCCCGGTGTTGACTATGTTGTGGGCGGGATGCGCAGATTTGGGGCCGGTTGGGGGTTGTCCCTCTCTCAGGAGAGGGCCCAGCGGTTTGCCAACCGGCATGGATGATGGTCCTCGTTTTGAAAGTGGGGGATTTGGGGTTTTGGTTTTCTCAAGAAATATCCCTATGAGGTTGCACTCCTAATTTAAGCCTTGGTTCATTGGACCTTATAAGTCTGGAGATTCTTAATCCCGTTTCCTTTCGTTTACTTCTTCCGGAACATTTAAGATCCTAAGGTTACAAGTTTTTATTGAAGGGTTTGTCGAGCCAGTGGTTGTATGGCTGTGCTCTGACCCTGTTTTGGTTGAGGGCAATCTGGAGTATGTGGGTTGAGGAAAAATTGGATTCTAGTTTTCTAGAGGGAAAAAACAGTATTTGGTTAAGTGAAAAGGTTATGGTCGGAGGAATTCTTGGGGGTTTGCTTCGGACTCCATGGGTGAGAAGACTCTCCGTGCGTATCACAGAGCTCTCCTGACCGACCTGGTTGCCCAAATGAGGGTTCGGTGACCCCTCCTCAAGGAGGGGTACTGTGGAATGTGCTGAAATTTAAATTTTGAGCAAAGCTCCCTCTGGTGGTTACAAACAGTACTGAAACTATTCAATGAAGTTGTGAAAATTGGCGATCAGGGTTACTGACTGGTCTTATAAGGGAGGTTCCCCCCATCAGGGTTGCCGGGGTCAATTGTTCTGGTCTCAACTTTTGTTTCCTGGTTCCTTTGAAGCTTTCTGTTTCGTGCCTGCATTTTTCTGCTAACAGATAAGACATTTTTTCTTTTGTTTTTTGTGCTTGCTTTTTGCATTTTGTCCTGCACTTCTGTGGGGGTCTGCCAGGTCCCCTTCGGGGGCTTGTGCTCCTCTCAGTTTAGTTCAGCTAGTTGTTTGTTCATTTGCCTTTTCCAGTTTTTTCTGTGGCTGCGGCTTAGTTTTGTTACACCAGAGAACTAATTTAGGTGGTAGAGGTCGTGTGATCTCAGGTGTTTTTGCAATTAGTGTGTTGGTATTTTTTTAGGGTTTTTTGGATTGCAGTAAGTGACCTTCCTATCCTTTTCTGTTTAGGAAGATTGGGCCCCAACGTTTGCTCATACTATTTTCTGTCTGTGTCTGTATTTCCTCTTGTCTAACGCCATTACATGTTTGGGGGCTTCCTATGTTCTTTGGGGATCTGCTCCGGGGCAGATAGTTTTCCTCTTTCTATCTTTAGGTGAAGTTAGCTTCTCAGGCTGTGACGAGGCGTCTAGGACCAACGTAGGTACGCTCCACGGCTGCCTTTAGTTGTGGTGGTTAGTCAGGGTACTGCAATCCAATAGATTCCAACCTCTCTGGTGTATTGCCTTTTTTGCCTGCTCTCCTCAGCTACCAAATCATAACATAACAGTGTATTGGCAATTCCAACAGTTACCATTTTAGGGCAGGCTTTGAACAAATGTTCTAACTCTCCTCACCTCAGTAGAAGCATAGATCTACTTCTCTTCATTTAATCCCTTGCTTTAAAGATGATGGAGCAACCTCAATTTACATAGTGTCATCTTTTGAAGGAGTAGCTAGTACAGCTTTAGAAAGATTAACAGGGACAGAGATGAATTTGTGCATGCACTACTACAGTCAAGCATCCATATGGATTAAGAGAATATTGTACCATACTGTATGTTTTACTGTGTATTGAAAAATCTTAATCCCCTTAGTGACAGAGACAATTTGGTACTTAATGACCAAACCAATCTTTACAGTTCTGACCACTGTCAATTTATGAGGTTATAGCTCTAGAATGCTTCAACGTATCCCACTGATTCTGAGACTGTTTTTTCTATACATATTGTACTTCATGTTAGTGGTAAAATTTCTTCAATATAACTTGCGTTTATTTCCAAAAAAAAAAAATTCAAACTTTTAATTTTTCTAACCTTAAATCAGAGAGTAGTGTCACACAAAATAGTTAATAAACAACATTTCTCACATGTCAACTTTACATCAGCACAATTTTGGAAACATAATTTTTTGTTAGGATGTTATAAGGGTTAAAAGTTGACCAGCGATTTCTAATTTTTCTAGCAAAATTTACTAAACCATTTTCTTAGTGACCACCTCACATTTGAAGTGAGTTTTGGGGGTCAATATAACAGAAAATACCCAAAAGTGACACCATTCTAAAAAATGCACAGCTCAAGGTGCCCAAAACCACATTCAAGAAGTTTATTAACCCTTCTCGTGCGTCACGAGAACTAAAGCAATGCGGAACGAAAAAAATGAACATTTTACTTTTTTCACAAAAAAATTGTTTTGGAACCAATTTTTTTTATTTTCATGGGGGGATCAGGAGATAATAGACCACAAAATTTATAAACTATAAACTATACTCCGAGAGTAACATAAAAAAAAACAACAGAACGTAGTGCACATGGACAGAGGATGAAACATAAAGCTATGAATGTGTTCATATAGTCATATCTGAAAGACTGAAGAAAAAGAAAGGAACCCAAAAAGGCCTTCGGTGTATATGGGAACCCACAGACCATAAATGTAACAAAATGGAAGAGTTCTTGGAAGTGGAACATGCAAATAAACTGCTGAAGCAATAGATAAACCTCAGCAAGATAATACTTTAATGGGGAGCTCGGACTCCATCCATTTAAATTGGAATAATGTATATCTAGCAAAGACTGCATGTGCCAGGAGAGTATAAATAGCCCCTCCCACAGATGTGATAGGGCAACCCAAACAAAGAAGTAAAAACACTTGCACATAAGCAAGAGAGCAAAGCAAAAGAAAGACTCGAGCATTATCAGCAGTTGGACAGAGACAACACAGGCTATGGTCCAACGGAGAGGAAAACGGGTCACATTGCCAGAGGTCTTTGGATCAAGCCACAGCATCGAGCCATGACAATAGCAAAGTTTGCATAAATCAAAAACGTTGGCACAACTAGAGATGGGTTATAAAGGTGGTGCTCAAAATTAGGGTCCCAACCCATATGTGGAATAATGATATAAATTTGGCACACACCAGGGAATGCAGAATATGCTAGTTTAATGTAGAATTTACATACGATTCACAGCAAAAGGTACAGGTGCCACCTGTACCTTTTGCTGTGAATCGTATGTAAATTCTACATTAAACTAGCATATTCTGCATTCCCTGGTGTGTGCCAAATTTATATCATTAATAACAAAGTTTGCATGATTCCTGGCAGTCTATCTGGGATATTTACAGTGAAGAGCAAAAAGGGTTACAAAGTTTTGAACTTTTGATTTTCAGGCTCCCTATCTCAAAATCCACTACTGCTTAGATCATGACACTACCGTCATTTTATAGACAATCATCTTGGCTATCTCATACATAAATTTGACTTTCAACTATGTAGCATATGATTAGTTTTGCAGATTCTGATCATGTCACTGCATTGTTACTGTTTTGCTCCTGTGCAGGAAAAATATTTTTCTTCCTGAATAATACAAATTACAACTTGTTCTCACATTCCATAATAGCTCAGTGTATTATTAGGTTGATTCTCAAGTGAAAGATCATTGGCAGAGATGAGCAAACCTTTTAAGGTTCAGTTCAGTTTAGATTTGCCGAACGATTCGTCAAACGTACCCGAACCCCATTTGATTCAATAGGAGGCAAAACCAAACAAATAGACAATACTTTAAGCAAAGACAAAAAGCTTCTCAAACAAGTAAAATTAGGGGCAGACACCAGGAAAAGTGGCATCAATTGACACACAGTAGAAATTTGCAAATGGCACAGCAGCAGTCAGCCATGGGCTATGCATGAGGTATCAGGCTCTAGCCCAGTGTATACAGCTTGAAATTGAAGTTTCAATGAGGACCTGGTGGTTAAGGGAGCTGTGTAAGCCTTCATAGCTGGGAGACCTCACACCTCATGCAAAACCTAAATTTTTTATCCCAGCTACACTCAGATGGCACAAACAGCAGTTTTGTAGACTACTATTGATAAAAAAGTAAAAATGGTAACACAGGTATGTTACTGATCAATTGACCCACAGTAGAACCTGTTATAATGGCACAAAAGCAGTCAGCCAAGGGCAATGCATGAGGTACCAGGGTGTGACCCAGCATTTTCAGCCTGGAATTGAAGTTTTAATGAGGACCTGGTGTTATGGGTGTGATGAAAGCCTTATTAGCTGGGAGACCTTATACATGATGTGACACCTCCATTTTTTTTATTCCAGCCACACTCTGATGGCACAAACTTCTGTTTCCTTACATTTTTCTACCAATATTACTGTATGAAAGTAACACAGGTAGTTGACTGAAAGTAAGTGCAGACCTGCCTGTCTGGGAGACCAACTTTCATGGGCAACTCTCCAGATGGAGACCAAACTTGGAGTCTCCACATTTAAGAAAAATAATTGCCACACACCACTAAAGTTTTATCAATTTCCACAGAGTAGAAACAGTATAATAGGCCTCTGACACACCTTCTACTACAGGCAACCCACCAGGTGGAGACCCAACTTGGAGGCTCCACATTTCAAAAAATTGTTTGTAACATCAGCAGCAGTAGCAACAATAGGCACCACAAAGGTGTCACAGACTGTATTAACTCAAGATCAATACATGACACTTAAATGACGCCATTGCCTAGTTTGCCCAATATGCGACTGGGGTGAAAAAGTCATCAGAGATCCATGATTTGTTCATTTTAATGACAGTTATTCAATCTACACTTTGAGTGGAAAACTGGATGGGTTTAGCCATCAGAACAACACCAGCAGAGCTGAAAACAACGTTCTGAGAGAACGCTGGCTGCAGAGCATGACAAAACCTCAAATGCATGACAGGCGAGCTCAGGCCACTCTTCCCTTTTTGAAGACCAAAATGTAAAATGTTCAAACTCACCCCTAATGGCATTGATATTGATCTCCAGATACTCCTGCACCATCCTCTCAGGTCGTTCACAACATGACAGACTTGTACTTGTTTTCCTGATGCACGGGCTAGTCTAAAAAAATTGTTAAATGATTCACAGAAATTGCTTATGCCACTTACACTGCTGCTACGGCTACTGTTTTAGCAGTGACCTAGCCTTGACGTCCCTGGGGTTGGATGTCTAGAACTGGGATGCACAATGTGTGCATTACTGCTATCTTGGGGAAAACCACTATTAAGATAGTCTACAAGTGCATTTCAATACTCCAGGATAAGTGCATTTCCTTCCAGGGGGGCATCAGGTTAAATTTACTCTTGTACCGTAGATCTAACAGAGTGGCAACCCATAAGTCTGCATTATTTTTAACTTAAGAAAAACAGAAAAATAGAAAACAGAGCTCACTCTGGCCATGGAAACAAACAAAACCAAACAAAAGACAATGTGTGCATACAGTGGGTTCAGAAAGTATTCAGACCCCTTTAAATTTTTCACTTTGTTTCATTGCAGCCATTTGGTAAATGCAAAAAAGTTCATTTTTTTCTCATTAATGTACACTCTGCACTCCATCTTGACTGAAAAAAAACAGAAATGTAGAAATGTTTGCAAATTTATTAAAAAATGAAAACTGAAATATCACATGGTCATAAGTATTCAGACCCTTTGCTCAGACACTCATGTTTATGTCATATGCTCTCCATTTCCTTGTGATCCTCCTTGAGATGGTTTTACTCCATTGGTGTCCAGCTGTGTTTAATTAAACTGGTAAGACTTGATTTGTAAAGGCACACATCTGTCTATATAAGACCTCACAGCTCATAGTGCATGTCAGACCAAATGAGAATCATGAGGTCAAAGGAACTGGCCAAGGAGTTCAGAGACAGAACTGTGGCAAGGCACAGATCTGGCCAAGGTTACAAAAGAATTTCTGCAGTACTCAATGTTCCTAAGAGCACAGTAGCCTCCATAATCCTTAAATGAAAGAAGTTTGGAACCACCAGAAGTCTTCCTAGACCTGGCCGTCCAGCCAATCTGAGCAATCGTGGGAGAAGAGCCTTGGTGAGAGAGGTAAAGAAGAACCCCAAGATCACTGTGGCTGAGCTCCACAGATGCAGTAGGGAGATGGAGAGAAAGTTCCACAAAGTCAATTATCACTGCAGCCCTCCACCAGTAGGGCCTGTATGGCAGAGTGGCCCAATGGAAGCCTCTCCTCAGTGCCAGACATATGAAAGCCCGCATAGCGTTTGCTAAAAAAACACATGAAGGGCTCCCAGACTATGAGAAATAAGATTCTTTGGTCTGATGAGACAAAGATATAACTTTTTTGTGATAATTCTAAGCGGTATGTGTGGAGAAAACCAGGCACTGCTCATCACTTGCCCAATACAATCCCAACAGTGTTTTTCAGATGCAGGGATAGGACGACTGGTTGCAATTGAAGTAAACATGAATGCAGCCATGTACAGAGATATCTTGGATGAAACCTCTTCCAGAGTGCTCTGGACCTCAGACTTGGCCAAAGGTTCACCTTCCAACAAGACAATAACCCCAAGCACACAGATAAAATAACAAAGAAGTGGCTTCAGAAAAACTCTGTGACCATTCTAGACTGGCCCAGCCAGAGCCCTGACCTTAACCCAATTGAGAATCACTGGAGAGACCTGAAAATGGCTGTTCATCAACGTTCACCATCCAATCTAATGGAACTGGAGAGGATCTGCGTGCAAGAATGGCAGAGGAGCCACAAATCCAGGTGTGAAAAACTTGTATCATTCTCAAAAAGACTTGTGGCTGTACTAGCTCAAAAGGGTGCTTCTACTGAGTACTGAGCAAAGGGACTGAATACTTATGACCATATGATATTTCAGTTTTTCGTTTTTAATAAATTAGCAAAAATTACTATATTTCTGTTTTTTTCAGTAAAGACAGAGTATACATTAATGAGAAAAAAATATGAACTTTTTTGCATTTACCAAATGGCTGCAATGAAACACAGAGTGAAAATTGTAAAGGGGTCTGAATACTTTTCGAACCCACTGTATACCCTAATGAAAATAAATAAGTAAAAAGCAAGTGCTTTAAATAATTAACATAGGGAACTTAGTAAACACTGTTTTGATAGAAAAAAGCATAAAGCTTTCCTATCGCGACAAGGTATACCTCATTGGGACAGTACCTACACTCTCTAATGTTAATACCTACTTAGTGTGAACAGTGGCAGAGAGTCACCAGGTCCCAACCAGACACCCATCTTTGGAGTTACTATATATGAACTGCCCAGCTCATCGAAAAGGGGGCCACGCCTATTTGTACTGAATACAAAATACTGAAGAAAGACAGAAAACTGAGCCGGAGTATAACGCCGGGATGACACTTGCGAGAAACTCGCACGATTCTCGTGCGGGTTTCTAGCATCAACACCCGGCACTGCTGCCGGCACTCAGACCGGAGCGTGCTGTTGCATAAAAATACAAGTGTGATCCCGGCCTAACTTGAGTAACATGCTTGATGTAAAAGCATGTTCACACTGGCAATGGAAACAAACAAAACCAAAGAAAAGACAATATGTGCATATACACTAATGAAAATAAATAAGTAAAAGCAAGTGCATTAAATAATTAACATAGGGTACTTAGTAAACACTGTTTTTGATTTAAAAAAACTATTTTTAACATTTAACACTAGGACTCGTGACCCCGCCTAGAACTACTGAAAGGAGTCATTTTGACTCCTTGCTTGTTTTCGTTTATTTTTAGAGTTTCATTTGTGGTTATTTATTAATAATTATATTTTTTGTAATGTATTATTATTGTGAGATCCAACAGTAATGCTTTTGATTGTTTTTTTTCTGCTTTTCTTATTTTTCTACAGAAAATAACAATAATTATAATAGACGTTTTTCAAACATTTTTTTATTCAAGTGCACACATATAAACAACAACATGAAGAACAAAAAGCAGATAAAATGTAGGTGGAGGAGCATAAAAATGAAAATATGGCGCAGAATTCACCTTCTAAACATTTGGTGTTTCGCATTTTAGGCATTGCCTTTGATTTATGGCAGTACATTGCCCACACAAAGACTTACCACAAGTCTTACAATTGCCGACAGATCTATTTTTCTTGCACTTTTCTTTGATCTGGCAAAATTTTGTTTGAACCATCACTTCTGAGCATGTAGAAACTTGGGACGTGGAACCCTTTTCCCTATCTGTGACATAAGGACCACTCAACTCTCTCACAAGCGTTTGCAAAAATGCCTTGCGTGACATTTTTTGGTGGGTTATCTCATTGAATATTATCCATGCATTTATACCCGCAAAGTCTAAGGCATTTTCAAATGCATGAACAGACCATCTCCTTGTGCATGTTCGTGTGGTATATTTTCGTGCCATCTGATCCACTACATCTACTCCATATTTTGTTTCATTGTAAAACTTTCCGTTTCTGGAGTTTTTTTAGCGGAATCAGACGCAACAACAACATCTGGATGGACGGAACTCAAAATGACAACATTTTTGTTGGGCTTTCCTTGATATACTGTAAGTGTAAAATTGTCTTCATTTCTAAACACTTTAATGTTGTACAATTCCTCTTTCATGGATTTTATTTCTTTAGGCACTTCTCGCCTTATCTTGTTCAGTGTTCCCACGATGGTTGTTCCTTTGCTTTTTAGCTGTTTAGCTAATTTTACTGAAGTAAAATAATTATCGGTTGTAACATTGCGACCTTTTTTCAAAAACGGGTCCAATAACTTCATTACCACATGGTCAGCTAAACGGTCCTCAGCACGGCGTGTGTCATCTTTGCCTAGATAAGGGAAGCCATTTGCCAGATATTTGCTCTCCTTATCAACAGCTAGCCAATATTTGTGGCCATATTTATCTGGTTTGGAAGGCATGTACTGCGTGAATGGACACCTAGTTTTGCTTGGGAAAAGTTGCTCATCCACCGTTATGTATGGGCCAGGTTTGTAACACGCAATACAATTTTCAATAAACCTGTCCCACACAGTAGAAAATAGAGCAAACTTGTCCGTTTGCAGTCTCTCCGATCGAGTAGATTTCTCATCAAATCTGAGAAACCTCATAATTTCAACAAAGCGGTCCCTAGACATTGTCGCTTTGCAAAAGGTATTCCCCAGTCATTACACCAAATACTGCTAATCGAGTGACGGTTCGTGCCAGATATTCCACGAGCATAGAATATCACAATGAATGCATCTAGCTCCTCATCAGATAGAGTAAACTGTAAATTATTGTTCTTGCATGCTTCTGCAAGCGTACAGTTCTTTATATGTGTCAATATATATGAATCAAAAATTAGCATAAGATAAGAGCCTAGAGTAAACAAGCTATTTTGTTCAGCATTACACAGTAATACAAGCAGGTAAAACACAAGGAAAATGTGAAAAGTTGACATGTAAATTGAACTACATCTATATGAACATCAGGGTAAATAAGACAGAGTGAAAAAATTATGCACAAAACTTTATAGCAACATTTAGTGACAAAAGGACCTCAAAATATAGTAGGGAGTCAAAATGACTCCCTTCAGTAGTTCTTGGTAAATTTTGAAAAAAACGCGCAAATTTTTCACCAAAATTATTTATTCTCACAAAATCTTTTTTCACATCATATTTGAGGAAAAGTCACCGAGTTTCAAGCCGGAATTCTGAAAAATGTAGTCACAGAAGAGAAATAAAAAACGAAAGGAGTCAAAATGACTCCATCAGTAGTTCTAGTGTTAAAAATACGTGCATCACTGTAAGCCACTTTCCCATGGCACCAGCCTGTGCGACAACAGTGGGGAAATTTGAGACATTGTTATCCCTTCCACATTCTCCTCTGCTTCCAACTCTTCTTCTGGACCATCACCTCCTCACGCAAGCTATTCAAAATATGCTCCAGCATGTAGATGACCAAAATAGTGATGCTGATGATTGCATTGTCAGTGCTTACCATCTTATGAGCCATTTCAAAACTGTACAGAAGGGTGCAGAGGTCATTCATCTGCAAGCGTGACTTGCAACATGTCCAGATTGCATTGGCCCAGGGTATGGAAACGGACATATTGCACCATGGCTCATCGTTGCTGCCACTGCAACATGTTCAGAGTGGAATTCCATCATGTCAGAAAATCACTAATCAAACAGTTAACCGGTAGGCCGAAAGACTTCTGTAGCAATGCAAGTCGATGACCTGTGGGGTGAGATCGGTGGAATTGAGAACACAGCGACCTTGCTTTCTGCAGCAACGCATGCAGGCCGAGATAGAGGAAATATTGCTTTACCTTCAGATTGAGGACATGAGCCATGCAAGGCACGTGTGTGAGGTTGCCATGGTGTAGGGCTGCCATTTTGTTTGCACCGTTATCTAACATGGCCTTCCCTGTCTCCAGTTTCAGTAGAGACAGCCATTTCTCTAACTCAGCATAGATACCTGTCCACAACTCTTGAGCTTATTCACTGCGATCTCCAAGGCATATTAATTAAAGCACAGCCTAATTGCGGTGGAGTCATGGCTGCGCAGTACATATATAATATATAATATAAATATAATATATAAATTTAAAGTGTATAATGCTCCCCATATATTGCTCCAAACATTAAAAAAATGAAATGCCTCTCCTTGCTGGGCACTGCTCTACTCTGGACTCCTCAGCGTCGCAATCTTCCAGCTCTCTGCACTGTGACTGTTCAGGCAGAGGGCACACAGACGTGACGTCATCGTGCTTTCTAAACTGAATGTCACTGTCAGGAAACGCGGAAGACGTCACAGCGGTGGAGCAGAGAGAGGTAAGTTTTGCAAGTGCTGGGGCCCTGAGCAAGCAGGGGGCACACTCGTGGGCGCCGGCACTGGCACAGGGCCCCTTTTATAATACGCCGGTGTCTCTGACAGCTAGTGGGCCCCCCACCTGCTCAGGGCCCCGGCACTTGCCAGGGTGTGCCAGGTGTTGATGCCGGCCCTGGGGGGGTACAGCCCAGTTAGGGAGGTGGAAATCTGGCATATGTTGAGATGTAAGCTGGACGTTCAGCAGCTGCAAATGGAGGAATTGGAGAAGTCGGAGGACAAAGCGAGCCATTTTGCTGGCAACCTATGTGTCATCAGGGGAGCATGGAACAAAATTCTTT
The DNA here is from genome assembly GCA_033576555.1 of Oophaga sylvatica. NCBI lineage: Eukaryota > Metazoa > Chordata > Amphibia > Anura > Dendrobatidae > Oophaga > Oophaga sylvatica. Next base: position 194,988,010 of record JARQOD010000002.1, read on the forward strand.
GAAACCCAGGCATGGTTCATTTTAATGAAGGTGAGATCACCAACATTTTGGGTCGACAGCCGGGTCTTTCTTTCTGTCAAGATTGATCCAGCAGCACTGAAGACTCTTTCTGATAGCACACTACCAGCAGGGCAAGCGAGCTCCTGTAAGGAATATTGTGCCAATTCAGGCCAGGTGTCAAGTTTACAGGCTCAGTAGTCAAATGGGAATGAACTGTGAGGGAGAACATCGATAGGGGAGGAGAGGTAATTTTGAACCATAGTTGACAACTGCTATCTCCTGTCTGTTGCAATCGATTCAATATTACCAATCGTTGTGAGCGGCACTTGAGTAATCAGTCCACAACATGGTCATGAAACCCCTGTCTCCAATGCCACTTCAGCTGTGTGCACCACGAACACCTCTTCCATGTTGCCCAGTACGGCTCGTGGTAGAACCTGCACCGCTGCTGTGTGCTGGGAATGCCTCTAACAAACGGTTTACCAGAGTAGCTTGTTTGTTCGCCAATATTAGCTCTAGGTTCTCCTGTGACATGATGTTCTGTAATTTGCCTTTATAGCATGGATAGAGGATGCTGGCCAACCAGTAGTCATCATCCTTCATTATTTTGGCAATGCGGGGGTCCCTTTTTAGAATCCGCAAGACATAATCACACATGTGGGCCAATGTTCCAGGCGTCAATGATGCACTGCCAGTGGTGGGTGGAGGAGCATTTTCTGCCAAATTCACATCCCTCCAGTCATGCACAAACCCTGTACCTGACCTTGGCAAGTCAATACTTTCTCTTGCCCCCTGAGAAGTATCCTCCTCCCCAAAATAATCATCCCCTTCATCCTCCTCCTCTTCCTCTTCTTCCTCCATCTCATCCAGGACAGTTCCCTGGACAGACAATGGCTGACTGTCATGAAGGCTTCACTCCTCCTCCTCTTCCTCCTCCGCTGCAGACGCCTGATCCCTAATGTGCGTCAAAGTTTGCATGAGCAGACGCATAAGTGGGATGCTCATGCTTATAATGGTGTCGTCTGCGCTTACCAGCCATGTGCATTCCTCAAAGCACTGAAGGACTTTACAGAGGTCTTTCAGCTTTGACCACTGCACACCCAACAACTCGATGTCTGCCATCAAACGCCTGCCCGTGTATCCTCCCACAAATGCATTACAGCCTGCCTCTGTTCGCACAGACTCTCAACCATGTGCATGATGAAGTTCCACCTTGCTGCAATTCCTATGATTAGGCGGTGCTTGTAGAGGTGGTGCGATTGCTGCAGCCTCTGCATACGACTGGAGTCTACGGGCGAGCGACGGATGTGCGAGCACAGTCTTCGCAACTTATGGAGCAGGGCTGGTAACTCCGGATAATTATTTATGAAGCACTGCACCACCTGGTTCAAGGTGTGAGCCAGGCAAGGTATGTGTCTGAGTTTTGCCAGGGCTATGGCTGCAACAAAATTATGCCCGTTATCACGGACTACCTTGCCTGGCTCAAGATGCAGACTGCCCAGCCATGACTCAGTTTCTCACTGCAAGTAGTCGGCCAGTACCTCCGCGTTGTATCTGTTGTCGCCAAAGACATAATCTCTAAAACAGCCTGCTTATGCTTACCACTAGCTGTTTGATTGTGGGACACCTCGTGTGTAAAACGGGCAGCTGCCGATGGAGTGCTTGTGCGACTGCGCTCTGTCGATGAGCTTTCGCTTCTGGAGGAGGAGGAGGGTCGAATGCCTACAGCTAACTGTTGCCTATACTGTGGGCTAGGCAGCACTGTCCCACCACCGCTGTCCCCTGTGGACCTGCATCCACCACATTAACCCAGTGCGCAGTGATGGACACGTAACGGCCCTCGCCATGCCTACTGGCCCATGCATCTGTTGTGAGGTGCACCTTTCCACTCACTGATTGTTTGAGTGCATGGACAATGCAGTCTTTCACATGCAGGTGGAGGACAAGGATGGCTTTTCTAAAAAAAGAAGTGCCGACTGGGTAGGTCATAGCGTGGGATAGCATAGGCTATGAGCTCTTGGAACGCTGCGCTTTCAACCAAACGAAAGGGCATCATCTCTAATGAGATCAGTTTCGCAATGTAGGCGTTCAAAGCCACTGTACGCGGAGGATGAGAACTTTCTTGTCCTACTCAGAGTGTCTGCTAGTGTGAGCTGGACTTGACAGCTGCATATGGGGGAATTAGAGGTGGACATGGCGGACTGAGAGGGGGTTGGTGATGGTGGTCATGGTGGTGATGGCCTAGAGTCAGTCTTTTGTTGGAAAAACATTGTGATTCCCTGACTGGTTTGGCTTGAGACGACACCTCAACATTTTTCTTGCTGGTGGTGTGCTAACCGGTGGGCTTACAGTATGGGAAGCAATGTAGCGTTGCTGGCTACCTTCAGTCGGAGCAGGTGCACATGTGCTACCTGAGGTTTTGAAGTAAGTCCATGCTTGCAAGTGCATGGTGTTTTTATGTCTAAGGATGCAACTGGTGTTCAAATTTCGTAGATTTTTCCCTCAGCAAAAGGTCATTCCTCACTTCTTACAGATAACCTTTGCCTCATCAATAGGATTTTGGTAAAAAAAAGTGCCACACTGCACTCCTCCTACTATGGGATAAATTTTCAGGGCTTGCACGCTGTGATAATTTTACCATCTGGCCTAGCTGTCCTGCAACTCTTTTTGTTTTTTTAACACGTTTTTGGACTGCTACTGGCCTGCCAGATAACAGCAGCTGCGATGTCGATGCCTGCTGCGGATCCTCCTCCTCTTCTGAGCTATTGCCAGTGGCACCCTCTTCCCTCAATGGATGCTAATCCGGGAACAACAACTGGGTCATCCATCACCTCCTCTTCAATTTCATCTGTACCTTCCTCTGTGTCACCGTGTAAGGTGGTATAAAATGCGGGAAGGGGCACCTGAGTTTCATCAGGGTCAGAGTCTCGCTCAGTAGACTGCGAGGGCAATGTAGTGCTCTGGGTGAATGTACCAGCAGAATCATATAGCAGTGGCTGTGCATCAGTGCACTCCATGTCATATTCATCTTGGACAGCGGAATTCAGGATTTGACTTGATAACCCAGGCATGGTATGTGAAAAGATCTCCAGGAAGTTATCTGAAGTGTGGCCTGCTGCATCCTTCACTTTTGTTGGGGGTGAAGGACAAAGGAAAGGTGTCATTCCTGACCAGGAGCCTGCACTGATGTCTCAGTGCTTGCAGTTTTTGAAACTTCAGAAGAGGAGGCGATAGAACTGGAGGCTGTTTCAGCAATGTAAGCCAAAACCTGTTCCTGATGCTCCGGCTTTAAAAGCGGTTTACCTACTCCCAGAAAAGGGAGCCTTCCAGGCCTTCTGGAGCCAGACGATGACGCAAGCTCAACACCTCATGCCTTAGGTGCTATTGTGCTTTTGGCACTACCAGCAGATGCACCACCACCACCATCAGTACCAGCTGGACCCCCTTGCACACGTCCACGGCCTCTTCTACCATACTTCCTCATGTTTGGGAAAAAGGACCAAAAATACCAGCAGATATATGGTACTGTATCAGAAGTGTACAGCTGCATACAGTGTAGGGCAAAACTTAAATCTCCGTATATATTTCCAGACTCACAGACGCTCACTCAGTATGGATTTGAACGTAATACAAAAGGCAGAAAAATGGTACTGTATCAGAAGATACCAGCTGTATACGATGAAGGGGAAAATTTAAATCTCCATATAATATTTCCGGACTCACACACAGACGCTCTCTCAGTATGGATTTGACCGTAATACAAAAGGCAGAAAAACGGTACTGTATCAGAAGATACCAGCTGTATACGGTGAAGGGGAAAATTTAAATCTGCGTATATATTTCCGGAGTCACACACAGACGCTCTCTCAGTATGGATTTGACCGTAATACAAAAGACAGAAAAGCTTTACTGTATCAGAAGATACCAGCTGTATATGGTGAAGGGGAAAATTTAAATATCTGTAAATATTTCCGAAGTCACACACAGACGCTCTCTCAGTATGCATTGGACCGTAATACAAAAGGCAGAAAAATGGTACTGTATCAGAAGATACCAGCTGTATACGGTGAAGGGGAATATTTAAATCTCCGTATATATTTCCGGAGTCACACACAGACTCTCTCTCAGTATGTATTTGACCATAATACAAAAGACAGAAAAAAGGTACTGTATCAGAAGCGTACAGCTGTATACAGTGTAGGGGAGAATTTAAATCTCCGTATATATTTCCGGAGTCACACACAGACGCTCACTCAGTATGGATTTGACCGTAATACAAAAAGCAGAAAAAAGGTACTACATCAGAAGCGTACAGTTGTATACAGTTTAGGGGAAAATTTAAATCTCCGTATATATTTCCGGAGGCACAAACAAATAGTCAGCATGTATTTGTCCGTGATACCAGCCGGTACACGGTAATGTGTGATGAGCGTACAGCTCTATACGGTGTGGGAAAAAATGAACGCTCGCTAACTGTGCAGAAACAAAGAATAAAATATTAGTGCTGTGTAAAAAGCAGTCTGCACAGCAGTGTACACACAGCAATACAGCTATCAGGCAGTCTAATAACCAGCGCTGCTGCACACAAGAAAATCCTCCCCTGTCACTGCACACTAACTGTACAGCACAATTGCTATCAGCACAAGCACAGAAGAACTTCTCTTTCCAGCTCTAACTCTCTCCCTACTGATAAACAGTCAGCAACCTCTCCTTCGCTCGGCGAAACTTGACTTTGGCGAAAGTCGGCGACTTATGAATCTGACCGACCTGTTTCACTCAACTCTACTAATGGGGATTCTGGAGACTGCCACACAGTTTTTGCACAATCTACTTTGATGCTGGAAGATTGATTTCACACACTATAAGTTTACTTTGGAGTCCATTCATCCATTCAGATGCCAAAAGGTGAATATCCAGGCAAAATATCGTAGCCAACTAATCAGCTCATACCAAGGTCTATCAGTTCTGGTGTGACAAACACGGCAGGCAGGGCCGGCTCCAGGTTTTTATGGGCCCCGGGCAAAAGAGTCTCGGTGGGCCCCTTTAACACAGACCACGATTCATGATGCACAGATACTGCAGAGAAATATGGGTATAGTAAAATGCCAAATACTTCTCTTCTTCCATTACATGAGTGATATCTATTGTAAAATGTGCAATAGCTCAAAAACAGCCAAATCCTCACAGCGCACAGTACAGACTGGACAGTACAGTCCTCCATACAATATTATGGGCACCACATAGTCTCCCCCTCATCACCCATACAATACCCCATGCAGGATGTCACCCCGCCATCCCCCATATAATGCTCCATACAGAATACTGGACCCAATATAATGCTCCATACAGAATACTGGACCACATATAATGCTCCATACAAAATATGGAGCTCTCCTCTGCGCTGTGCTGTGTTCTTGTCACGCTGTATAGCAGATATATATATGTGATGACAATAATCTATATCAAAAGGGCAACATACTATATAACATGCGCATAGCTATATGATAACATAGATTTACCTGACAGAAAGTCCAGTGGGTCAAAACGGAATCCGTTATACGCTGTCTCCGGCTAGAGGGTGACCGGGGTCTAAGCTGACCCTAACTGGGGTCCTAACTAATCCCTCAATCTGGAGGTACTATTAAAGGTACAGAGGTCCAGGCCACCAGCGTAAACCCTGTCTCCTATCAATCCCTGCCAACTGTATTCTAGTCCTAAGAAGGACCCTGAATACCACCAAAGGGAATGACCAGGTAACAGTTAATGAACAGAAAGACATACAAGAAAGATAAGAAATAAAGTAAATAAAGTCTTACATACAACACTCACACACAGTAGGAACACCTTAGGTCTCAGAGAAAAAACTATAAGCTGTAAGAGTAAAAACAACTAAGGAGCTCTTAGCTTAAGTATTCCCAGAACCGATCCAGTCTGCTAAACTATATGAATGCTTTCACCGGCGTCTAACACCCAGACTGGCAGAAATATAAAGGAAACTAATTAGAACATAATCAAAAGCAGCCGGGCGAGGCTGCACCTAGCCTTAGCAAAGAGCTAGGAAAAATTAACTCTCACATTACCAAAAAACAAAGAAACAGAAGCTCAGCTGTGAGAAGTCAGAATGTGCAATCGCGACGATCTTCGTGGCGATGCACCCATGACAGTACCCCCCCTTCTACGAGGGGCCTCCGGACCCTCATGACCAGGTCTGTCCGGGTGAGTTGTGTGAAAGGTCCGTCCACGTTATCATTGACCACCACTGAAGGAGGAGGTAGAGGTGACGGTATGACTGGTGCCACATACTTTTTAAGTAATGACTTGTGAAACACATTATGAATTTTGAACGTAGGAGGGAGGTCCAGACGAAATGCCACAGGATTAATTATGGAACTGATCCTGTACGGCCCGATGAATCTGGGACCCAACCTCCAGGAGGAAACTTTAAGTTTTATATTCCTGGTAGACAACCAAACCAGATCGTTCACCTTCAGATCTAGACCAGAAACTCTCCCCCTATCAGCCATCCGTTTGTAACGGTTCCACGTAACCTTCAGTCTTAAGCGATCTGGAACTATCAGTCTCCCTGGAAGTCCCACAGGGGCGTCCCCTGAGCCCCCAATACCTCCCCCTCAAACTCAGAGCATACAGCTGACACAACAACTCCCTCCTGAGGAATAGGAACCGGATTATCCGTCTTCCCGGCCCCTGGGAAAGTACGAGATAAGGCATCAGGAAGCAACTTTATTGAGCAGTCATATGCGCGATGAGGAGGTAACTCTTTACACCCCTCCTCTGAGAACATCTCCCCAAAGTCCTCCAGAAAAGGAGGCAAAGTCCTAGGCACAACCGCACCGATGACCGTGCTCATGCAGTTATTCTTGCAAAATTCACCCCACTGGCTTATCTTTCTGGATTGCCAATCAATCACTGGGTTATGTTTAGCCAACCAAGGAAGTCCCAACACAATAGGAGCAGGCAGACCCTCCAACACATAACAAGACAATTGCTCTTTATGTATTGCCCCTACTCGAAGATCTATGTTATGAACAGCTTGTACCAAGCTACCTTGACCAAGAGGTCTAGAATCAATAGAGAGTATAGGGACCGGTTTGGCCAATACACTCAGTTGCATACCATGCACCTGGGCAAACCGAGTGTCCACCAGATTAGCCCCGGACCCACTATCAAGAAAAACAGAAATCCTCTCAGTTCTAGTACCAATCACCACCTCCGCAGGCACGAGAAACTGAGAGGGATTTGGGGACGAAATACACACTCCCAGGTTAACTCCTTGGTTCAAAGAGGTCCGGGATGGACACCCCCCAACAAAATGTCCCTCTCTCCCGCAAAAGAAACACCTTCTAGTCTTGCGGCGCACCGCTGATTCCCTCCTACAAAATGATGTCCCTCCCAACTGCATGGGTTCCTCAGAACAGACCAGGGGAACCTCAGTATAAGGGACTTTAGTAGTAGGTGGAGTCATCACAGGGGGCGGAGTTACCTCGCGTCTTCCCCGAAGACGTCTATCAATGCGAATAGCGAGGGCCATAGCAGCCTCCAGTGATGGAGGAGAATCATACTGAGCCAACACATCTTTTAATTTGTCAGACAACCCTTGACAAAACTGGCTCCTAAGAGCTGGGTCATTCCACTGAGTATCTGTTGCCCATCTACGGAACTCAGAAGAATATTCCTCCGCTGGACGATTTCCTTGCCGTATTTTACGTAACCTTGTTTCAGCAAGGGAGACTCGATCCGGATCATCATATACCAGACCCAGGGCAGTAAAAAATCGATCCACTGACTGGAGATCTGGGGAGCCTGGAGGAATAGAGAACGCCCAAGATTGAGGATCCCCTTGTAAGAGCGAGATAACAATTCCCACCCTCTGCTCTTCACTCCCAGATGACCGAGGCCGTAGCCGAAAGTACAATTTACATGCCTCCCGGAAAGTAAAAAATTTGTCCCGCCCACCAGTGAACCTGTCCGGGAGAGCAACCTTAGGTTCAGATCTGGTTTGCTCCGGGGGGGACAAAACCTTGGACTTAATGTCTGCCAACTCCATGGACAATCCCTGCAACTGCCGGGCCAGCTGGGCTACTGGATCCATGATAGCTGGGGAGAATCTTTAGTATGGGCCGGTGAAAATGTCACGCTGTATAGCAGATATATATATGTGATGACAATAATCTATATCAAAAGGGCAACATACTATATAACATGCGCATAGCTATATGATAACATAGATTTACCTGACAGAAAGTCCAGTGGGTCAAAACGGAATCCGTTATACGCTGTCTCCGGCTAGAGGGTGACCGGGGTCTAAGCTGACCCTAACTGGGGTCCTAACTAATCCCTCAATCTGGAGGTACTATTAAAGGTACAGAGGTCCAGGCCACCAGCGTAAACCCTGTCTCCTATCAATCCCTGCCAACTGTATTCTAGTCCTAAGAAGGACCCTGAATACCACCAAAGGGAATGACCAGGTAACAGTTAATGAACAGAAAGACATACAAGAAAGATAAGAAATAAAGTAAATAAAGTCTTACATACAACACTCACACACAGTAGGAACACCTTAGGTCTCAGAGAAAAAACTATAAGCTGTAAGAGTAAAAACAACTAAGGAGCTCTTAGCTTAAGTATTCCCAGAACCGATCCAGTCTGCTAAACTATATGAATGCTTTCACCGGCGTCTAACACCCAGACTGGCAGAAATATAAAGGAAACTAATTAGAACATAATCAAAAGCAGCCGGGCGAGGCTGCACCTAGCCTTAGCAAAGAGCTAGGAAAAATTAACTCTCACATTACCAAAAAACAAAGAAACAGAAGCTCAGCTGTGAGAAGTCAGAATGTGCAATCGCGACGATCTTCGTGGCGATGCACCCATGACAGTTCTGCACTGTTACGGCTCAGGAAAGGGCGCCGTGGAAAGACTCCCATAATCATCATTGCCTTCCCATTATCATCATCATTGCCTGCCCATTATCATCATCATTGCCTGCCCATTATCATCATCGCCTTCCCATCATCATCATCGCCTGCCCATCATCATCAATGCCTGCCCATAATCATCATTGCCTCCCCATCAATATCACTGCCTGCCCATCATCATCACTGCCTCCAAATCATCATCACTGCCTGCCCATTATCATCAATGCCTGCCCATAATCATCATTTTCTCCCCATCAATATCATTGCCTGCCCATCATCATCACTGCCAGCCCATCATCATCAATGCCTGCCATAATCATCATTGCCCCCCCATCAATATCATTGTCTGCCCATCATCATCACTGCCTGCCCATCATCATCACTGCCTGCCCATCATCATCAATGCCTGTCACGCTGTATAGCAGATATATATATGTGATGTCAGTAATCTATATCAAAAGGGCAACATACTATATAACATGCGCATAGATATATGATAACATAGATTTACCTGACAGAATGTCCAGTGGGTCAAAACGGAATCCGTTATACGCTGTCTCCGGCTAGAGGGTGACCGGGGTCTAAGCTGACCCTAATCTGGGGTCCTAACTAATCCCTCAACCTGGAGGTACTGTTAAAGGTACAGAGGTCCAGGCCACCAGCGTAAACCCTGTCTCCTATCAATCCCTGCCAACTGTATTCTAGTCCTAAGAAGGACCCTGAATACCACCAAAGGGAATGAACAGGTAACGGTTAATGAACAGAAAGACATACAAGAAAGACAAGAAATAAAGTAAATAAAGTCTTACATACAACACTCACACACAGTAGGAACACCTAAGGTCTCAGAGATAAACTATAAGCTATAAGAGTAAAAACAACTAAGGAGCTCTTAGCTTAAGTATTCTCAGAACCGCTTCAGTCTGCTAGACTACATGAATGCTTTCACCGGCGTCTAACACCCAGACTGGCAGGAATATAAAGAAAACTAATTAGAACATAATCAAAAGCAGCCGGGCGAGGCTGGACCTAGTCTTAGCAAAGAGCTAGGTAAAATTAACTCTCTCATTACCAAACACAAAGAAACAGCAGCTCAGCTGTGAGAAGTCAGAATGTGCAATCGCGACGATCTTCGTGGCGATGCACCCATGACAGTACCCCCCTTCTACGAGGGGCCTCCGGACCCTCATGACCAGGTCTGTCCGGGTAAGTTGTGTGAAAGGTCCGAACCAATCGATCTGCGTTAGCATCAGACGCAGGGACCCACGTCCTCTCCTCAGGACCATACCCCCTCCAAAGAACTAAGTACTGAGGGGATCGGCGACTGAGACGTGAGTCAATGATTTTCGACCCATGAAATTCCACGTTATCATTGACTACCACTGAAGGAGGAGGTAGAGGTGACGGTATGACTGGTGCCACATACTTTTAAGTAATGACTTGTGAAACACATTATGATTTTTAAACGTAGAAGGGAGGTCCAGACGAAATGCCACAGGATTAATTATGGAACTGATCCTGTACGGCCCAATGAATCTGGGACCCAACCTCCAGGAGGGAACTTTAAGTTTTATATTCCTGGTAGACAACCACACCAGATCGTTCACCTTCAGATCTCGACCAGAAACTCTCCCCCTATCAGCCATCCGTTTGTAATGGTTCTCCGTAACCTTCAGTCTTAACCGATCTGGAACTATCAGTCTCCCTGGAAGTCCCACAGGGGCGTCCCCCTGAGCCCCCAATACCTCCCCCTCAAGCTCAGAGAATACAGCTGACACTACAACTCCCTCCTGAGGAATAGGAACCGGATCATCCATCCTCCCGGTCCCTGGGAAAGTACGAGATAAGGCATCAGGAAGCAACTTTATTGAGCAGTCATATGCGCGATGAGGAGGTAACTCTTTACACCCCTCCTCTGAGAACATCTCCCCAAAGTCCTCCAGAAAAGGAGGCAAAGTCCTAGGCACAACCGCACCGATGACCGTGCTCATGCAGTTATTCTTGCAAAATTCACCCCACTGGCTTATCTTTCTGGATTGCCAATCAATCACTGGGTTATGTTTAGCCAACCAAGGAAGTCCCAACACAATAGGAGTAGGTAGACCCTCCAACACATAACAAGACAATTGCTCTTTATGTATTGCCCCTACTCGAAGATCTATGTTATGAACAGCTTGTACCAAGCTACCTTGACCAAGAGGTCTAGAATCAATAGAGAGTATAGGGACCGGTTTAGCCAATACACTCAGTTGCATACCATGCACCTGGGCAAACCGAGCGTCCACCAGATTAGCCCCGGACCCACTATCAAGAAAAACAGAAATCCTCTCAGTTCTAGTACCAATCACCACCTCCGCAGGCATGAGAAACTGAGAGGGATTTGGGGACGAAATACACACACCCAGGTTAACTCCTTGGCTCAAAGAGGTCCGGGATGGACACCCCCCAACAAAACGTCCCTCTCTCCCGCAAAAGAAACACCTTCTAGTCTTGCGGCGCACCGCCGATTCCCTCCTACAAAATGATGTCCCTCCCAACTGCATGGGTTCCTCAGAACAGACCAGGGGAACCTCAGTAAAAGGGACTTTAGTAGTAGGTGGAGTCATCACGGGGGCGGAGTTACCTCGCGTCTTCCCCGAAGTCGTCTATCAATGCGAATAGCGAGGGCCATAGCAGCCTCCAGTGATGGAGGAGAATCATACTGAGCCAACACATCTTTTAATTTGTCAGACAACCCTTGACAAAACTGGCTCCTAAGAGCTGGGTCATTCCACTGAGTATCTGTTGCCCATCTACGGAACTCAGAAGAATATTCCTCCGCTGGACGATTTCCTTGCCGTATTTTACGTAACCTTGTTTCAGCAAGGGAGACTCGATCCGGATCATCATATACCAGACCCAGGGCAGTAAAAATCGATCCACTGACTGGAGATCTGGGGAGCCTGGAGGAATAGAGAACGCCCAAGATTGAGGGTCCCCTTGTAAGAGCGATATAACAATTCCCACCCTCTGCTCTTCACTCCCAGATGACCGAGGCCGCAGCCGAAAGTACAATTTACATGCCTCCCGGAAAGTAAAAAATTTGTCCCGCCCACCAGTGAACCTATCCGGGAGAGCAACCTTAGGTTCAGATCTGGTTTGCTCCGGGGGGACAAAACCTTGGACTTAATGTCTGCAAATTCCATGGACAACCCTGCAACTGCCGGGCCAGCTGGGCTACTGGATCCATGACAGCTGGGGAGAATCTTTAGTTTGGGCCGGTGAAAATGTCACGCTGTATAGCAGATATATATATGTGATGTCAGTAATCTATATCAAAAGGGCAACATACTATATAACATGCGCATAGATATATGATAACATAGATTTACCTGACAGAATGTCCAGTGGGTCAAAACGGAATCCGTTATACGCTGTCTCCGGCTAGAGGGTGACCGGGGTCTAAGCTGACCCTAAACTGGGGTCCTAACTAATCCCTCAACCTGGAGGTACTGTTAAAGGTACAGAGGTCCAGGCCACCAGCGTAAACCCTGTCTCCTATCAATCCCTGCCAACTGTATTCTAGTCCTAAGAAGGACCCTGAATACCACCAAAGGGAATGAACAGGTAACGGTTAATGAACAGAAAGACATACAAGAAAGACAAGAAATAAAGTAAATAAAGTCTTACATACAACACTCACACACAGTAGGAACACCTAAGGTCTCAGAGATAAACTATAAGCTATAAGAGTAAAAACAACTAAGGAGCTCTTAGCTTAAGTATTCTCAGAACCGCTTCAGTCTGCTAGACTACATGAATGCTTTCACCGGCGTCTAACACCCAGACTGGCAGGAATATAAAGGAAACTAATTAGAACATAATCAAAAGCAGCCGGGCGAGGCTGGACCTAGTCTTAGCAAAGAGCTAGGTAAAATTAACTCTCTCATTACCAAACACAAAGAAACAGCAGCTCAGCTGTGAGAAGTCAGAATGTGCAATCGCGACGATCTTCGTGGCGATGCACCCATGACAATGCCTGCCCATAATCATCATTGCCTCCCAATCAATATCATTGCCTGCCCATCATCATCAATCATCATTGCCTCCCCATCATCATCATCACCGCCCTCCCCCCACCACCATCACACATACAGCAGACACACACACACACACACAAAGCACCGCACTACACACACACTGATACACAGAGATACAGACACACACACAAACATCTCACCTGCCTGGCGTCTGCGCGCTCACTGCCACAGCCGGCCGCTGAATGATGACATCATTCAGCGGCGCTGCTGTGAGAGGAAGCGCTGGCGTCCTGCAGGCGCCCCCTGGAGCCCGGAGGCGGAGCTGCAGCTGCGGAGGCACGGGGAGAGGTGAGTATTATTGCGCCGTCTGCTGCCGGGGCCCTGAGCAAGCGGGGGGGCCCAGTAGCGGCGCTGACACCACTAACAGGCGCCGGGTTGCCAGATGGCGAGTGGACCCCCCCTCCTTCTCAGGGCCCCGGCACTTGCCCGGGCGTGCCGGGTGCTGACGCCGGCCCTGACGGCAGGGGAGGTGGTTCATATGCTTCATAATAGTGAGATCACAGAAGTCAGAGCAAGTAACATGTGACGCATTTTACACAACTCTGGAATGGTGGCCTGAAAAAGGTGAAGAAGCCTCAACTTCAATACTGTTATAATACGCGTTTGTTCGAGTTTGAAAACAAGTATAGAAATGGGACGTTTAAAAATTTGCAACGGGTGATTTGGAGTGATGACACAAAGTTCAATAGACTAGGCTCTAATTGTTAGGGTCTGCGGAAGCACCAAATATATGATGTGGAGAGTGCGTTCGCAGCCCAGGGTCCACCATGCATGCGGAGCCTGCTGCTAGTAAAATGGCGCAAGAAACGAACTCTGTTATCCCGCAGAGTCGCAAAAATAAACGCCGTAACGCGCTGTGGCAATATGTGCGAACTCTGTTAATCCACAGAGCCGCTAGAAGGAGTGCCGCAGCGCTATATGGCGATGTGTGCGAACTCACTTAACACCACTGAGTCGCAAAATAAACACGCTAGGGCGCTGTCTATCGTTGAAAGCGAACCCTGTTACGTCACAGAGCCGCTGAGACAAACTTCTGTGTCCTGTCAGGCATCCAGGTACACAGTTGACTGCTAAGCGAACATAGAACGTGATCATGCGCTAATGTCCTCGCGGGAGTCACCCGCAATCTATGGCGTCTAGTGTTGAGCGATACTGCTCGATATCTAAAAATATCGGATCGGAATTGTATCGCCGATATCACTAAATATCGTCGATATCCGATTCCGATACCGGAAGTCCCATGTAAGTCTATGGGAACAAAATATCGCAACTAAAAAAACACTTTCTTTCGTTGTAAACACAAAATATACACACATAGAATACATATATATATATATATATATATATATATACATGTCATTGTGACATATATATACATATATTTATAGTTTATACACTTCTACATAGTAAAATAGACTCTGATTCAATTGCCGGGTAAAGCCGTGACATACCCCATAGAAGTCGACGGGCTCGGTGCCGAGTACCCCCAAAACCTCTGGCTCTGTGCGACTCAACTTGGGCGTCACAAACAGGATTCTGTAGCTCGCTATAAGCGAGTCCTGTGTGCCTGAATTGAACTGGTTTTGTGCTTGAGAATTGCTAAAATCATCAGAGAATGTATTTGCCATTTTTCCGCCATATCTGCGTCACGACGAGGCACTGGTGAAGAAGAAGGGCGAGCTCTTCGTGGGTGTACACTCACTCAGTGGCGCGAAAACGATGGCCGACCACTCTAAATGGTACTGCAATGTAAGATCGTGCCCCACAGCTCTTGAGTTCCGCCTCCTCATCCTCCTCAGTGTGCGGAAACTAACACGAAGGTCCCGACTCACTACAAAAGAGGGGCCCTTTCCAGATGCTAATGACACATGTGACTTGGCAGAGATGGCTAATGGACACAAGCAGAAGTGTGAAGGGATGGAGCAGTCAGAGCTCTCCCCCCACGGAAGCGACCCGATCGCCACGGAACCACCGTTGGGCACCCGGCCTGGAAACCCTCCTACGCTGCAAGAAGCGGAGGATACCCTAAGAGGCCTGGCCCGGCACCGGGAGGAGGTCGCCAGGATGGAAGCCAGCTGGCGTGCCCTAAAACTAAACTTGGAGCGGCGCCAATCCCTCTTACCTGAAGTGTCTGTACCGGATGGTGAGGCACCCGTTCTAGTAGAGGAGTTCGTGCGGGCATCCCAGCCCTTGCAATGTGATCCGGTTGACGTTGTCGCAGTGGAGGCACCCGTTCCTGCAAAAAACGCTGCACCGGCAGCACCCCAGATCCCGCTGTCTGCCCCCGTCGCTGAGACAGAAGAAGCGACACCCGTCCTCATGGAGGAGGTCGCGCAGGCACCAGAGGTCTACCTGTCTGTACCGGAGCCCCGACTGTCATCTGTTCCAGAGCCGGCTGCTTCCTCCGCAGGTGAGCGCCGCCAGGACTGTCGGGCACCAGGAGAGCTGCCGCAAACCGGACATCGTAAGCTGCAGTTTGATGGTGGAGACATGGAGATGCTGGTGGAGGAGAATTACAACCGGCATCAGGAGGAAGAGTGGAGACGTTGGGAGAGAGAAGCCGAGCGACAAAGGGAGCAGCGCGAATCCCAGAAGCTTCGCCAACGTCACATCGAGAAGGACCGGGCAGATAAGGACCGGATGAGAAAAGATAAAGGAACCCTGATGGAGCCGCGGCGTAAGGGTGCAGTACGGAGCTTTAAATTGAAAGCTGGTTGGGGCTTCATCCAGGAGCCTGGACTTTATTTAGAAGTGTTTGTGACCCAGCGGGACGTAGAGACTCACCTCCCAGAAGGACACCCGGGGAGGGACCTGTTGCCAGGAGACTTGGTAACTTACACCCGACACTGGGGTTACAATGGATGGTATGCCCTAAATGTCACCAGGTGCGACCCCTGGTCCCCAGAGTGTCAGGAACCTGTGAGACCCTCGGAGCCTTCAGCCTCCCACATCCAGGCCTCTGCACAAGTGCCCACCCCACGCCGTAAATCTCCCCAGCCTCCCTCAGTGGTCTCCTCAGCAGCCCCAGCTATGGACATGATAATGATAGCTGGCCCATACCCGGCGCCTGTTAGGCCCCCAGGGGTTCGTTCAGTCCGGGACATAGGGCTCCAGACCCGGAGGGAGATGAAAGAGGTGGCCACACAGACACAGATAGCGTGTCACGACTTGACTGTACACACGACGTCATCAGGTCCTGGTGGTCCTTGGTGTCTCGGATGTTTGGCAAGCATCAGAAGAGTACCAGGTGGTACCTGGAACACCCCTGCCAAAGAATTATAAATAACCCGGACAGGGTCCCTTTTTGTAAATAGTTAAATTGTTGATGTACCCGGACGGGTGAATGTTCATAAAAAAGTTTTTTAATTTAATAAAAAAAACACACAGTTTTCATTACTTTTATTACAGTCTCATCCTGCGACTCCATCGATCTCCTGTAAAAAAATGAAAAAAAAAAAACAGCAGTATACCACCTGTCCGACGCAGTCCATAGTAACGAGTGTCCCACGACGATCCAGCTCTGCTACATCAGAATGACATCAGAGGCAGGCAGGCAGGAAGAGGCTGTCATCCCGGCGCAGCACAGCTGATTACCTGCTTCCCCGGCGGTGACGTCATCGGACTGACTGCTTTACGGCCGGGATTACCCAGCAGTCACTGCAGTCATCGCGAAAAACTGCATGTGACCGCCAGGGAGAAGATAATGGCGGCCATCAAGCAGTCCAGGACGTGACCGCCGGAGATCTTCTGCCAGGTAAGTGCCGCTGACTCCTGACAGACCCGACCGACGGACACTCACAGTGACAGTGATAAATCCGATTCCGGTATCCGATATGACGAAAATATCGGTACTCGGAATCGAAAGCCCGATACAGCTAATATCGGCCGATACCCGATATTTGCAGTATCGTATCGCTCAACACTAATGGCGTCTGAACGCCAGACCCTGAATACGGCAATCAAACTCCTTACTGGTTATGCCGGTAATCTAGGGCATCTAGGACACCGACCCTAACCAGCTAGCATACCAAACTCCTCACCGATTAAGTCGGTATTCTAGGGGCTTATTTCAGCCAGGCCCTAACCACACAAACGCATGACCACACTGGCGCTAAGCATATAACAGTTGATATTAGCGCATGGCGGCCCAGCCATGCCACCCTTTTATAGTAACAGCTACAGGACCTGCCAGAAACAAGGACCAATGAGAAACTGTTCCAAAACACATGTAGTTTCAGGGCCTTCCTGGCAGACCAATAGGAGCTGCTGCAGTACCTGAACATGTGACCCCTGATCTCCAATGACAGATCTTACCCTGGGCATGCTCAGAAGGATAAACGCATGACTTCGTCCCAAAGACGTCTGCTCCAGTACTGGCTATAATAGCAGATCCAGGAGAGGCAGCAGCAAGTCTCTGCACAGTATTGGAATGGGCAAGATGCTGGGACTGATGTCTCTGCTGAGCAGGCTCCACTGCGGACGGAGATGGATGGGAGACCGAAGCGGGACTGTTTCGAGACTCCCCTTGTGCAGCAGCGGGAACTTGAACCCTAACATTACCCCCCCTCCTAGGGCCCCCCCTTCTTTGGGCCTCGCTGCGCTCAAAGGCTGCGGAGCGTGAACATGCTCGGCAGGCTCCCAGGACCTATCCTCAAGCCCATAACCCCTCCAATCCACCAAATAAAATTTTTTGCCTCGTACCACCTTGCACCCAACAATGGCGTTCACCTCATGATCATCGGTAGATGAACCCGATGTCCTGGCAGATGACTCGGAAAACCGGGACATGGCCACGGGTTTCAGGAGGGACACGTGAAAGGTGTCGGTGATACCAAGGCGAGGCGGAAGGGCTAGGCAGTAAACCACCGGGTTCACCTGCTCAAGAACTTTAAAGGTACCCAAAAAGCGAGATGCCAACTTGGTGGACTCTACAAGTAGCCTGATGTTTCAGGCAGAGAGCCGCACTAGGTTACCAGGAGCAAATGTAGGAGCGGGGCGCCGATGGGCATCGGCCGAAGATCTCATCCTCTCTTTGGAGGCCTGAATGGCATCCTGGGTGCGGTCCCAAATGTCCCGTGCCTCCACAGCCCAGTCTGCCTCCCTGGAATCGGCAGAAGACACGGGCATGGGCACTGGTACCCGGGAATGCTGACCGTAGTTCAGGAGGAATGGGGTCTGTCCGGTGGAGTCAGCCACAGCATTATTTAGAGCGAACTCAGCCCACGGTAGTAAGGATGCCCAGTCATCCTGCCTGGCAGAGACAAAATTTCGCAAGTATGTGACCAAGGTCTGGTTGGCCCTCTCTACCAACCCATTAGTCTCGGGATGGTATGCAGAGGAGAGATTCAACTCAATGCTGAGTAAATGACACAGCTCTCTCCAGAACCGAGACGCAAACTGGGGACCTCGATCACTGACAATTTTGTCTTGTATACCGTGTAGGCGGAAAATATGCCTAATGAATAATGCTGCCAAGGCCCGTGCAGACGGTAACCGTAGTAACGGCACCAAGTGCACCATTTTGGAGAAGTGGTCGGTTATCACCCAGATGATGGTGCAGCCCCGTGACTTGGGTAAGCTCACCACAAAATCCATCCCAACCATCTCCCAGGGCCTGTCTGCCACCGGCAAAGGGAAAAGTAACCCAGCTGGCTGTTGTCGAGGGGACTTATTCTTGGTGCAGGAGACGCACGCCTGAACGTTTTTCCCTGACGTCACGGACCATATGTGGCCACCAATATGTCCTCGCCAGCAACTCAGATGTCCTCTTTGCCCCAAAATGTCCACCCACCCTGGACGAGTGTGTCCAAGAGAGTACCTCCGGTCGCAAATTGATGGGCACAAAAGTCTTGCCTGGAGGCACAGACTCGAGCGAAACCGGGGCCACAGTTCTTAGGCTCTCTGTGGGGACAATCAGCCGAGGCTCCTCCTCCACCTCCTCAGAGGACACCACGGAGCGAGACAGAGCATCGGCACGAATGTTCTTCTCCCCGGATAGAAAATGGAGGGTGAAATGGAACCGGGAGAAGAACAGGGACCATCTGGCCTGGCGGGAATTTAGCCGCTGGGAGGTCTGTAAATAGACCAAATTTTTGTGGTCAGTGAACACTTGAAAGGGAAAGCGAGCCCCCTCCAGGAGATGTCTCCACTCGGAAAAGGCCAACTTCATGGCTAGCAACTCCCTATCCCCAATGGAATAATTCCTCTCCGCTGGTGTGAAGGTTATGGAGAAGAAGCAAGGATGTTTACGACCTTGAGCATCCTTTTGGAAAAGGACTGCTCCAGCACCAACGGACGAGGCATCTACCTCCAATATAAAAGGTTTATCAACCTCAGGACAATGTAAGTTAGGAGCGCTAGCAAAATGGGACTTGATTGAAGTAAAGGCCTTGGAGACCTCCTCTGACCACAATTTGGGATTGGCTCCCTTCTTCGTGAGGGCTACCAAGGGAGTGGAGATGAGTAAAGATGATATAGCCCAGGAATGGCAGAGACTCCTGCTCAAACACACACTTCTCCAACTTCGCATATAAGGAATTTGCCCGCAAGAGGTCGAAAACCCTGCAACCATCTCTCCGGTGGGTGTCCATAGCTGGAGAAAAGATGAGAATGTCATCCAGATAGACTACCACAGAGGTGGCAAGCATGTCCCGGAAGATGTCATTTACGAAATCTTGGAAGACGGCTGGAGCATTACAGAGCCCGAACGGCATCACTAGGTATTCGTAATGTCCATCTCTGGTATTGAACGCCGTCTTCCATTCGTCCCCCTCACGGATGCGGATCAGGTTATAGGCACCACGAAGATCCAGCTTAGTAAATACCCTTGGTCCCCGGAGCCTATCAAAGAGCTCAGATATTAGAGGCAAAGGATATTTGTTCTTAACGGTAATGGCGTTAAGACCCCTATAGTCTATACACGGTCGTAATTCTCCATTCTTCTTCTGCACGAAGAAAAATCCTGCCCCTGCTGGACACTAATAGCTGCAAATGGGTATGAAAGAAACAAGGGAAAAAGAGGCTAACGGATTGAGAAATTAAAGGAAATGTCAAGTTTGGAGTATGAAGCCTGATGATATGGGGATGTTTCACAGCCAAAGGCATTGGATGTTTGACCAGCATCGATGGTGGTCTCAATGCTGAGCTTTATGTGAGTATTCTACAAGATGAGTTACTTTGTACACTCACATACGAGATAGTGTTCTAACAGGACAACAACACAAAACATACATCGAGTTGAAGAAGAAATGGTTCATTGACCATGAATTAAAGGTGCTGAAATGGCCCCCACAGTCCCCAGACCTCAACCCAATCAAACACTTGTGTGTAGAATTGAAGAAAAAACTTTATACGTACCGAAGCGAGTCGACCCGTTTACGCTAACTTTGGGAATGTGTAGAAGAGACCTGAGATCAAATTTCGGTCTATCTGTGTTTGAATCTGATCAACAGCATGCCCAGAAGGATTCAAGAAGTGTTTAAACATAAAGGTGGATTTACAAAATGCTTACAAAATACAATACAGTGACATGACAAGAATCTGCCTAAGGCCAAAGTCACACTAGCGAGAAATACGGACGAGCGCTCTGTGAGAAAAAAATTGCATAGCACTCGGACCAATGTTAATCTATGGGGCAGCTCCCATCATCCAATTTTTTCTCGGCTGTATTATACATGTATATCGGCCGAGAATGGCCAATGCAAGTCTATGGGTTAGAGAAAAAATCAGATTACACACGGACTATCAGTGTGACTTGTGAGGAATACGGAAGACTTTTCCAGGTGACAGGAAATTCAATCATCCATTATCAGGAAGTTTTGGCTTGCAAATTACCCTGGCGCAGTGGAGAGCAAACCGGGAAGCATGCCTCCACGGAGTGTAGCATCATGTCCAGACATATAAATGTCGAGATTCTGATAGTTCTGGTCCAGGAGAGGCCAGAACTTTGGGACCAATGCGACGCACATTATGCAGACCGCACACCGAAGGAGGCTGCATGGAGGTAATCTGTGCCCACATGTGCCCCGATTTTGAGGAAAGACCTCCTGAGGTCCAGCAAGAAATTAGTAAGCACAATTCTAAAAATGTTCAATAAGTTTTGCATGAGGTAACAAATTACCATAACCACATGATATGTGATGTGTTTAGTAATATGTGTCATATTTCAGACTATGCACATGCTCAAAGTGGCAGCCCCCATTACACTGAAGCCTACATGTTGTAAGCCACTCAATGTGATTGATAGTTAATTATTTTTATTTTTTCTTTGCAGTGACTGATGTCACTGGACATTGGCGGAGTTTCCGGGACCAGTAGCGGTGGGAACGGCAACATTTTGGGCAGAGTGGCGATGCAGCCCCCAAGAAAAGAAAATATATATATTATGACCGCCTCAATTTTCTGGTACCGGTGATGGATCTCAGACTGTAAGTGCATGCTTGACCCTACATTTTTTACACATGCTCTAACTGGAATATTTTAACTTGTTTCTAATTTCAAATTTTTCTTGAACAACAGAACGGAGTCAAACCTAACGGAAAGGGAGACAGCTTCTGACTTCGAGATCAACATTGACTCCGTTGATGAAGGTGGCGAAGTGGCTGGCCCATCTTCGGCACCAACAGACAGCAACCAGCCACCACCACCACCAGCAGTATCTTCTGTCACACAGGAGGTTAATCCCAAGGATGAGGAAGGGGCCCACAGCAGCAGTCCAACCATGCCTCTGGATATTTCACCCCAGCCTTCAGCAATAACACGCCGTGGTTGGTGCAGAAGGGTGCTTTCCACCACTGGCACAAGGAGGCAAGTTGACACAGGGGAGTTGGACTATTTGTCCAGGGCTGCCCATGACAATGGGAAGGAAGTGTACTTCCACAGTCTAGCACGCTGATTGTGGCCCCTTCCACGTTCGGTGAGACTGCGGGCCACAGGTGCCATACAAATCCTCATTGATGCGTGCACACCCCCAAACAACCCAACTGCTGTGTTTCTGTTTCTGGAAAGATGGCAAATGTCATCAAGCAACCTTCTGCCACTGCAAAATATTCCAGAACAGCAGGCAGGAACAGTCGCTGCAGCACCTCCGCAACATATGGCATCCCAGACACAGTCCACCCAAACCCAACAACAACCCCAACCTGGACACATGTATGAGTATCCAGCACCTGCCCAATATGGACACTTGAGCAGCCACTGTTGGAGGCTGGTCCCAACATGTGTCTGCTCAACATGGCAATATTAGAGAGAATGACCAAATGGATCACTCCTTTACCCTGGAGATAATGCAGCCATACCCTCCACCCCACTATTATGGTCAGCCACAGGATCAAGCCTTGGTCCAGAATCCAAGAAGAAAAGGTAGCACACTGTAGCGCTATAGCTTGCAAACACGAAATATGAAAAATATGAAAAATGAATTACATCATTACCTTAGAAATATGAAAAATTGAGAAGTCTTAGCGCATAAGATGGCCAAATTATGTGAGCCTGATAGCCACGTCAAGGCTCTTCTCGTATATCAGGTCCCTAACTAATTCATTTTTCATATTTTTCATATTTCGTGTTTGCTCCAGTTAGAGCATGTGTAAAAAATGTGGGGTCTTCTTGTATGTATATGAGTTGGTGACTCTGGGTTTTTAGCACCTGTTCACACTGAATCTAAGTTTGGATGTGCTGGTCAGTTTTTTGATATGTATTCATTTACCTTCTGCCTGAGCACTCCACCTGGTGGTCACAGGCCTTTTAATTACAGCAGGTTCATCACCCCTCCACAGAGATGTAGATTTTAGTCTGAAAGAGGATTCATAGGTTACCATGCAGACAGACTTTTCTAAAGCGAGGATAGGCATTAGTTAGGGACCTGATATACGAGAAGAGCCTTGACGTGGCTATCAGGCTCACATAATTTGGCCATCTTATGCGCTAAGACTTCTCAATTTTTCATATTTCTAAGGTAATGATGTAATTCATTTTTCATATTTTTCATATTTCGTGTTTGCAAGCTATAGCGCTACAGTGTGCTACCTTTTCTTCTTGTATGTATATGAGTTGGTGACTCTAGGTTTAGCACCTGTTCACACTGAATCTAAGTTTGGATGTGCCGGTCAGTATTTTGATATGTATTCATTTACCTTCTGCCTGAGCACTCCACCTGGTGGTCACAGGCCTTTTAATTACAGCAGGTTCATCACCCCTCCACAGAGATGTAGATTTTAGTCTGAAAAGAGGATTCATAGGTTCCCATGCAGACAGACTTTTCTAAAGCGAGGATAGGCATTAGTTAGGGACCTGATATACGAGAAGAGCCTTGACGTGGCTATCAGGCTCACATAATTTGGCCATCTTATGCGCTAAGACTTCTCAATTTTTCATATTTCTAAGGTAATGATGTAATTCATTTTTCATATTTTTCATATTTCGTGTTTGCAGCTATAGCGCTACAGTGTGCTACCTTTTCTTCTTGTATGTATATGAGTTGGTGACTCTAGGTTTAGCACCTGTTCACACTGAATCTAAGTTTGGATGTGCCGGTCAGTTTTTTGATAGCATTAACCTTCGCTCGGGATATTCACCCCAGCCTTCAGCATTAATCACCCCGTGGTTGGTAGTCGAAAGGGTGCTTTCCCCACTAGACACAAGGAGGAAAGGGCTTACTAGGGACCTGATATTTGCAGGGCCTGCCATGGTCACAATTGGAATGGAAGGACTTCCATCATTCTAGCAAGATGATTTCCCTTCCAATTTCTATTCGTGTTGCAAGCTTAGCGCTACAGGTGCTACATTTCTTCATTGATGGTGCACTCTAAACACCTTCAACTGCATCTGTTTTGATTTCGGAGTTTTGATATGTCATCAGTAACCTTCTGCCTGCAAAATTCCAGATCACAGGCTATACACAGTTGCTGCAGCCCTCCCAAGATATGAGTCTGACAAGGGGCATCAAACCCAACAACAACTTTCAACTGGAGAAGTATGAGTTAGGGACCTGAATATGGACACCTTGGGGGCAGCTCACATGTTGGAGGCTGTCCCAACATGTTCTCTCAACTAGGTAATGATGTAATATCAATTGACATAATGGATCACTGCCTTTTACCTCTTGAGTATAATGGTGACCAGTTACACCTCACACGCACTATTTGGTCAGCCGTCAGGATATTGGTCCAGAATCCAGCCTAGCCATCTGCCATACCACAGGTTAACAGTCAGGTTGGGCAACCACCTAGGCCTAGTTCGTCATATGCTGGCCTCTTGCCATCACCACCACCCTCAACCTACCACAACCTGTATTGTTTTGTTTTGGCTGTCCTGTAAGGTTTTATTTTTGTGGTTTTATTATTTGCGTTGTCCTTTAAAACTTTAATATTGGCCCTGGTTAGTAGGCCTAAACTACCATATGATGTTAATATGGTGTATTTATGGTACCAAAATTTTTTTTGAGTAAAACCATAGAAAACAATATGAGTGTGATGTATTATTAGGACAACATACATTATGTGATTTGTATCAAAGTCTATACATAGGTTTGTGCAAAAAAAACACACTTCAAACAGTAACATTACTATATTTAATTTCTAAGAAAGGGAAAAATCACTACATAGAAACAGCATTGTGTTGCCAGGGAGTAGATCCCTCAGGTGAAACAAAATAATTGGTTAATATATCACGCACTTTTAGCCCAGATTGCTGTTTACGTGGATGAATGACATGTGCAGCAGCCAAGTTAGTATTTGCATACTCCACTTCATCACCACCATTGGATGGACGGTCATGGTATCTGGTGAAGTTGTGAAGTACTACACACCTTTTATCACAACATTTACATTGCTTTCACCAAGCTGAATGGCGGACTGCATGACCCGCCATTTGGCACAGAGAATGCCGAATGCACACTCCATCAGACGTCTGGCACAGGAAAGACAAAAATGAAAGATCCTACGCCGGTGGTCCAGGCCTCTCCGTGGATAGTGCCTCATGAGGTTGCGTGATTACTGAAAGCCTCATCTGCAACCATCGCGTAAGGCACCACTTGAATAGTAGACCTGGTAAGTAACGTGGGGGTGGGAGGTCCAACTTATTATTGCGCAGCCCCGACCCATAATGGAAGAATTGAAGACTCTGGAATCTCCAGTTCTTCCATAGGCCCCAATATCTACAATTATAAACCTGTAGGCACTATTGACCAGGGCCAACAGCATTACAGAAAAATACTGTTTATAATTATAATATTGGGACCCTAAGTTCAGTGGCTTACGCACACGGATGTGCTTCCCATCCAGGGCTCCAATACAGTGTGGAAACTGTCCTGAAATCCACGAACTATACACAACCAGTCTTCCATTTTGGGCTCAGACATGACCACTTGATGGATTCGGGACCAGATTTCCGAGCACGTACACTGGACAATGCCTGAATGGTTGACTTTCCAATTAAAAATTCTAAATGCTGTGCCGCATATGAGAGGCTAGTGGAAAGGAAGCTAAAAATAAAACAAAAAGAAAAAAAAATAGAAGCCTGGCAACCAAATACCAGTTTAATCATTGCTCAAAGTTATAGTCTATAACTAATAAACCATGCATTAGCAAAAATAAATTACATGCAATGACTTTGGTCTTTATTATACAAGCATATATTGTAAATGTACAAATGTGTTTTTTTAAACATACAAAAAAAAGAGCTAAAGAAGTAAGGTACAAGGCCATGAAATTAACTAGGGTGTTTCAAACATCATCAACATAGAGGTTTAATACATACCGTAACGTAAGGATAAGCCGCTCCTCTGCAGAAATACGTTTGCCATCCTGATGTCCTTAAAGGTAATCCCAGGGCGCACAATCTCCAGCAAAATATGAAATGTTGCAAGGCTCATCAGACAATATTGAAAAACTTGTCTGGATTACTAGCAGAGATGTATAGACACGGTGGAAATGGCCTTTAGTGAGCCGTCTCCTCAAAAGCGGATGGACCCACATTATCTCCGCCTCCTCGGATCCACAATCACTGGGTATGGTTCCCCAAAACGTCGGGACAAAACCCAGTTGTAAAGCACCCGCTAAGTTGTGTTAAAAGTAAGTCTGTCTGACATGTTTATCACAAATCAGAACTAACACAACAGAAGCACGGACTCTACTGCAAAGATTGGAGCTCCCACCTGTTGTAGAGTCAATAAATAGGGTTCTTGATGATGATTTAAATTACTTTCAAGCCTAAAAACGTTATATGTCCATTTTGCAAGCCGACGAGAAAATCTCGCTATACTGATACCATACGAATGTCACACGGATGTCACATGAGCTTAGATGTGAGGAAATCGCATCCTCGCATTGCACACGGGTGACATACAGATCACTATTCAGGGAACATTTGTGCGAGTCTCATCTGTGAAAAATGGACCGATTTTTTATACGTTGTGTCTGTGTGACTCCGGCCCAGCTAATCATATGCTAAATAGTTGCAAGTCAAATTTAAGTATGAGATGTCCAAGATGATTGGCTTTAAAATGATGACAGTCTCAAGCTTAAAGCAGAAGTGGATAATGAGATACGGAGCATGAAAGTCAAAAGTTCAAAACCATTGTTTTCCTTTTGCTCCTCACTGCACATAGGTGTCATGAAGAGTGAATATGGTTAATTTGACCTTAATGGCTTTTTGAAACTGTTCTCTAAGATCGTGTCGCTGTAATTGATTAACCTCCAATAGAAAGCGTTAGAGATGGGCAAATCTCCCAGTTTCACTGAACACGGCAGACAGATTATATTTCATCTGGATAAATTTGGTTTGAATCAAAATTCTCACAATTTCCATAAGGAAAGGTAAAAAATTCCCTTTCTATTCATCTTTCAACATGTGTTCTGCCTCTTCCTTCACCGACACAGCGGTCTTTCATTTTTGTTTTCTAGTACCGTTGTTCCATTCTCTAGCACTAAGGCCATTCCAGCATTGAGGCCTGTGATTAATTTCAGTACCAGTATATGGCAAAGGATTAAGACAAAACCCATACCAATGACCCATGAACAGGTTGGAGCTATAATAGAGGCTGCAGAAGAGTGCAAGAAGGTGAGATTTTTGTCCCTCAATAACATCAATATATCTAGATTTGTGTGAGTAGATTCCTTAAAAATTAGGACTCTGGTGAATCAGAATTTTTTTAACAATTTGTAATTAGTTTGATTCATTACAAATCAACTTACTCATCTCTATTTGTGGACCAGTTACACTGTTCTGAGTTTTCATAAAGCAGAGGACAGGCTGCCTTTTAGCATGGTCAGTAAAGATAAGCTGGTTAGCCAAAATTTGAATTCACCTGTCTGTGTGGATTTCAAAGGAAAATTGATTAGCAGAGGATTTAGTGTTCCTTATTATTCTTTGCGGTCTCTCTGGTCCCCAAAAGAATATCAATCATATTTAAAAAAAAAAAATCATGAAAGTCACCTCCTCGATGACCTCTCCGGCTCCTCTGCTGCTCACTCCAACTGTCCAGTCCTTAAGGTCACAGCGAATGTGGTGATGTCATATGTCTTGGGTCTGAATTTGTGGGCATGCACAGATTCTGAGCACAGATTCTTCCTGGACCTAGAAAAAACAGAAGCCTTGACCTTGCAACCGAGGAATGTTGATTTCACTTCTGCAGATGCTGATCTAAAGAAATAATGGGGACTAGACGAGTGATGGATCAAAAGGGCTGGGGAAGTGATTAGAATAGAAGTCTTCAGAGGCTGGACAGACATTTGTCTGGGATGATTTAGTGAATCCTGCTTTAAGCAAGGGGTTGGACCAGATGGCCCAGGAGGTCCCTTCCAACTCTGCGATTCTATGATTCTTTGATTCTATGAGGGTTTTTTTAATTTTAATTGTTCAGAAAAACCATGTAGAAATTAATTTAAAAAAATCAGCATTTTGACAAATTAGGATTTTTGTAAAATTCAAGTAGGATTCAATTTCCATTTAAACTAATTTGCTCATATCTATTGGTCAGGTATCTAAATCTGTTGTGAACACTCCTGAGGCGACTTCTGAGCTGGGGCTCCCTCCGGTGCTTGCTGAGGGTAATGAACTAATTGCTGAATGGCTTTCAGCTGGCTCTGAATGGTCTGATATAAGTGACCTGAGTTCCCATCAGCCTTTCCGGTAATCAATTGTTCTTCCTGGTCTTGCTTGGAGCTCAGCTTGCATTCCTGCTCTCATTCAGATAAGTGATTTGCTGCTTTTTTTCCTCTGGTTGGATTTTCCTTGCTGTTTTGTTGCTTGCAGTAGACTTCAGCCTGGTCCCCTTTTGGGGCCTGGTGCAGCAATTGTGCTCATTTTGTGTTTGCACTTTTGCTCTGTTCCTTTGTCACTTTTTATTTGCTGAATTGCTGTGTGTTACACCAGAGATCTGATTTAGATGGTAGAGATCGTGTGATCTCAGGTTTTTTGTTTATCAGAAGTGTTGGTATTTTTGTCAGGGTTTTTTTGGGTTGCAGTCACAATTCTTTCCTATACTTTTCTATCTACACTGATAGGGCCCCAGCGTTTGCTCATTCTATTTTCTATCTGTGTCCATATTTTCTTCTTGTTTAACTGCCATTACATGTTTGGGGGCTTCCTATTTCTTTGGAGGTTCTGCTACGGAGCAGATAGCTTTCATCTTTCTGCCTTTAGGTGTAGCTATCTCTCCGGCTGTGACGAGGCGTCTAGGATCACTGTAGGTACGCTCCACGGCTACTTCTAGTGTTGCGGTTAGTTTAAGATCCTGCAATCCAATAGGTTCCAGCCTCTCTGGTGTATTGCTACTTTGCTATTTCTCCTCAGCTACCGAAACATAACAGTATTACCGGCCAAACTGAAAATTATATGGTACTCAACAGAAGGGAAAAATAGTAAAGGAAAAAAAGGGAGTTGTCAGAAATTTATTTATTTTTCTGTTTGTTGCATTTTTTCCCTTTTTTTCTCTGGGTGCTGAGGAGGAATTTAATTTTTTTTCCTCTATGGAGTTTGCACAGTTGTCTGGCCATGTGGACCAGCTTGCCGCTGAGGTTCGGAGTATTGCTACCAATCTTGCTAGGTTGCCGGTAGTGGAACCTAGGATCCCCATGCCAGATTTGCTTTTTGGGTGATCGGTCCAAATTTCAGAATTTTAAAATTAACTGCAAGTTGTTATTTGCCTTGAAGCCTAAGTCCTCAGGGAACACAGCACAGCAGGTTCAAATTGTCATCTCTCTGCTGCGCGGCGACCCTCAGGATTGGGTTTTTCCCTGACACCTGGGTATCCTGTTTTGAATGATGTTGATGTATTTTTTCAGGCTCTGGGGTTATTGTACGATGAACCTAATGTCACTGATCAAGCTGAAAAGACCTTGTTGGCATTAAATCAGGATCGTGATGACGCTGAGCTGTACTGTCAGAAATTTCAAAAGTGGGCAGTCCTGACCAAATGGAATGATGATGCTTTGGCAGCCCTTTTTCGGAAGGGTCTGTCAGAAAATGTAAAGAACGTTATGGTGGGATTTCCTGTTCTCTCTGGTCTCAATGATTCTATGTCTTTGGCTATTCAAATTGACAGACGTTTGCGTGGGCTCAGAGGTATGCGTGAGATGGTGTTGCCTTGTGAGCCAGCTCCTGAGCCCATGCAGTGTGATGGAGTGACTTCTGGGGCTCAGTTTCATGAGTTTCGAAAGCGCAATGGGTTGTGTTTCTACTGTGGTGGTGCTTCTTATGCTGTTTCCGTCTGCCCTAAGCGGGGAAGACGTTGTGTGCGCTCAGTTGTCTTGGGTAGTGTTCAGAAATTTCTGTTGACTGTTACCCTGATTTGCTCCATGTCCACATTTTTGGCTCAGGCTTTTGTTGATTCAGGAGTAGCTATTAACCTGATGGATTTTGACTTTGCTAAACGTTGTGGGTTTCCCATGATACCCTGCGGAAGTCTATTCCTTTGCTGGGCATTGATTCTACCCCTTTGGCGGAGAATAAACCCCAGTTTTCTACTCAGGTGATAATGAAGGTTGAACCAGATCATCAGGAGACTTGCAAATTTCTGGTGTTGCATAATCTGCATGACATTATTGTACTGGGTTTCACTTGGTTACAGACTCATAATCCTGTTTTGGATTGGAAATCTGTGTCTGTGACCAGTTGGGGCTGCCAATGTGTTAATACTGACACTCCTGTTTTTTCTGCCTCTCCCCAGTCTCAGGATGTCCCTGACTTTTTGACTGATTTTTCGGATGTGTTAAGTGAGAGTAAGTCTGCATCCTAACCTCCTCACAGGAGCTATGACTGCGCTATTGAGTTAGTGCCTGGTGGTAAATTTCCTAAAGGGCGGCTTTTTAATTTTTCTGTACCTGAACACGATGGTATGCGATCTTATATCAAGGAGTCTTTGGAGAAGGGTCATATCAGACCATCCTCTTCACCCTTGGGCGCCGGTTTTTTCTTTGTGGCAAAAAGGATGGTTCATTGAGGCCGTGTATTGATTATCGCCTCCTGAATAAAATCACTGTTAAATATCAATATCCGTTACCCTTGATTTCTGACCTATTTTCCAGAGTGAAAAGTGCTGGTTGGTTTACCAAGCTTGACCTCAGGGGGCGTATAACCTTATTCGCATTAAGCATGGGGATGAATGGAAGACGGCGTTTAATACCCCAGAGGGGCATTTTGAGTACCTAGTGATGCCTTATGGGTTACTAATGCCCCTTCTGTCTTCCAATCCTTCATGAATTATATTTTCAGGGATTTTGCGGATACATTTCTGATCGTTTATTTGGATGATATCTTGATTTTTTCCAACGACTGGGACTCTCATGTGAAACATGTTCGGACTGTGTTCCAGATTTTGAGAGAGAATGCACTGTATGTGAAGGGATCAAAGTGTCTTTTTGGCGTACAGAAGGTCTCATTTCTGGGATTCATTTTGTCTCCGTCTGTTATTGAAATGTTCGGTGTTGGTATTTTTGTCAGGGTTTTTTTCAGTTTTGGATTCAGTAATTACCTTCCTATCCTTTTCTATTTAGTCAGTTTGGGCCCCAGCTTTGCTCTTACTATTTTCTTTCTGTGTCAGTATTTCATCTTGTCTAACCGCCATTACATTGTTTTTGGGGGCTTTCTATGTTCTTTGGGGATCTGCTCCGGGGCAGATAGCTTTCCTATTTCTATCTTTAGGTGTAGTTAGTTTCTCAGGCTGTGACGAGCTTCTAGGACCAACGTAGGACGCTCATGCTGCCTCTATTTGTGGTATCAGGACTGCAATAATGTACTGCTGTGTGATTGCCTTTTTTACTGCACTCCTCAGCTACGAAAACAAACAGGTTTCAGCCTCTTGGTGGTTTGTACTTTAGCATATTTTTGTATTTCCATAGCTACGAAAATAACAAAATCATACAGTAAAAATATCAAAAAAGACTGCAATAATGGCTGCTGCTGACAATGATGTCAGCTTGCCTTTGCTCTCGTGCATCAATCAAAGCTGTAGACTTGCCAATGAGGCAGACTGCACAGGACTGGCCTGTGAGTTTTACAATATTGCAATAATTATACTTTTTGAAGCATATAGCAAAATGAGAAAAGAAAGGTTATAGTACCATTTCTATCACAGTTGTGACAATCTATAATAAGATCAGAAAATGTTACTACAATAAAGATTATTTCTAAAAAAAAAATGAAATAAGTATTTCTAAAATGAACAGCATAAGATTTTTTTTCCTTAAGGGTCACCTTTAAATTGAAGAGCCAGACAATAAATCATCATTACTCGTGATTTAAACTGCTGCCATAATTTAATAGATTAGAAGGTATTTAAGTAGTAATAAAATACAACTCAGTATTTTATTTGATGCTTTACACTCTCATGATCATTTTTTCTGGCTGTGCTATTAACCCGTACACACGTGAAATACCAAAAGAATTTAGAACTGTTCAAACAGTCCTTATGACCTTCTGTGCCATGATTCTGAATAGATTATATTGCACGGTGTTACAGATAAAATATTTTAGATTATGATATTGATGTTTTCATATGCTCTATGATTTTTGCCTTCATTAAAGGGCACTGTATTTCCAGGAAGAGTCCAGCTACAATTCTTCAAAGTGAAACCTCTCTCCTGTCCACTGTTGGCTCTTTGCACTGAACACTTTGTTATCTTTAATAAGTATGAATAAAGAAAATCTAGCTATCTTGTGCACAAGACAAATAATGTAAATTTAAGATATAAAGCAAAGTGTGTGTTACAGTGAAGCTTGAAAGTTTGTGACCCTTCAGAATTTTCCATATTTCTGTATAAATTTTACTTAACCCATTCCAGACGTTCTATATATGTACGGTGATGTGGGAGCTGCGTTCCCAAAACCACCGTACATACAAGGCCTTCTCACTAAATTAGAATATCATCAAAATTTAATTTATTTCAGTTCTTTAATATGAAAGTGAAACTGATATATTATACATAGTGATGATTGAATAGTGAGAAATTCGAATTCGGGAAAATCGGCACAAATAATTTCTAATATCCGTGTATTCGTACCATATAATGAATCCAATGCAAGTCGAAGGGAAAACCGAATATTTTTCTGCTGTAACCAACAAACAGTTCTGGGGGTAAAGGAAAAAAGCTGAAATTGATGGGAAAAGCTAAATCCAAATAGGAACAGCAAGAAGAAGATGCCTGCATTCCTTTCTGACTCACATATGGTATCTGGGAATAATGTTGTCAGATTATTGTGCCGGTTTTATGGATCTAAAAAGACCTACCAAACTAAACCTAATTTATTTTTTAAAGGGAAAAATGCTAAGAAACATTTTTTCTATTCGTGCGAGTAACAAATATTGCCAAATGTATTCGCTCATCACTAATTATATAGAGTCATTACAAATAGAGTGAACTATTTCAAGTGTTTATTTCTGTTAATGTTAATGATTATGGCTTACAGCCAATGAAAATCCAAAAGTCATTATCTCAGTAAATTAAAATGCAAATGCTTCCGAAGCATTTAAAAAGGTTCCTTAGTCTGTTTCAGTAGACTCCACAATCATGGGGAAGACTGTTGACTTGACAGATATCTTGAAGTCAGTCATTGACACACTCCACAAGGAGGTTAAGCCACAAAAAGGTCATCGCTAAAGAAGCTGGCTGTTCACAGAGTGCTGTATCTAAGCATATTAATGGAAAGTTGAATGGAAAGAAAAAGTGTGGTAGAAAAAGGTGCAGAAGCAACCAGGATAACTGCAGCCTTGAAAGGATTGGTAAGAAAAGGCCATTCAAAAATTTGGGGGAGATTCACAAGAAATAGATGGTGTTACACCCGGTCCCAGTGCTGGCTCTGCATTCCGTTCTGGTCACTCACCTCTTGCTCTTCAAGCTGTCCCTGTACAGCAACGAGCTCCCTGTCTGGGGTCTCATGCTCTCTCTGCTTCTCAGCGTCCTGCTCCCTCACCCATTCTCTGGAATGCTGTCAGCAGATCTCCAGAGAAAGCTATTAGGATGCAAGCGTGCACTCCTCTGGTTTCTTAAAGGGACAGCGTGAATTTTTTGAATTTGGTTATTATACAAAGGCAGCGCACTGATTACTATTTCTGGTCTCTCCTCCATAGGGAGAGTGCCGGAGCAAGGAGTATCTACAATTGCTACATCTGGTTCTGTCTCTGACCTGTCTGCGCTGCATTAGCAGTCTCTGTGCACTTGCTCATACTATTTGTCTCCACAGAGTATCAGTTTCCTGTATCCTGCTATCCTGATAACCTCTGCAATCACTTGTTCAAGTGTCATCCCGTTCTGCCAACACCCATTCGAATCCGTGGACTGTGACAAGGTCTTCCATTATATCTGTTACCCCTTTTTGTCCCACTGGGACAGATGCCAAGTGTCTGGTGTCTAACTGGAGGTAGCACCTGTGTACTTCGGCTATTCCACTCTAGTCCTGTTCGAGGGGCCTTACTACAGGTCCCCGGGGCTCACTAGTTAGGCTCCCTTCGGAGACCCCGGACCATGGTCCCGAGGTTCCATTTTAAAAATAAAAAAACTAATGTGAACTTCACCATCTCTGCCTCCGCTTCCATTCATTACAGACTGCTGCTGGAGTCATTGCTTCAAGAGCCACCACACACAGAGGTATCCGGGATATGGGCTTCAAGTGTCACATCCTTTTGTCAAGCCACTCATGAACAATAGACAATGCCAGAAGCATCTTACCGGGGCCAAGGAGAAAAAGAACGAGAATGCTGCTCAGTGGTCCAAGGTGTTGTTTTCAAATGAAAGTAAATTTTGCATTTCATTTGGAAATCAAGGTCGCAGAGTCTGGAGTAAGAGTGGAGAGGCAATAAATCCAAGCTGCGGTCTAGTGTGAAGTTTCCACAATCAGTGATAGTTTGTGAAGCCTTGCCATCTGCTGTTTTAGGTCCACTGTGTTTTATCAAGACCAAAGTCAGTGCAGCCATCTACCAGCACTTAATAAGTTTATTAGCATTATTAAGTTTATTATTATTAATATAAGTTAATAATTAAGTTAGAGCACTTAATAATAATAATCTTTATTTTTATATAGCGCTAACATATTCCGCAGCGCTTTACAGTTTGCGCACATTATCATCGCTGTCCCCGATGGGGCTCACAATCTAAATTCCTTATCAGTATGTCTTTGGAATGTGGGAGGAAACCGGAGTACCCAGAGAAAACCCACACAAACACAGGGAGAACATACAAACTCCTTGCAGATGTTATCCTTGTTATGATTTGAACCCAGGACATGAGCTGCAAAGCTGCAGTGCTATCCACTGAGCCTCCGTGCTGCCCACTTTCTGCTTCCCTCTGCCGACAAGCTTTTTGGGGATGGAAATTTCATTCTCTAGGAGGACTTGGCACCTGTCCACACTGCC
Organism: Oophaga sylvatica; assembly: GCA_033576555.1. Lineage (NCBI taxonomy): Eukaryota > Metazoa > Chordata > Amphibia > Anura > Dendrobatidae > Oophaga > Oophaga sylvatica. Next base: position 195,022,872 of record JARQOD010000002.1, read on the forward strand.
AAAAGTACTAATTCCTGGTTTAAAAAACACAGTATCACTGTGCTTGATTGGCCAGCAAACTCGCCTGACTTTAACCACATAATGATTTTAAAATCTTTTTTCAAGCTTGTGTTATAAAATATTCTAATTTACTGAGATAAAGATTTTTGGATTTTCATTGGCTGTAATCCATAATCATCAACACAAACAGAAATAAACACTTGAAATAGATCACTCTGTTTGCAATGACTATATAATATATGAGTTTCATTTTTTGTATTGAAGAAATGAAATAAATTAACTTTTTGATGATATTCTAATTTAGTGAGAAGCACTTGTATACTTGTTCTCGATTGTGTGGGCTCGCACTGAGCACCGCCACAATCAAGTGCGGTGTCAGCTCTGTATGACCCACTCCACAAGGAGGTTAAGTCACAAAAGGTCATCGCTAAAGAAGCTGGCTGTTCACAAAGTGCTGTATCTAAGCATATTAATGGAAAGTTGAGTGGAAAGAAAAACTGTGGTAGAAAAAGTGCAGATCTGTATGAGAGATGACTCCCTGCAACAATGCCAAGGACCCAATCTATTTAACTGGCCCAATAGGTAACCCCTTCTGTGAACACTGCAAAAAAAAATGAGGCAAAAAACTTTTATGATCATACTCCCAAACAAAAAATTCAATAAAGCGTGATAAAAAGATACATGTAAATAATGTACAGCTAAAAACACAATCTTTTCCCCCTAAAAACAAGCCACCATACAGCTCCATCAGCAGCAAAATAAAAAAGTTATAGCTCACAGAATAAAGCAAGGCAAATTCAAAGCAATGCAAAAATGATGATTTTTTTCTATAAAATAACTTTCTCCTCAGCTCTCTACAATCCGGTTTCTGCTCTCTACACTCTACTGAAACTGCCCTCACTAAAGTCTCTAATGATCTTCTAACAGTTAAACCTAATTGTCACTACTACATGCTAATTTTCTTGGATCTCTCCAAAGCTTTTGACACTGTGGATCATCAGCTCCTCCTCACTATGCTCAGCTCCATTGGCATTGGTCTCAAGGACACCGTTCTCTCTTGGTTCTCCTCCTATCTCTCTGACCGCTCCATTACTGTATCTTTTGCTGGCTCCTCCTCCTCTCATCTTCCCCTTACTGTTGGGGTTCCTCAAGGATCCGTTCTAGGCCCCTCTTCGTCTCTTTGTATACTGCCACTATTGGTCAAGCAATCAGTAGAATTGGGTTCCAGTACCATCTCTATGTTGATAACACCCAATTATACACTTCTTCTCCTCATATCATGCCTGCCTTTTTGGAAAACACCAGCGATTGTCTTACAGCTGTCTCTAACATCATGTCCTCCCTCTATCTGTTACTGAACATGTCAAAAACTGAAGTCCTCATTTTTCCTCCCTCTACTAACCTAACTATGCCCGACATTGCCATTTCCGTGTGTGGTTCCACAATTACTCCCCAGCAACATGCCCACTGTCTTGGGGTCATACTTCTTTCTGAGCTTTTATTCACCTCCCATATCCGATCACTGGCTCGCTCTTGTTATCTGCACCTCAAAAACATTTCTAGAATTCGACCCTTTCTTACTTTCAAAAACTCTTACTGTTTCTCTTTCATTCTAGTCTGGACAATTGTAACTCTCTACTAATCGGTCTCCCTCTTACCAAACTCTCCCCTCTCCAATCCATTCTGAATGCTGCAGCTAGGATCATATTCTTCACTAATCATTATATCGATGCCTCTACCTTGTGCCAGTCCTTACACTGGTTACCCATCCACTCCAAAATTCAGTATAAACTTATTACCCTCACCCACAAAACACTCCATGGCTCAGCACCAATGTACATCTCCTCCCTCATCTCAGCCTACCAACCTACCCGTGCCCTCTGTTCTGCTAATGACCTGAGGTTAACATCCTCATTAATCAGAACCTCCCACTCCCGTCTCCAAGACTTTTCTGCGCCAATTCTTTGGAATGCACTACCCAGGTTATTATGATCAATCCCCAATCCCCACAGTTTTAAGCGTGCCCTAAAAACGCATTTCTTCAGACTGGCCTATCACCTCAACACATTAACCTAAATATCCCTGTTCATTCAAAATTTTATCCCTGTGTGGCTCATTCAAAATTTTATCCCTGTGTGGCTTATTCAAAATTTTTTTTCCATAACCAGGTTCCTCGCATCATATTCTCACATGCTTTATGCATTTAATAGCCCTCTGTGTCTGTACTGTTACATATTTAGACTCTTAACTGGTTCATGCCGCAAAAGGAACATCCGATTCTTACACTATGGCTGGTCCAAACAATAAAAGCAATTGTTACCATCCACCCTTTGTGTCTCCCCTTTTTCCTTATAGATTGTAAGCTTGCGAGCAAGGCCCTCATTCCTCTTGGTATCTGTTTTAATCTATGTGTTTATTGCTATGCTGTAATATCTATTGTATGTAGAAGTCCCCTCTATAATGTAAAGTGCTGCAGAATATGTTGACGCTACAAATTATTATTATTATTAAAATAGTTTTTATTGTGTAAAAGCGCCAAAACAACAAATTATACAAATGGGATATTGCCGTAATAGTACTGACTAGTGTTGAGCGATACTGCTCGATATCTAAAAATATCGGATCGGAATGGTATCGCCGATATCACTAAATATCGGCGATATCCGATTCCGATACCGGAAGTCCCATGTAAGTCTATGGGAACAAAATATCGCAACTAAAAAAACACTTTCTTTCCTTGTAAACACAAAATATACACACTTAGAATACATATATATATATATATATATATATACATGTCATTGTGTCATATATATATATATATATATATATATATATACATATATTTATAGTTTATTCACTTCTACATAGTAAAATAGCCTCTGATTCAATTGCCGGGTAAAGCCGGCATTTGTGAAAAGACAGAAGCACCCGGGGGTCCAGTCGCCACAGAGATGTTGCATCGCACCCAGCGGTGTGACAACTTACTCTCAGGTAAGGAGGAAACACCCCATTGACTCCAACCACTGCATTCAACAGTACACTATGCCAGCTGAGTGTAGGCGGACCCAATGGGATGGTCTAGCTCAGGCTGGTTAGAACAGGGTGTAGCTAGTTGGATGGGAGGGGTTGAGGCAGCCTTATGCTGCATGTCTTTGTAGTAAGAATTGTTTCCTTTCCTGCTTTCTTACTACGTCGCATACTCCACTCTGCTACATCACTCTGCACAATTGCTCTATCTCACATCTATCTGCCCTGGAAGGATACCGTCTTACCTGTAGAAGACTTATCACCTAGCTGCACTACACCATCCCTGCCAGAGGACCTGCACAGCAGCGCTGGTCACCCTGACCAGGTACTACAGGTGGCGTCACGACAAACTACACAAACATTCTATCATCCCCTGGAAATATCCCACATTCCAGTGAGCGACCAGGGCACGGACATAGCTGTGCTACCCGTCACATCCCCCATAGAAGTCGACGGGCTTGGTGCCGAGTACCCCCAAAACCTGTGGCTCTGTGCGACTCAACTTTGGCGTCACGAACAGGATTCAGAAGCTCGCTATAAGCGAGTCCTGTGTGCCTTAATTGAACTGTTTTTTTGCTTGAGAATTGCAAAAATCATCATAGACTGTATTTGCCATTTTTCCGTCATATATGCGCCACGAGGCACAGGTGAAGAATAAGGGCGTGCTCTCGTGGGCGTACACTCACTCCGTGGCGCGAAAACGATGTCCGCACTCTCTAAATGTTACTGCAATGTAAGATCGTGCCCCACAGCTCTGGATTTCCGCCTCCTCATCCTCCTCAGTGGGCGGAAACGAACGCGAAGGTCCCGCCTCCCTACAAAAGATGTCGCCTCTCCTGATGCTAATGACACATGTGACTTGGCAGAGATGGCGAATGGACGTGAGCAGAAGTGGGAAGGGATGGAGGAGTCAGAGCTCTCCCCCCACGGAAGCGACCCGATCGCCACGGAGCCACCGTTTGGCACCCGGCCTGGAAACCCTCCTACGCTGGAAGAAGCGGAGGATACCCTGAGAGACCTGGCCCGGCACCGGGAGGAGGTCGCCAGGATGGAAGCGAGCTGGCGGGCCCTAAAACTACAATTGGAGCGGCGCCAATCCCTCTTACCCCCTGAAGTGTCTGTACCGGAAGGTGAGGCACCCGTTCCAGTAGAGGAGGCCGTGTTGGCATCCCAGCCCTTGCAATGTGAACCGGTTGCCAGTATCTCAGTGGAGGCACCCGTTCCAGTACAGGAGGCCGTGCGGGCATCCCAGCCCTTGCAATCTGAACCGGTTGCCAGTATCTCAGTGGAGGCACCCGTTCCAGTAGAGGAGGCCGTGCGGGCATCCCAGCCCTTGCAATCTGAACCGGTTGCCAGTATCACAGTGGAGGCACCCGTTCCTGCAGAAAACGCCGCACCAGCACCCCAGATCCCGCTGTCTGCCCCCGTCGCTGAGGCAGAAGAAGCGACACCCGACCTCATGGAGGAGGCCGCGCAGGCACCAGAGCTCTACCTGCCTGTACCGGAGCCCCGACCGTCATCTGTTCCAGAGCCGGCTGCTTCCGCCACAGGTGAGCACCACCAGGACTGGCGGGCGCCAGGAGAGATGCCGCAAACCGTACATCGTAAGCTGGCGTTTGATGGTGGAGACATGGAGATGCTGGTGGAGGAGAATTACAACCGGCGTCAGGAGGAAGAGTGGAGACGTCGGGAGCGGGAAGCAGAGCGACAAAGGGAGCAGCGAGAATCCCAAAAGCTTCGGCAACGTCACCTGGAGAAGGACCTGGCAGAGAAGGCACGTATGAGAAAGGATAAAAGTACGGTGAGGGAGCCGCGGCGTAAGGGTGCAGTACGGAACTTTAAGTTAAAAGGTGGTTGGGGCTTCATCCAGGAGCCTGGACTTTATTTAGAAGTTTTTGTAACCCGGCGGGACGTGGAGGCTCACCTCCCAGAAGGACACCCGGGGAGGGACCTGTAGCCAGGAGACTTGGTGACTTACACCTGACACTGGGGTTACAATGGATGGTACGCCCTAAATGTTACCAGGTGCAACCCCTACTTCCCAGAGTGTCAGGAAACTGACAGACCCTACGAGCCTTCAGCCTCCCCCAACCAGGCCTCTGCACAAGTGCCCACCCACGCCGTAAATCTCCCCAGCCTCCCTCAGTGGTCTCCTCAGCAGCCCCAGCTATGGACATGATAATGATAGCTGGCCCGTACCCGGCGCCTGTTAGGCCCCCTGGGGTTCGTTCAGTCCGGGACTTAGGGGTCCAGACCCGGAGGGAGATGAAAGAGGTGGCCACACAGACCCAGATAGCAGGTCACGACGTCACTGTACAGGCCACACGACGTCATCAGGTCTGGGTGGACCCTCCTGTCACGGATGTTTGGCAAGCTCCAGAACAGTACCAGGTGGTACCTGTAAGAGGCCAGCCAAAGAAGTCTAAATAACCCGGAAAGGGTCTCTGTATGTTAATAGTTAAATTATTGATGTACCCTGATGGGTGAATGTTCATAAAAAGAAGTTTATTGTTGCCTTAATATACCCAGGTTGGGTAATGGTTTGATGTACCCTTATGGGTGAATATTCAGAAGAACAAGTTTATTGTTGCCTTAATATACCCAGGTTGGGTAATGGTGTTTCACTGTAATGAAAATGTTGAACTTTGAAGCCATGAACTGTACTGGCTCACAAACTTTTCTGTAAATAGTTGGCACTTCGGTGCTCCATCTTGGTTTTACAAAAAACTTTACTGTGCACTATTTTCAACTACCTCAGAAACTAAAAACCCGTTTGGTGTGGCCGAAAGTGAGGTCTGCTCAAGGAAAGTCTTGCAGCCCACCCAAGACCACAGTTGGAGGTTTGGAGCGGGTCCTCCACAAGCACAAGTAAAGGACACTGTGAAGTTACCCCGGTGGGGGTAGTCCTAAGAAGTCTCCACGAACTTCGGCACTAATGCTATTTGCACTTTTGTTGAATATGTATTTATTAACACACATGTATAACACATATCAAGGGTATGAACAGTAACAAAACATGTCACATAATATAAGCCATTTGCACTTTTGTAATGTTATTATTAAAAATTTTATTATGCAACGTTTAACTTGAAGTGTTTCCTGCTTTCTTACTACGTCGCATAGTCCACTCTGCTACATCACTTTGCACCATTGCTCTATCTCACATCTATCTGCCCTGGAAGGATAGCGTGTTACCTGTAGAAGACTTTTCACCTACCTGCACTACACCATCCCTTCCAGAGGACCTGCACAGCAGCGCTGGACACCCTGACCAGGTACTACAGGTGGCGTCACGACAAACTACACGAACATTCTATCATCCCCTGGAAATATCCCACATTCCAGTGATCGCCCAGGTCACGGACCGAGCTGTGCTACTCGTGACATCCCCCATAGAAGTCGACGTGATCGGTGCGGAGTACCCCCAAAACCCCTGTCTCTGTGCGACTCAACTTCCCTCACTGTGCTGGCACTTTACATTTACAATGCCTCTGGGTTTTTTTTTTGGGGGGGTGGGGAACATTCAGACTTTTGCTATGGGGCCCCATGATTTATATGTACGCCCCTGCTGCTGAGGCATGGTATTTAAGGCTGTTAAGGAGCCAACATACATGGACCTTGCCAGCAGCGTCGGACTGGAGTACCTTGGGCCCACCAGAGAAAATATATTCTTGCGGCCCAACATCATACTTCCCAACCTTTGAATAAGGGAAAGAGGGACAAAGGCTGTGGCACGCTGTGCATGCTGCAGAAAATTTTAGGCCATGCCACGTTGCACCACAGACTGTACAGGAGTTGGTGGATGCTTTAGTCCAGGTGTGGGAGGAGATCCCTCACGAGACCATCCGTCGCGCTCATCAGGAGCATGGCCAGAAGTTGTAGGGAGGTCATACAGCATACCTCCCAAATTTGGAAGACAGGAAAGAGGATTAAAGGCTGCGGCGCGTGTTGCGCGCCGCTGAAAATTTTAGGCCACGCCCCAACAACACCCATTTCACAGCTAATCACACCCATATCCTCCCCCAAGCGTAACCATTTAGCACTGCTGATCACACTGACTGGTAATGAGGGCACAGTGGCTGGTACTGAGGAAAAGAAAGAAAGAGCAGCGAGAGAGAAAGAACAAACAGAGAAAGAAAGAGAGGAAAGAAAGAAAAGAGAGAAAGAAAGAACAGAGAGAAAAAAGAACAGAGAGCGAGAAGGAAAGAACAGAGAGCGAGAAAGACTAGAGAGAGAGCCATAGGCATAGCTAGGGTTTTAGTTTAGTGGGGGCAAAACTTCTGAGTGGGCCCATCATCAGAGAACCTCAGCAAATGACCGCGCTGTTGGCCAAAATAATCTATATATAAAAAGACCAATATTGATATTACCGCCATATGGTCTGTGTTAAATAATACCAGTCCTACAGAATATATAGATTACAGCACAGGTACAGATAATGACTTACCGCTGATGTTCTTTCTAATGGAATTGTTCACTTTTCATGTCTTTTCCATCTGGCCCACACCGACATGACGACTTCTCCAGCTAGGACTCGACTGCACCCCCTTAAAAAAAAATTAAAAAAAACCTCACCTCCTGGCTCCTGTGCTGCTCACTGTTTTCCCTCTCAGCATCTGACAGCGGGCGCCGGCAGGTGATGTTATTGCGCCCGCTGTAATACGCTGAGAGGGGGATTATGGGAGAGAAGGAGCGCTCGCTCCTTCTCTCTAAATGCGGTCAGCTTTATCGGCTGGATGCCGATACAGCTGACCCTCCGATGACGGGTGGGGGCCCCACTGCTGGCACCGGGCCCCCCCAACGCCTGTTCAGGCCCCATAGCTTCCGGGTGGCAGAGCAGGGAGAGCGATTCTCCCTGCTCTGCCGCATAATGTAACTGTATCGTAGCTCCGGGTGGGCCCCCTCAGAGCGCGGGCCCCGGGGCCACCGCCCCCTCTGCCCCGCGACCTATCCTTTCAAATCAGGGCCCACCATGCAGGAGCTGGGGCCCACCGTAGGTTTCTCCAGTGTCCCGGTGCCTCAGTCCGACCCTGCTTGCCAGCCTGATAATACCAGGCCACAGCAGTCTGCATATCTTGGCTGTTAACAAAAATAGGGGATCCCCTCGAAAAAAATTTGGCGTGGGGTCCCCCCTATTTTTGTTAACCAGCCAGATGAAGCAGACTGCTGAGGCCTGGTTTTTCAGGCTGGTAAGGATCCAATATCCATGGACCTTGCCAGCCTGATAATACCAGGCCACAGCAGTCTGCTTAGCTTGGCTGGTTAACAAAAATAGGGGATCCCCTTGAAAAAAAAAACGGCGTAGGGTCCCCCTATTTTTGTTAACCAGCCAAGTAAAATGCAGACTGCTGCGGCCTGGTATTAAAAGACTGTCAAGGCCATGGATTTTGGCCCTCAACAGCCTGATAATACCAGGCTACAGCAGCCCACATTTGGCACATCAAAGATGTGCCAATTGTGGCACTTTACCCGGCTCTTCCCACTGCCCTGTAGCGGTGGCAAGTGGGGGTAATAAGGGGTTAATGTCACCGTTGATTGCACGGTGAGAATAAGCCCGGTTAATAATGGAGAGGTGTCAATAAGACACCGATCCATTATTAATCCCAAAGTTTTTAAATGTATAAAAAAAAAGACACAGCAAGAAAAAAGTATTTTAATGAAATAAAAGAGACAACACAGTTTTCATTTCTTTTATTATACTCTCATTCCTGCGACGCCATCGATCTCCTGTAAAAAAAGAAAAAAACAAACCAACAGTATACCACCTGTCCGACGCATTCCATAGTAACGACAGTCCCACGAC
>JARQOD010000002.1:195031804-195101046 GCA_033576555.1 Oophaga sylvatica
ATCTTCTTGGATACAGTTCATTGCTATATAAGCTTCAAAAAATGTTTTCAACATTTTGGGCGGTGTGCACACATTACAGATTTGTGCTTTTTTGTCGTGTTTTTTCCGGCACGAATTTGTGACAATACCTGAAGCAAAACCTTGTGCCAGCATAGTGAATGAGAAAACTGAAGTGTCATGCACTTGTTAAGTATTTCTGACTTGCAGATTTGGTGCAGAAAATAATATGCAGCATGTCAATTCTCTGTGCATTTTTGCCCTGCATTTTTCACCATTGACTTCACTCAAATCAATTAAAAACGCAGGCAAAAAAGACGAAAACACACATTTTTTCAGCTTCATTTTTCTTGCCAAGAGATGCAGAAATGGTGCAGAAATTTTACTCAACTTGTGCAAAAAGGGTTTATATTTTCCCACTTCCTCTGCCTTTTTGAACTTTGTATGGACAGCCTAGTATCTTTCAGTATTCAGTAACTCCTTTACCTTTCACATAGTGCTGGTAGCATACTGTATATCTCTTGAAAACCACAGTTGGGTTTCACATACCTATTGTATATAGGATCATGCATGATTTTCATATGACCATTTGATCATTTTATTCATGTGCTCATAGTTACACATTGCGTGTTAATGTACTATCAAGCTGTTTAGGGATACCTATACATTTGCATTGTGATCATAATATCTATGTGCCCATAGTTGCACATTGTGTGTTAACCCCTTCATGACCCAGCCTATTTTGACCTTAATGACCTGGCTATTTTTTGCAATTCTGACCAGTGTCTCTTTATGAGTTAATAACTCAGGAACTCTTCAACGGATACTAGCGATTCTGAGACTGTTTTTTTCGTGACATATTGGGCTTCATGTTAGTGCTAAATTTAGGTCAATAATTTTTGCGTTTATTTGTGAAAAAATCAGAAAATTTGAAAATTTCGCAATTTTCAAATTTTGAAATTTTATTCTGTTAAACCAGAGAATTATGTGACACAAAATAGCTAATAAATAACATTTCCACATGTCTACCTTACATCTGTACAATTTTGGAAACAATTTTTTTTTGTTAGGAAGTTATAAGGATTAAAAGTTGACCAGCGATTTCTCATTTTTACAAGAAAATTTACAAAACTATTTTTTTTAGGGACCACCTCACATTTGAAGTCAGTTTAAGGGGTCTATATGGCTGAAAATACCCAAAATGACACCATTCTAAAAACTGCGCCTGTCAAGCTGATCAAAACCACATTCAAGAAGTTTATTAACCCTTCAGGTGCTTCACAGGAGCTGAAGCAACAGGGAAGGAAAAATTAACATTTAACTTTTTAGTCACAAAAATGATCTTTTACAAATTTTTTTTTAATATTTTTTTACAAGGTAAAAGGAGAAAATGGACAGATAAAGTTGTTTTGCAATTTCTCCTGAGTACATCGATACCCCATGTGTGGGGGAAAACCATTGTCTGGGCACACGGCAGGGTTCGGAAGGGAAGGAGTGCCACTTGACTTTTTCAAACCAAAATTGGCTGGAATTGAGATTGGACGCCATGTTGCGTTTCGAGAGCCCCTGATGTGCCTAAACAGTGGAAATCCCCCAAAAGAGACCCCATTTTGGAAACTAGACCCCCTAAGGAACTTATCTAGATCTGTTGTGAGCACTTTGAACCACCAAGTGTTTCACTAAAGTTTATAATGCCTGGGTGTGAAAAAAAAAATTCCACAAAAATGATTTTTAGTCCCCAATTTTTGATTTTTCCCAAGGAAATTCAACCCCAAAAGTTGCTGTCCAATTTGTCCTAAATACGCTGATACCACATATGTGGGGGGGGAAACTGGGCGCACGGCAGGGCTCGGAAAGGAAGTAATGACGTTTTGGAATGCAGACTTTGATGGGTGTCATGTTCAATTTGCAGAGCCCCTGATGTGCCTAAACTTTGGAAACCCCCCACAAATGACCCCATTTTGGAAACTAGACCCCCTAAGGAACTTATCTAGATCTGTAGTGAGCACTTTGAACTCCCAAGTGCTTCACACAAGTTTATAATGCCCAGGCATGAAAATAAAAAATCCTATTTTTTTTCCCATGAAAATGATTTTTAGTCACCAATTTTTTTATTTCCCATGTGTAACAGAAGAAATTAGACCACAAACATTGCTGTCCAATTTGTGCTGAGTACACTGATACCCCATATGTGGGGGGGGAACCACTGTTTTGGCACACGGCAGAGCTCGAAAGGGAAGGAGCACCATTTGACTTTTTCAAACAAAAATTGGCTGGAATCGAGATTGGACGCCATGTTGCGTTTGGAGGGCCTCTGATGTGCCTAAACCGTGGAAACCCCCTAAAGTGACCACATTTTAGAAACTAGACCCCTAAGGAACTTATCTAGATCTGTTGTGAGCGCTTTGAACCCCCAAGGGCTTCACAGAAGTTTATAACGTAGAGCCGTAAAATTAAAAAATCATATTTTTTTCCACAAAAATGATTTTTCACCCCAATTTTAATTTTCCCAAGGTAACAAGACCCCAAAAGTTATTGTGCAATTTCTCCTGAGTACGCTGATACTCCATATGTGGGGTAAACCACTGTTTGGGTGCATGGCAGAGCTTGGAAGGAAGGAGCGCCGTTTGACTTTTTCAATGCAGAACTGCCTGGACGCCATGTCGCGTTTGGAGAGCCCCTGATGTGCCTAAACAGTGGAAACCCCCCACAAATGACACCATTTTGGAAACTAGACCCCTCACGGAACTTATCTAGGTGTATGGTGAGAACTTTGAACCCCATGGTGTTTAACTAAAGTTTATAGCGTGAAAATAAAAAAATTATATTTTTTCCACAAACATGATAAATTTAGTCCCCAATTTTTTATTTTCACAAGGGTAACAGGAGAAATTGGACACCGAAAGTTGTTGTTCAATTTGTCCTGAGTACATTGATACCCCATTTGTGCGAGAAAACTACTGTGTAGCACATGTCAGGGCTCGGAAGAGAAGTAGTGACGTTTTATAATGCAGACTTTGATGGGATGATCTGCGGGTGTCATGTCGCGTTTGGAGAGCCCCTGATGCCTAAACAGTGGAAACCCCCAAAAAGTGACCCAATTTTTGAAACTAGATCCCAAAAGGAACTTATCTAGATGTGTGGTGAGCACTTTGAAACCCCAAGTGCTTCACAGAAGTTTATAACGTAGAGCCGTGAAAAAAAAAAATCATTTTTTTCCTCAAAAAATTATATTTTAGCCTGCATTTTTTTATTTTAACAAGGGTAACAGAGAAATTGGACCCCAAAAGTTGTTGTCCAGTTTGTCCTGAATATGTTGGTACCCCATATGTGGGGGGAACCACTGTTTGGGCACACGTAGGGGCTCGGAAGGGCAAGTAGTGAGGTTATGAAATGCAGACTTTGATGGAATGGTCAGCAGCGTCATGTTACTTTTGCAGAGCCCCTGATGTGCCTAAACAGTGGAAACCTCCCACAAGTGACCCAATTTTGGAAACTAGACCCCCAAAGGAACTTATCTAGATGTGAGGTGAGCCCTTTGAACCCCCAAGTGCTTCACAGAAGTTTAAAACGCAGAGCCATGAAAGTAAAAAATATTTTATTCCTCAAAAAAATATTTTTTAGCCCACATTTTTTTATTTTCACAAGGGTAACAGGAGAAATTGGACCCCAAAAGTTGTTGTCCAGCTTGTCCTAGTATGTTGGTACCCCATATGTGGGGGGAACCACTGTTTGTGCACATGTCGGGGCTTGGAAGGGAAGTAGTAACGTTTTGAAATGCAGATTTTGTGCCTAAACAGTAGAAACCACCACAAGTGACCCCATTTTGGAAACTAGACCCCCCAAGGAATTTATCTAGATGTGTGGTGAGCACTTTGAACCTCAAAGTGCATCACAGAAGTTTATAACGCAGAGCCGTGAAAATAAAAAAAATATTTTTTTTCCACAAAAATAATTTTTAAGCCCCCAATTTTTTATTTTCCCAAGGGTAACAGGAGAATTAGACCCCCAAAATTGTTGTGCAATTTTTCCTGAGTATGCAGATACCTCATCGTTGGGGTAAAGCACTGCTTAGGCACACTTCGGGCTTGGGAGTGATCACCGTTTGACTTTTTGAACGCAAAATTTTCAGGAATCAATGGTGGCACCATGTCATGTTTGGAGACCCCATGATGTGCCTAAATCGTGGAAACCCTCAATTCTAACTACAACCCTAACCCCAACACACCCCTAACCCTAATCCCAACCTAACCATAACCTTAAATCCAAACACACCCCTAACCCCAATCCCAACCCTAACCATAAACCTAATCAACAAGCCTAACCCTAATCCCAAACCTAATCACAACACACCCTGACCCTAATCTTAACCCTAATTCCAACTCTAACCCTAATTGCAACATTAACCCTAATTGCAACCCTAACCCTAATTCCAACCCTAACCCTAACCCTAGTCCTAACCCTAACCCTAATCCTAACCCTAGCCCCAAACCTAACCCTAACCCAAACCCTAACCCTAATGGAAAAATAAAAATAAAAATATTTTCTTTATTTTATTATTGTTCCCTACCTATGGGGGTGATAAAGGGGGGGTTATTTACAATTTTTTTTATTTTGATCACAATGAAGTATGAATGAATCTGCCGGCCGGAAGATTCGGCGGGCGCACTGCGCATGCTTCCGCCATTTTGGAAGATGGGCACGAGGGACGCTGGGAGGGACCCGGGTATCGGGAGGTATTGGGGGATCGGAAGCCGGGGGAGCGGAATGAAAAGGAGGGGGAGCAGATGCTGACGGTGGCAGCAGATTGCCCCCTTCAGTCGCTGTTGGTGGTCAGTTTAGTGTATCCAGCCATGGCTGATGATATTTCAGCATTGTCCATTCCTGGATTATAATATTTCACCAAGATTCATTGGTGAAATATTACTATCGCTCTCATTGGCTGTTTCACTTTCAACAGCCAATCAGAGCGATCATAGCCATGAAGGTGCAAAGCCACCCCCCCTGGTGTGAAGCACAAGGCCTCCTGTTCCTGCGGGTCAGGTGAACTTTCAGTGACCCTGGTCACCTGACCCACAGGACCGCGATCATTCTGTGACACAGCATATGCGTCACAGGTCGATTGGCACCAACTTTCATGATGCATACGCTGTGTCACAGGTCGGGAAGAGGTTAATCTGCTGCCAAGCTATTTGTGGATAATTATACATTTGCATTTTCATATATATAATATAATATAATACAATATATGTATTGCATTTCCACTTTGGGTCGTGTTAGGTCCTCAAGGTTATACCTTGAGATATAATTTGTTATTGTCCATAATAGACATAGGAAGTCTCTGACATTTGCTTTATTGGTAGCAGTTCACAGATTATGGTCTAATGATTCCCACTCTGGGTTTTTGATTGTTATGTGTTCTGTCATTTTTTACTTACTTTTCAGCATGCCGTTTTCATTTTTTGTATTTTGGCTTACTTATAGATGCTTTAGGCTGATCCCTGTTATATAAAACGTGTCTTACATGTTCATCTGTAAAAATTTTGTCACTTTTTGGAGCACATTTGTGACAAAACCTGAACCAAAACCTGATCCCAGCTCAGTGAATGAGAAACCTGAAGAGTCATGCACACATTGAGCATTTTTGACTTGCAGATTTGGTGCAGAAAATAATCTGGTGCATGTCAAATCTCTGAGCGTTTTTGTAGCTGTGTTTTTCCTGCTAAGAGGTGCAGAAATGTTGCAGAAATTTTTCCCAACATTTGCACACAACCTTATCGGTATTATATTCCTCCCCCAAGATTATTCCATGGTCTGGGAGACATTTCCTTGGTATATAACCCTCAAAAGTAGATAGCATTTCTGAGTCTAGGACCAGTACATGACAATTTGAACAGAATGTGTATAAGACCCTCCTTTATGTCTAATACAGGGTATTTCTGAGTCACTTATTTTTGGCAGTTCTTGCTTCCTTTATAAATTACTGAAATTTACTATTTTTTTATTAAAAAAATCTATTTTGGTTTACTTACATTATAATTTTTTTTAAATCCTTTTTAAATTTTGCCTTAAAATACAAGTCATTATACAGGAAATAATGTTTCTTAACATTTTTTTTCCTTGAAAATGCAATTTCTCATCGGTTTTGAATGTTTTATTGTCATTCCTTAAAGTGGAGCAATAATGTGACACCATACTGTAGTTCTCAGCAGCGATCTGGGATCAGAGATGCCTCCAGGGGTCTTCCCCATGCTGTTCTCCTTCCATTCCACACTTTTCCCATATAGTTGAACATTTTCACTGCCCCCAGACCTCTTTGTAGGGTCTGCCGGAAACAAGCTAGACTTTCCATTGACTACCATATTACTCATTTGAATATTAGGAATTGCTTGGTTCGAGCAACGAGCGCACAAGCATTTTAATGTTCGCTTATCTCTAGCACAATCAGGAAATTATTTACCTCGCTTTGGAAAATCTAATGACACTAAACACAAACAAAATCCTTATATCCAGTCTAGCACATCTCTTTTTACATACATATTACAGAAATAATGCATTGTAGCTGAAAATAAATGATTCCCACTCTGAATTGCAATAGTTAAGAAATGTGGCTGTTAGTACTTTAAAGAGTTTTAATGCAAATAAAAATGCATTTGTTTTGGAATAAAGTAAAACATCTTGGAACATATGCAAATAGAATTCAATAGAAACTTGCCTGGCATAGTGGCTTTCTGAGAAACCAAGTTTCATCATGTACTGTTTGGAACATTCATGTGTCTGGGCTATCTGTTTAGTTTAGGGATCATTGCTTTCTATTTCAAGCTCCATTAGTCTAGGTTCACTGATAGGTCATGGGAGCTTAGCTTAGACATAGGTTGAAGCAACAATGTGTCTGATATCTTGGTGACATGGAAGTCATTGCATAATGATAATGCATCTGAAAAAAAGTCCTAAAAACTAATATCATTCACTCTAGTGGGACTTTCCACTGTCGAATATTGCCACACATTTATATCAAGAAAGCATAGCCAAACTTAAGCATACACATAGAAACAAAATGAATAATGTGAAAATCGATACATGTTATACTTACTATATATATATATATTAATATATATATATCAGAAACAAGTCTTTATGGTCTTATATACATCTAAATAAAGGGTAACACATTGAGTCACATTAAAAAAAATATATATAAAATCAGGAAAATGCTGAAAGCATTGAAAACATTGAGGAATATAGGCTTGCATATATTAATAACAGAAATAGGTCATAAACTTAAGGTTCAAATAGCAAAGTGTCTATGCAGTGTTATGAAGTATTCATATTTAATTAATTAAAATTAAAAATCATTATTGAAGCATGGTGATTAGCTGCATATTGTCCCTGCATATGCTTATCGCGTTGCAGTTACTCAATTGTTATTCAATATAATTCTTAAATATAAGCAATTGATAAATATTAAAACAATATATGTACTTGATGTTAACGTTAGTGATGAGTAGAGATGAGCTAACCTTTCAGGGTTCAGTTCAGCAAAAGTCCCATTGTTCGCCGAAGAAACGGTTCGTCGAACATATTCCCACCCCATTGAATTCAATGTGAAGCAAAACCAAACACATAGACTGCACCTTAAGGGAGGCCAAAAAGTTTCCTAAACAGCAGACATCGGGAAAGCTGGCATCAATGGACACAGAGTACAAATAGTATAATTGCTCAATATGGATGCATGGGACAAAGCATGGGAGATGTCTGCCAAATTCAGACAACACACATGAAGGAGATCCAATTTCAAGCCCAAACATTTAAAAAAAATAAGGGCAGACACCAGGAAAAGTGGCATCAATTGACCCACTGCAAAAATGTAATAATGGCACTGCATAGTCATCCATAGGCCATGCACAAGGTATTATTATTATTATTATAGATTTTTATAGAGCCATTTATTCCATGGCGCTTTACATGTGAAGAGGGGCAAATATAGACAAGTACAGTAAACATGAGCAATACAAGGCACACACAAGTACAGAAGGAGAGAGGACCCTGCCCGCAAGGGCTCACAGTCTACAGGGATGGGTGAGGATACACTAGGAGAGGGTAGCGCTGGTCGTGCGGTGGTTCAGTAGACTGATGATCACTGCAGGTTGTAGGTTTGTCGGAAGAGGTGGGTCTTCAGGTTCTTTTTGAAGGTTTCCATGGTAGGCGCGAGTCTGATGTGTTGGGGTAGAGAGTTCCAGAGTATGGGAACGGCACGGGAGAGCTTTGTATGCGGTTGTGGGAAGAAGAGATAAGAGGGGAGTAGAGGAGGAGATCTTGAGAGGATCGAAGGTTGCGTGCGGGTATGTACCGGGAGACCATGTCACAGATGTATGGAGGAGACAGATTATGGATGGCTTTGTAGGTCATGGTTAGGGTTTTGAACTGGAGCCTCTGGACGATAGGAAGCCAATGAAGGGCTTGGCAGAGAGGAGAGGCTGCGGAATAACGGGGAGACAGGTGTATTAGTCGGGCAACAGAGTGCAGGATGGATTGGAGTGGTGCCAGAGTGCTAGAGGGAAGGCCAGAGAGTAGGAGGTTGCAGTAGTCGAGGCAGGAGATGATGAGGGCATGCACTAGTGTTTTTGTAGTTTCATGGTCAAGGAATGCACGGATCCGGGAAATATTTTTGAGTTTGAGACGGCAGGAGGAGGCAAAGGTTTGGACATGTGGCTTGAAAGAGAGGGCAGAGTCGAGGATCACTCCGAGGCACAGAGCGTGCGGGACTGGGGAAAGTGAGCAGCCATTGACGTTGATGGACAGGTCTGGTGGGGGAGTAGAGTGAGATGGGGGAAAGATGATGAATTCTGTTTTGTCCATGTTCAGTTTTAGAAAGCAGAGCAGAGAAGAAAGCAGAAATAGCAGACAGACATTGTGGGATACGTCAGCATAGAGATGATACTGAAAACCATGGGATTCTATGAAGCTGTCCCAGGCCGAGGGTGTAGATGGAGAAGAGTAGGGATCCAAGAACTGAGCCTTGGGGAACACCGACAGACGGGGAGAGGTGAGGAGGTGGTGTGGGAGAGGGAGACACTGAATGTTCGGTTTGTTAGATATGATGAGATCCAGGATAGGGCCAAGCCTGTGATGCCAAGAGATGAGAGAATCTGTAACAGGAGGGAATGGTCCACAGTGTCGAAGGCAGAAGACAGGTCCAGGAGAAGGAGGACAGAGTAGTGACGCTTGCTCTTGGCGGTTAGTAGGTCGTTGGTGACTTTAGTTAGGGCAGTTTCAGTTGAGTGATGCAGTCGGAAGCCTGATTGTAAGCGGTCAAAGAGGGAGCAGGAGGAGAGGTGGGAGGACAGTTCAAGATGGACATGCTGTTCCAGTAGTTTTGAGGCTTAAGGGAGAAGAATATCGGGCTATAGCTAGACACAGAGGATGGGTCAAGGGAGGTCTTTTTGAGAATGGGTGTGATTGAGGCATGTTTGAAGGATGAGGGGAAGACACCATTTGTAAGTGAGAGGTTGAAGAGGTGTGTTAGAGGAGGGGTGAAGACGGTGGCGAGGCTAGGGATGAGGTGGGATGTAGCGGGTCAAGCATGCAAGTGGTGAGGTGTGATCTTGATAGGAGGGTGGAAAGCTGATCTTCTGTCAAGGTGGAGAAGTTGGTTTTGGAGGAAGAGGGTTGAGCAGCTAAGAGGGGCAATGGGGGCTGTGGGCCAAAGCTTTCTCTGATCGTATCGATCTTCTGCTTAAATAAAGAGGCAAAGTCTTCAGCAGAAATGAGAGGAGAAGGAGGAGGTGCTGGGGACAGAGTAGAGATTGAAGGTTGAAGACTGTTTAGGTGTGAGACAGGGAGGATATGAGAGATGAGAAGTAAGTTTGCTTTGCAGCAGTGAACATGGACTTGAAGCTGGTGAGGGACTGCTTGTATGCGGTTAGGTGCTCGGCAGAGCGGGATTTTTTCCATCTCCTCTCAGCAACCCTGAAAGCCGGTTTCAGTTTATTGGTGAGGCTGGTCAGCCAGGGCTGCCTGTTGATTGTACAAGTTTTGCTATGTGTGAGGGGTCAGCCGAATCAAGTGCTGCTGTTATTGTAGTGTTATAAAAGGTGGCAGCAGAATCAGTGTCATGAAGATATGTCTGCAAGAGGGAGGAGAGACTGAGAGAGCATTGGTAAATTAAGGTGTTTGAGATAGAGTTGAACGATACTTTCCGATATCCAAAAGTATCGGAATCGGAATGGTATCGCCGATACCCAAAAAATATCGGCGATACCCGATACCGATACCGGAAATCCAATGTAAGTCTATGGGAACAAAATATCGGAATTAAAAAAAAACCATTCTTGCCTGTTGGTTAATTGTACATGAAGGAAAACAACAAAGAGTAATGTAGAATGTATTGGGGAAGGTTGAGGAGACATTAAAGGCATAGATGTTTAACCCAATCAAATGGAATAGCATAAATATTTTTTTTTTTAAAGATGTTCGAATTGACGAAGAAATTGACAATGTTGTTAACGTTTTTTCTATTTTGGCAAATATGTATATTTCACAACTTCCATGCTCTTCACCTTTTTAACTTTTGACACACTTTCTCCTTCATAATCTTCAGCAGCATCATCTTTTTCATCAAATTATTCTTCATCTTCACCTTCTTTATCTTCTTCTTAAACTTCTTGCTATTCATCTTTTTGTTAACATTACTCATATTCTTCTTATTAAACTATTATTCTTATTCATATTGTACTTCATCTTCTTCATCATATTCTTATTTGTGACAGAGAATCCTGTACTTGTAATCTGTCAAAGTATGAATTTTTCATCCTTCCGTTCTTGCTGTCACAAAAGATTTAAATTACAACAGTATTTGTCCGTGTTCAGTTTAGCCTGCAGCAGCAGGCATTTTCCAGGGGCACCACGAGGAGGAACGGACTCACCCCCATACACTGCTTAGTCTTCTTCTGCTTATAATTTAGAGCATATATTTTGCTCTTCATTTTGGTCTTATACTTCATGTTCTTCTGCTTTTTGATCTTCTGCTTATTGTTCTTAAGTCTCTTGTTCTGTATCTTGTAGTTTGTCTTAACCTTCTTAGTCCTGTTTGGTAATCTTTTATTTCTTCTTTGTGATGGTGTTTAGGCTGGTTGGCTTGATGCTCGTCGTCCTTGTGGTCGTCATCTTCTTCGGGGTGGTCATCAGGTCGTCGTCTTCATTGTTGGAGATCCAGAGTAATTACCCAAAAAAGCATTGAAAAAATATTCAATTTGTAAATGTAGCAGAAGGTACAAGAGTCAATGCAAGTAACGAGGACCAGCTGACTGTGCTGGAACCCGGAGGGGCAGCAGAAGGAAAAGAGCCAATGGCACAACCGAGGACCAGCTGACGTTACTGGGACACGGTTACTAAGCAGGAGGTACCTGTGCTTCAAAGCACTACCAAGGACCAGCAGACGTTGCTGGAACTCGGATACCGAGATGGAGGCACCTAGGCCAAAGGCACTGTGGAGAACCAGCTGACGGTACTGGAACCCGGACGGGTAGCAGAAGGTACAAGAGCCAATGCAAGTAACGAGGACCAGCTGACTGTGCTGGAACCCGGAGGGCAGCAGAAGGAAAAGAGCCAATGGCACAACCGAGGACCAGCTGACGTTACTGGGACACGGTTACTAAGCAGGAGGTACCTGTGCTCCAAAGCACTACCAAGGACCAGCAGACGTTGCTGGAACTCGGATACCGAGATGGAGCACCTAGGCCAAAGGCACTGCGGAGAACCAGCTGATGGTACTGGAACCCAGACGGGTAGCAGAAGGTACAAGAGCCAATGCAAGTAACGAGGACCAGCTGACTGTGCTGGAACCCGGAGGGCAGCAGAAGGAAAAGAGCCAATGGCACAACCGAGGACCAGCTGACGTTACTGGGACACAGTTACTAAGCAGGAGGTACCTGTGCTCCAAAGCACTACCAAGGACCAGCAGACGTTGCTGGAACTCGGATACCGAGATGGAGGCACCTAGGCCAAAGGCACTGTGGAGAACCAGCTGATGGTACTGGAACCCGGACGGGTAGCAGAAGGTACAAGAGCTAATGCAAGTAACGAGGACCAGCTGACTGTGCTGGAACCCGGAGGTGCAGCAGAAGGAAAAGAGCCAATGGCACAACCGAGGACCAGCTGACGTTACTGGGAGACGGTTACTAAGCAGGAGGTACCTGTGCTCCAAAGCACTACCAAGGACCAGCAGACGTTGCTGGAACTCGGATACCGAGATGGAGGCACCTTGGTCAAAGGCACTTCGGAGAACCAGCTGACGGTACTGGAACCCGGACGGGTAGCAGAAGGTACCCATGGAAATGTAAGTTGACAGGCCGCGAGCCGGCAGCAGTTACCGAATCCCACAGTACTACAGTGGGTGATTGTCCTATTGTCACAACGGAAACAGCCTTTATTTGCATATCCCGCAGCACACATAGGAAGCACCTAAACTCCAAGCACCATAGAGTCGGCTAACCCGACCGCAACACGACAGGACAACTTATTGGAGGCTAAGTGACGTTTACACTGACAGGAAACAGATGGCGTGCTGTAACCAGTCTGGGCAGGAGTGAGTACCCGTGCCAATGACACTTCCGAGCAACAACTGGCGGTGTTGAAGCCCAGGGATGAGAAGACAACAGGGTGGAGGCAGCATGACTTTTTGCCGTTCACACAGCAGGGGAACAGCTGACATTACTGAACCCCAGTAACACAGGAGCAAGTGTTGACTGTGCTAACAGCACTTCCGAGCAACAACTGGCGGTGTTGGAGCCCAGGGATTAGAAGAGAGCATGGTGGAGGCAGCAGGACTTTTTGCCGTACACACAGCAGGGGAACAGCTGACATTACTGAACCCCAGTAACACAGGAGCAAGTGTTGACTGTGCTAACAGCACTTCCGAGCAACAACTGGCGGTGTTGGAGCCCAGGATGAGAAGAGAACATGGTGGAGGCAGCAGGACTTTTTGCCGTACACACAGCAGGGGAACAGCTGACATTACTGAACCCCAGTAACACAGGAGCAAGTGTTGACTGTGCTAACAGCACTTCCGAGCAACAACTGGCGGTGTTGGAGCCCAGGGATGAGAAGAGAACATGGTGGAGGCAGCAGGACTTTTTGCCGTTCACACAGCAGGGGAACAGCTGACATTAGTGAACCCCAGTAACACAGGAGCAAGTGTTGACTGTGCTAACAGCACTTCTGAGCAACAACTGGCGGTGTTGGAGCCCAGGGATGAGAAGAGAACATGGTGGAGGCAGCAGGACTTTTTGCCGTTCACACAGCAGGGGAACAGCTGACATTACTGAACCCCAGTAACACAGGAGCAAGTGTTAACTGTGCTAACAGCACTTCCGAGCAACAACTGGCGGTGTTGGAGCCCAGGGATGAGAAGAGAACATGGTGGGGGCAGCAGGACTTTTTGCCGTTCACACAGCAGGGGAACAGCTGACATTACTGAACCCCAGTAACACAGGAGCAAGTGTTGACTGTGCTAACAGCACTTCCGAGCAACAACTGGCGGTGTTGTAGCCCAGGAATGAGAAGAGAACATGGTGGAGGCAGCAGGACTTTTTGCCGTTCACACAGCAGGGGAACAGCTGACATTACTGAACCCCAGTAACACAGGAGCAAGTGTTGACTGTGCTAACAGCACTTCCGAGCAACAACTGGCGGTGTTGTAGCCCAGGAATGAGAAGAGAACATGGTGGAGGCAGCAGGACTTTTTGCCGTTCACACAGCAGGGGAACAGCTGACATTACTGAACCCCAGTAACACAGGAGCAAGTGTTGACTGTGCTAACAGCACTTCCGAGCAACAACTGGCGGTGTTGTAGCCCAGGAATGAGAGAGAACATGGTGGAGGCAGCAGGACTTTTTGCCGTTCACACAGCAGGGGAACAGCTGACATTACTGAACCCCAGTAACACAGGAGCAAGTGTTGACTGTGCTAACAGCACTTCCGAGCAACAACTGGCGGTGTTGGGTAGCCCAGGGATGAGAAGAGAACATGGTGGAGGCAGCAGGACTTTTTGCCGTTCACACAGCAGGGGAACAGCTGACATTACTGAACCCCAGTAACACAGGAGCAAGTGTTGACTGTGCTAACAGCACTTCCGAGCAACAACTGGCGGTGTTGTAGCCCAGGAATGAGAAGAGAACATGGTGGAGGCAGCAGGACTTTTTGCCGTTCACACAGCAGGGGAAAAGCTGACATTACTGAACCCCAGTAACACAGGAGCAAGTGTTGACTGTGCTAACAGCACTTCCGAGCAACAACTGGCGGTGTTGTAGCCCAGGAATGAGAAGAGAACATGGTGGAGGCAGCAGGACTTTTTGCCGTTCACACAGCAGGGGAACAGCTGACATTACTGAACCCCAGTAAACAGGAGCAATTGTTGACTGTGCTAACAGCACTTCCGAGCAACAACTGGCGGTGTTGGAGCCCAGGGATGAGAAGAGAACATGGTGGAGGCAGCAGGACTTTTTGCCGTTCACACAGCAGGGGAACAGCTGACATTACTGAACCCCAGTAACACAGGAGCAAGTGTTGACTGTGCTAACAGCACTTCCGAGCAACAACTGGCGGTGTTGTAGCCCAGGAATGAGAAGAGAACATGGTGGAGGCAGCAGGACTTTTTGCCGTTCACACAGCAGGGGAACAGCTGACATTACTGAACCCCAGTAACACAGGAGCAAGTGTTGACTCTGCTAACAGCACTTCCGAGCAACAACTGGCGGTGTTGTAGCCCAGGAATGAGAAGAGAACATGGTGGAGGCAGCAGGACTTTTTGCCGTTCACACAGCAGGGAACAGCTGACATTACTGAACCCCAGTAACACAGGAGCAAGTGTTGACTGTGCTAACAGCACTTCCGAGCAACAACTGGCGGTGTTGTAGCCCAGGAATGAGAAGAGAACATGGTGGAGGCAGCAGGACTTTTTGCCGTTCACACAGCAGGGGAACAGCTGACATTACTGAACCCAGTAACACAGGAGCAATTTGTTGACTGTGCTAACAGCACTTCCGAGCAACACTGGCGGTGTTGGAGCCCAGGGTGAGAAGAGAACATGGTGGAGGCAGCAGGACTTTTGCCAGTTCACACAGCAGGGGAACAGCTGACATTACTGAACCCCAGTAACACAGGAGCAAGTGTTGACTGTGCTAACAGCACTTCCGAGCAACAACTGGCGGTGTTGTAGCCCAGGAATGAGAAGAGAACATGGTGGAGGCAGCAGGACTTTTTGCCGTTCACACAGCAGGGGAACAGCTGACATTACTGAACCCCAGTAACACAGGAGCAAGTGTTGACTGTGCTAACAGCACTTCCGAGCAACAACTGGCGGTGTTGGAGCCCAGGGTCAAAGAGAATGTTTAAATACTATATCAAGTATTTTCCTTGTTACGTGTCAATTAAAAATGTCTATACTCCAACAAGAGAAATATAACCTTTAGTACCATAAGATGATGATTTTACTTAAAAAAATATATGTAAATTAATAATTTACAAACATAAACGCATACATTAACATGTTGAAAAGCAATGCAAACCACAATTAAAATAGTTTAAATAATCTGCTATACGGTTTAAAATAAAAGCATACAAGTACATATCAGAATCCATTAATGATGGCTAAGTAACAGTATGTACACCATTTTTATTGTGTAGACAATAAATGGCTGACTTAAAAACATAATCAGCATTACAAGTTATCTTTGACATTCATAAAACTTTACATTTGGTGAATATATCACTAAAATTTTTTAAAAAATATCTAAAATTTCCATCATGTAATACTGATAATATGTGCCAATCATTTATATTAACAAACAAAAAATTTAAAAAGTGCATAGTGCAGAGTGAAAACAGATATTTATGCCTGACTGTGGACTTGCAGGCATGACAACGGATAGATAAGGTATATATAGATGAGACTGCATAGCCACAGATGGTGAATGGCGATGTAATACTGTACCTCAATAAAGTGTGCGTTACTACATCCTTTTTTTTATATAGCTTTATAAAAGGTTACGTGCATGTATGGTTGCGCCTTTGTTTGGACGCACAGACTGGCTTCCTGCTGTGACTCGTTGGGTATTGGAGCGTCTGTACGTCTTATGACGCAGACTAACATTCACGGTGCGCATCGTTCATCATCGCAAGCGTACCGACAACACAAAGGCGTTGTCATGACTGCTTTACTCAGTAAACATGCACCTATGATGAAACATACACGCATGTGCCCTATTACATAACAAGCTACAAGAAAAACGAGTGTGAGGTGTGACACAGCTGTTTTGTTAAGGTACAGTATTATATCGACATTGTACAGGTGTCGCTATTCAGTCTGATAAATAGATATCATTCACCTATTCTATCAGTTGTCGTTCTTTCAGCACCACTTACAGGTATATATTTTGCTATTGTGACTATGCACTATTGACTTTACCAAGGTAATGCATGATTTTTGTTAGCGATTATCATGTTTACATGAAGGACCTTTATGATATTGGCTGTTAACTTTCTAATTAAATATGTATTTTTTAAAATGACACAAATATAAGTAATGTTGAAGAGGACTATTCCTACATGCATTGTTTGCACAATATTACAGGTGTACATCACGTCCCTTAATCAACATTGGATTATTATATTTACTTGTATGCTTTTATTTAAAAGGCAAGAACACTGAAGTATAACCTTCGCACTGCAGCAGTTGTCAAAGTTCAACCCACATTATGCATTTCCAACATTGCAGCATTTGAGTCATGATGTGAGTTGGATTTGTCTAAGCTATGGAGTGACAAGGTTGACCATCAGTATCCTATAGCATAAGTAGGCTTTTGTGTTTGCATTTGTTTTCGACATGTGCATATCTGTAATAATATGTCACAATTATTTTGTTACAGATTTGTGACAAAGACTAATCATTTTATGGTTTTAAAGTTGACGTTTCAAATGTTTACAGCTTAGAAATCAGGGTGTAGCCTCATATCTATGTGTAGCACTAGACACTTTGACATGTCATGTTTTTTTCACCATGATTAGGTAGCTAGCAGTAATTTTTGCCGGACACACAGCAGGGGAACAACAGGCGTTACTGAACCCCACAAACACATCAGCGATTGTTTTCATCTGTGCATCTAACACTTCTGAGCAGCAACTGGCGGTGTTGAAGCCCAGGGTCAAGGAGGGTGTAGGCAAGGCCTAGTATGAATGTTGAAGTTGAAGTTGTAGTTAGCAGCATAATTTTGCAACACACAGCAGGGAACAGCAGCGTTACTGACCCACAAACACATCAGCGATTGTTTTCATCTGTGATCTAACACTTCTGAGCAGCAACTGGCGGTGTGAAGCAGGTCAAGGAGGGTGAGCATAAATATGAGTTATTGCTTGTTACTGGCCATTGCAAATGTATGTACTTCAAACAAGAATAAATGAGTTTTACTAGGACAATAATGATGAATTTCAATTCCAAGAATAGAAAAATATTTATACTTGAGAGTCCTCTGTGGTTGATACCGTTTAATGGCTAACTGAAAATATGGTAACAAATTCCAAGCTTTCGAGACTACTCAGGTCTTTTCATCAGGCTAAGACTAAAACAAAAATGAAGAATCACATATTTCTACACACAACAGGACACAGGAATAGGTAAGACAAGTGAGGGAGGGACAAGTGAGGGGAGACCGGCCAAAAAATGAGAACAAGGATGAATTATCAGCGCCACACAATAAGAGAAAAAATAATGGATTTACCTGTGGCAAAACACTTTTGTATGCCCGGTCATAGCATGATGGATATGGAATTACTGGTATTAAAATATAACTTCAAATATGAGAAAGATACAAAGGTTTCAGAATATAAGCTCATCATGACCTTTGACACTGTTAGTGATGGAATGAATAGATCACACGGATTTATGTCATTCTATATCAATTAAGGAATCTGCGTCTCTGCCCTTCCAGGGGCATGAAAACACAAAACCAGACCCCAATCAGAGGGCAATAAAACTTCTATCCTTATCTAGGAACTGTTCCAATATTTATGTTCATCCCTCTGTGATAATGACAGTTCTGCTACACGTCACTTACTTGTCTTACCTATTGCCCTATTCCTGTGTCCTGTTGTGTATAGAAATATGTGATGCTTCATTTTTTGTTTTAGTCTTTGCCTGATGAAGAGACGTGAGTAGCCTCGAAAGCTTGCAATTTGTTACCATCTTTTCAGTTATCCATTCAAAGGTATCAACCACTGCGGACTCTCAAGTCTAAATATTTTTCTATCTACTGGCTAACACGGTACGAAGATACACATGTTTCCTAACTTCAAGAATAAAAATAAAGACACTGCAAATATAAACGCATATATGCACATGCCAACAAGAAATGGAACAACACACCACCCAAAAAATTGATTACAAAATATAGTGTTGTAAATTTAAGAATAAAAGTCCATTTTTGTATTTATGAATAATGCTTAAGGAACGCTATGTTAAACCATAACATAGTGAAGACAATGGATTTTGTAATAGTCACTCATCATCATCATCATTGCAATTTAGATGTGACAGTCACAGACATTTCAATTATTTAAGTTAATAAAATCGTTACTTTGTACAGCATGTATGACATGTCCAGCATGGACTCATCAATGTGATGACACAATAATGTACGATAAAAAATAACCATTTAAAAAAACATAATGCATTGTCACAATTTAAGTGTGTGCCTGCAAGTGTAGGTGAAACAAAGGCTACGGATAGCAAAGGTATATTCTATGTCTGTATCAGACAGTGGACAGCCTCTGAGGGTAATGGCGATGTTATACTGTACGTCAATAAAGTCTGCGGCTGCAATCATGCATTTTTTGCTTGTACAGTGTTGAAGAGGGTAAAAGCATGTCTGGTTGCGCAAGGCTTTATCCGTCAACACTACCTTCCTACTGTCACGCGTAGGGTAGGGTAGCGTGTGTCAATTAGATGACTCTATAAAATGTGACGTTACGCAGCGATATTGCGCCCTAGGGACGCCAAAAATACAACAGCAGTAATCATTTACTGTCTAATACTCCACCTATGACCAACAAAAAAAGACCGTTCCCTCTTTAACAATCTACAAGACTAACAAGCATAATGGTTGACGCTGACTTTATTGAGGTACAGTATTACATCGACATTGTCCATGAGTAACTATGCACTGTGATACCTATATACCATTATTAATTTATATCTGTTGTGGTTGTTTCAACAGCACTTGCAGGTATAACTACCTATTGTCAGTATGCATGATGCACTTTCTAGATGTAATAATTTATTATTGCACATTATTACCAGGTTTAGATGCTGGCCATTTCATATATGGTGTGTGAAGTTACAGTTGGCATCAGTATGTGTATTTTATAATGTCTGTCATAAATAAAACTCGTGATGATGATGATGAGGATTTTATGATTCGTACATCCATTGACTGCATTATCTTACAGGTACAGATAAAGTTCCTTAAAAAGCATTAATTGATAAGTATGAAATGTACTTTTATGCATTAATTTCAAAAAGTGAAGACTATATTTTAGTTTTTGTTACCATTTCTAATAGACATGTGCAGATATGCGCTGTGATGACAAATTATTATTTGTCCATATTTGTCATAAAAATTTATCATTCTAGGCCTGGAAAACTTCACAATTTCCTGTTTTAAGCATAACAATCAGGGCTCTTCCCTATTTGGAGCATGTTCGACATGGGTTTTTCTGTGCATGTGTAGGGAACAGGAGACTTCTTGCCGGACACACAGCAGGGGAACAGCTGGCGTTACTGAACCCCACTAACACTATAGCTTGTGTATTGGTCTGTGGACACGACACTTCTGAGCAGCAACTGGCAGTGTTGTAGCCCAGGGAGTAGAGTTCAGGTGGTAGAAAGATGAACATAACAGGAGACATGGATAACGTTGCGAACCAGTTATTTAATCTGAAAACGGACAGACAAATTCTGGCGAGATCCATGCCTTGTTCATTTTCAGAAAAGTAAGCCGGTCTACATTATCGGAGGATAGTCGCATGCGACGGTCTGTTAGTACACCACCTGCAGCACTAAAGACGCGCTCCGATAATACACTGGCAGCAGGGCAAGCCAGCACCTCCAATGCATACTGGCTAAGCTCTGGCCATGTATCCAGCTTAGAGACCCAAAACTTGAATGGGGAAGAGCCATCTGGGAGTACACTGAGAGGGAAAGACATGTAGTCTGTCACCATCTTACGGAAACGTTGCCTCCTGCTGACTGGAGCCGTCTCGGATGGTGTAGACATTTGTGGCGCTGCCACAAAACTTCGCCACATTTGGAACATACTGGTCTTGCCCTGTGCAGAGGCGCTGCTTGTGCTCCCTCTTGTTGCAGAGCTGTCTCCACTGCCTCGACGCACAGAGCTGCTTTGTAAAGCAGTAGCAGCAGCAGTGCTCTCGGCTGGAATGGAGAACATTATGGATTGCACCAGTGTGTCTTGGTACTCCCGCATTTTACGCTCCCGGTTCAACGGTGTGATGAGGCTTTGTAAGTTGTCCCGGTAGCGAGGGTCTAGGAGGGTGTACACCCAATAATCAGACGTGGTGAGAATGTGGGCGATGCGGCGGTCGTTTCTCAGGCACTGCAGCATGAAATCAACCATGTGCTGCAGACTCCCAACTGGCCAAGAAACGCTGTCCCCTGCAAGAGGTGTCATCTCTGCCTGCTCTGCATCACCCCACCCTCGCTCTACATACTGACTAGAGCGTTGTGTACCTCCCTCTGGAGCGATGTCTTCCTCCTCCATTGACTCCTCCTCATCCTCCTCACAAAGTGAGCCCTGCCCAGCCCTTTGTGAGGAACCACGTTGCGCTGACTGTCCAGAAGGTGATGGAATTTGTGACTCCTCATCCTCCACCTCTTCCAAAACCTCATCCCTTAGTGCTTGCAGTGTTTTTTGAAGCAGGCAGATAAGGGGGACAGTCAGGTTGACTAGTGCATCATCTGCACTCGCCATCTGCGTTGACTCATCAAACGCACGCAAAACGTGGCAGATGTCCTTCATAGAGGCCCACTCAGTAGTGGTGAAGTGTGAACGGCGCAAATTGCGAGTTGATTGCGCCTGATGCAGCTGATACTCCATTACTGCTGGCTGCTGCTCACACAACCGCTCCAACATATGTAACGTGGAATTCCACCTGGTGGGTACGTCACATATGATGCGATGTTCAGGAAGGCGAAATCTGCGTTGCAGAGCTGCAATGCGCGATCTGGCCATGCTGGAACGTCGCAAGTGAGCGCACTCTAGGCGGACCTTGTGCAGCAGTGCATCAAGATCCGGATAGTCCCTCAAAAAACTCTGCACGACCAAGTTGAGCACATGTGCCAGACATGGTATGTGAGTGAGGTTGCCAAGGCCCAGAGCTGCCACCAGATTTCGGCCATTGTCACACACTACCAAGCCTGGCTGGAGATTCGCTGGCAAAAACCACACGTCGCTCTCCTGCTTGATGGCATTCCAGAGCTCCTGCGCTGTGTGGCTTCGATTCCCCATGGGAATTAATTTCAGGACGGCCTGTTGACGTTTGGCCACGGCTGTGCTCATATCGGTCGCATCAGGTAAGCGTTCATGGGTCCATGTGGAGGTAGACCGTGACGGCTCCTGCAGCGATGATTCTGAGGAACTGGAGTAGGAGGAGGAGTCAATGTGGACAGACTTGATTCCTGCAATCCTTGGAGTTGGCAGAACACGTACAGCGCCACTCGCAAGATCTGTACCCGGCTCCACAACATTGACCCAATGGGCAGTGAGGGAAAGGTATCGTCCCTGGCCATGGGTACTGGTCCACGCATCGGTGGTCAGGTGGACCTTGCTACTGACGGCGTTTAGTAGCGCATGTTTAATTTTTCCCTCAACATGCTTTTGCAGACCAGGGACGGCTTGCCTGCTGAAATAAAATCGGCTGGGCACATTGTATTGTGGGACTGCCAATGCCATTAAGTTACGGAAACTGTCAGTCTCCACCAGCCTGAATGACAGCATTTCAAGGGACAGGAGTTTTGCAATGCCAGCATTCAGAGCCTGTGCTCGTGGATGGTTTGCCGAGTATGGCCGTCTTTTATCCCATGCCTGTGCTACCGATGGCTGTTTTGTGGCCTGGGAGTGTGAGGATGACAGGGAACTTGCAGCTGTGGGTGGAATAACACTGGGTCTCTGGACAACAGTGACAGAGGTTCTTCCATGGCGATCCTGTGAGGAAGCCGAACCAGCTGTGTGTGAGCTGGAGGAAGAGGCTCCAACACGAGCTGAAGATGTAGGTGCTGCTGTAGGTTGGCCTACATCTCCAGTGTGTCTTTGTAACTCAACCACGTGCTTTGACCGCACATGTTTCCACATATTTGTGGTATTAAGGTTACTGACACTTTTACCTCTTTTTACTTTTTGATTACACAGCTTGCATTTGACATAGCAAATATCATCTGCAAGTGTGTCAAAAAAGGACCACGCAGTGCAAGTCCTGGGAGCGCCCGTTTTGGCTGTTGGAAGAGAACTGCTACGAACGGGTGCCAAACTGGAGGCTACAGGCAACCGAGTCTGCAGCCTACCTCTCCCTACTGTTTGGACCGTTGGGGCAATCTCTTCCTCAGAGCTGCTACCACCACCTTCCTGTTCCTCACGCCATGTTGGGTCTTGGACCTCATCATCTCCACTACCCTCTTCCAACACCTGCTGCTGTTGGGTGGTCTGGCCAGCACCATGCTCAACAGAAACTGGCACCTGAGTCTCATCATCATCAGATGCGTTCTGCGGTGTGCTGACCATCGGCACTGGCTCACCCGCCTCTTCAGATTCAGAGAGACACAGCTGTTGCGCATCACTGCATACTGCCTCTTCTTCACATTCCAGAATGCTGCTTGGCTGGGCCCCTGTTTGCAAGCCAACAGATTCTGAGAACAGAAGCAGAGACTCAGCTGGCTCCAGTTCAGAACTCTCTGACTGCCTGGGCAATTTGGCAGGCGGTGAAGAGACAGATGGTTGTTCAACAGTGCTGTGGTCCTGAGAGGAGGTGTAAGCAATTGAAGTCGATGCATTGGCTGCCATCCAACCAACAACGGCTTCAATTTGTTCTTCCCGCAGCAGGGGGGTACGCTGAGCTCCTACAAAAGTGCGCATAAAGGAACGCTCACGGGGAAAACTGGTGGATGCTGTGTCACTGGGTGCGGCAGCAGCCACAGAATCCCCACGTCCTCTCCCTGCTGAAACTCCACGGCCACGACCACGTGCCTTACTCCCTGCCTTCTTCATCTTGGTAGATTGATAAAGAAAGTCAGAAAAGTTATAAGGCCTAAGTGTGGTTATTCCTCAGAGACTGCAGTGAACACTGCAGACAACTGTTCAGTAGCTGTGAAAGGCCCCTTTGTGTACTTCTATAGTGTTTGCAACCAATGTATTGTATACGGATGGAAGCGCGTACACTAATAGATTAGATTTTTTTCAAATATAATGGAGCAGCACCAATTAGAGAAAAATGTGAAGGATGAGGCAGTGACACACGCTCAGCAGACTACAACCAGCAGTGGTTTAAGAACTAACTGGAGCGTAATCTGCACTCAACAAATGAAAAGCTCACAGACTACAGTGAACACTGCAGACAACTGTTCAGTAGCTGTGAAAGGCCCCTTTGTGTACTTCTATAGTGTTTGCAACCAATGTATTGTATATGGATGGAAGCGCGTCACACTAATAGATTAGATTTTTTTCAAATATAATGGAGCAGCACCAATTAGAGAAAAATGTGAAGGATGAGGCAGTGACACACGCTCAGCAGACTACAACCAGCAGTGGTTGAAGAACTAACTGGAGCGTAATCTGCACTCAACAAATGAAAAGCTCACAGACTACAGTGAACACTGCAGACAACTGTTCAGTAGCTGTGAAAGGCCCCTTTGTGTACTTCTATAGTGTTTGCAACCAATGTATTGTATACGGATGGAAGCGCGTCACACTAATAGATTAGAGTTTTTTCAAATATAATGGAGCAGCACCAATTAGAGAAAAATGTGAAGGATGAGGCAGTGACACACGCTCAGCAGACTACAACCAGCAGTGGTTGAAGAACTAACTGGAGCGTAATCTGCACTCAAAAAATGAAAAGCTCACAGACTACAGTGAACACTGCAGACAACTGTTCAGTAGCTGTGAAAGTCCCCTTTGTGTACTTCTATAGTGTTTGCAACCAATGTATTGTATACGGATGGAAGCGCGTCACACTAATAGATTAGATTTTTTCAAATATAATGGAGCAGCACCAATTAGAGAAAAATGTGAAGGATGAGGCAGTGACACACGCTCAGCAGACTACAACCAGCAGTGGTTGAAGAACTAACTGGAGCGTAATCTGCACTCAAAAAATGAAAAGCTCACAGACTACAGTGAACACTGCAGACAACTGTTCAGTAGCTGTGAAAGGCCCCTTTGTGTACTTCTATAGTGTTTGCAACCAATGTATTGTATACGGATGGAAGCGCGTCACACTAATAGATTAGAGTTTTTTCAAATATAATGGAGCAGCACCAATTAGAGAAAAATGTGAAGGATGAGGCAGTGACACACGCTCAGCAGACTACAACCAGCAGTGGTTGAAGAACTAACTGGAGCGTAATCTGCACTCAAAAAATGAAAAGCTCACAGACTACAGTGAACACTGCAGACAACTGTTCAGTAGCTGTGAAAGGCCCCTTTGTGTACTTCTATAGTGTTTGCAACCAATGTATTGTATACGGATGGAAGCGCGTCACACTAATAGATTAGATTTTTTCAAATATAATGGAGCAGCACCAATTAGAGAAAAATGTGAAGGATGAGGCAGTGACACACGCTCAGCAGACTACAACCAGCAGTGGTTGAAGAACTAACTGGAGCGTAATCTGCACTCAAAAAATGAAAAGCTCACAGACTACAGTGAACACTGCAGACAACTGTTCAGTAGCTGTGAAAGGCCCCTTTGTGTACTTCTATAGTGTTTGCAACCAATGTATTGTATACAGATGGAAGCGCGTCACACTAATAGATTAGATTTTTTTCAAATATAATGGAGCAGCACCAATTAGAGAAAAATGTGAAGGATGAGGCAGTGACACACGCTCAGCAGACTACAACCAGCAGTGGTTGAAGAACTAACTGGAGCGTGATCTGCACTCAAAAAATCAAAACTCACAGACTGCAGTGAACACTGAAACACAACTGTTCACTATCTGTGAAAGGCTCCTTTCTGTACTTCTATAGTGTTTGCAACCAATGTATTGTATACGGATGGAAGCGAGTCACACTAATAGATTAGATTTTTTTCAAATATAATGGAGCTGCACCAATTCCACAAAATAAAATAAAAAAAAGAGTCAGTGAGTGACACGTGCAGATGCCTACAAACAGCGGTGGATGCAGAGCAAACTGCAGCGTCACCTGCACTCTCACACACACCTTGCACAGAGCTGTTAAAACAACACTGGCAAAAGGAAGCTTTACACAGCGGTTGGTAAACTAGCCTGCCTAAAGCACAGTACACAAAATCGCAATGTCTAACTGTCCCTCAAAGTCAGCAGAACAGCGTTCTGTCCCTAACTGAGTTCACAGCACAGTGACGCTAAAATGGCGGCGGCGCCTTTTATAGTGCATTCTGACATCATTTCAGCAGCCAATCACAGCCATGCCATTAGTTAAGATGACCGCAGCATTAGAGGATGTGCCCACACTTCATAAGATTCCTCATTGGCTGACTAAAATCACATTGCCTCTCAAAGAATTATGGGAACTTCCGATTCCGGTATACGATATTGGAAAAATATCGGAACTAAGTATCGGAATTCCGATACAGCGAATATCGGCCGATACCCGATACTTGCGGTATCGGAATGCTCAACACTAGTTTGAGATTTCTGTGAGGGTGAGTGAGTTTGTGGAGTGGGGGTTGTGCACTAGAAGAGGAGAGAGAAGAGAACGTCAGTATGTTGTGGTCAGACAGGGGAAGCGGTGAGTTAGTGAGATTAGTAAGGAACAGAGGCGGGTGAAGATAAGGTCGAGCGTGTGACCTTCTTTGTGAGTGGCCGCAGAGGACTATTGAGTGAGGCCAAAGGAGGCAGTGAGTGATAAAAGTTTAGAGGCCGCTGGGTGGAAGCATCAATGGGGATGTTAAGTCACCCATGATGATAGTGGGGATGTCAACAGAGAGGAAATGGAGCAGCCAGGTGGTGAAGTGATCGTGAAAGGTGGAGATGGCAAGTTCTGGGGGGCAGTAGATGACAGCCAGCTTGAAGTTGGAGGGGGAGTAGATGCGGACGGAATGCACCTCAAATGAGGGAATAGTAGCGGAGGGGGATAGCGGAATTGGGGTAAAGGAGCAGTTATCAGATAGGAGCAAACCAACTCCTCCACCACGTTTGTTGCTGGGGCGGGGGGTGTGAGATAGGTGGAATGCACTGTATGAGAGTGCAGCTGGTGAGGCTGAGTCAGAGGGTGTGAGCCAGGTTTTGGTGATGAAGAGGTCGTGGATAAATGACAGTTTATTGCAGACAGAGCGTGCGTTCCATAGTGCTCCAGGTAGGGGGACCGGAGGAGTGGGGGCTGGGTGAATGGGTATGAGGTTATCATGGTTGCGAAGACGTGTAGAGGATCGTGGCAGGGTGATAGAAGTGAGAATGAGGGTGTGTTGAAGAGGGCCTGGATTTGGGGATATGTCACCAGCAATGAGGAGTAACAGACAGAGCGTTAGAAGGTGGGAACAAGATAAGACATGGTGTGGCCGTGTGTTTCTGGAGAAAAATGATTGTACGTGGAGGAACAGTTCTGGGGAAAAAGTGAGATGGCTGGGGAGGATGGAAGGGGAAATGACTAATTCCTTACTAAGTGGGGGGATTGCAGGGAATAGGAAGAAAGTAAGTAGTATGGGGGTGATAGTGAAAAGAAAAGGAAACATGGTAGTGGTTATATATTCTGTCAACTTACAGTCAAATTCCAGTCCAATTCTAGTCTAATTCAGAGAATAGTAATTAGAAATCTGTAATTTGAAAGATGGAGGTCAGACACGTCTGGTCAGACTCATGGCTGAGACTAAATGTGCACTTGAGAGGAAGCAGCTGTGAGGAGGGTTGTGGTCGTGATTACCCAGACCACATGGTCACAGTTAAGCAAAGCTAATAAAAGAGGGGAAGGGACTGGCAACTCAGGTATGCATGAGAGACACGGGGGAGAGGATATATTGTGCAAAGAGAAAAATGGTAAGTAGTGAAATGCTAGAGATTATATGCACTTCATAGACAGTCACAAGTGGTGGGAAAGCATGCAAAAGTTAATGCAGTTCACAAAACACAGTCACATGAATTTGGCAAAGCTGAGGTAATTTGATGCATACCATGCAAAGTTAATGCAGTTCACAAAACACAGTCACAGGAACTTGGCAAAGCTGAGGAAATTTTGTGCATATCATGCAAAGTTAATGCAGTTCACAAAACACAGTCACAGGAGTTTGGCAAAGCTGAGGAAATTTGGTGCATACCATGCAAAGTTAATGCAGTTCACAAAACACATTCACAGGAATTTGGCAAGCTGAGGAAATTTGGTGCATACCATGCAAAGTTAATGCAGTTTACAAAACACAGTCACAGGTATCAGGGTCTTGGTCAACATTTGGCATTTGAATTTAAGTTCCAATTTAAATGGGGTGGGTGAGAGAGCGGTTTAAGTCTTCTTTGCTGGGAGCACTGATACCTCATGCAACAGCTCAAAACTTTTTTTTCCCCCGCCACACTCAGGTGGCACAAATATTAGCTTGTTAGACCACAAATGTTAGAAAAATCTAAGGATAGTAACACACGTAGTTGACTGAATTAAGTGTAGCCCTGCCGGTCTTGGAGCACTAGTGCTACAGGTAACACACATGAAGAAGACTAAACTTGAAATGCAAACATTTAAAACAATGATTACTAATGTGGCATCAATTTCTCTAGAATAGAAATAGTATGTAACGAATGGAAGCGGAGGGACAGGTGGTGATGTTCACATTTGTTTTTTATTTCAATATTTGTGGAACCTCAAGACCACGGTCCAGGGGGCTCCGAAGGGGGCGTGACTAAGTGAGCCCTGACACCCGTAGTAAGTCCCCTCGAACATGGTCAGAATGGAATGTCTGGGAGACACAGGTACTACTTCCAGTTAGACTCCAGACACGTGGCAGCTGTCCCAGCAGGACCAACGGGTTAACAGGTTTAACAGGTATGATGAAGCTGACTAGCAGATTCCAGGTACACGAGTATCGGCTGACACTGGAGTTGTCCAGAGGTTCAAATGGCTGAGTAGCGGAATGGGACGGATTTGGCGTGGACCGTACAGACATCGTTCTGGACAGCAGGGTAACAGGTAACTGATAGTCTGCGGAGACAGTGTAAGCGGAGCACTTGGCAGAACACTGCAGAAACACAGGCACAATAACAGCCGAAGCGGAAGCTAGCAACAAAGATACTTGTTGCTCTGGCTCCTCCCTATGGCGGAGGGGCCAGAAATAGTAATCAGTACCACGCCATTGGTCAAACACATTTTTGAAAAATGTACGCTGTCTCTTTAAGAGACCTAAGCACTCTCTCCAGGGACCTGCTGACAGCGCGCCAGGAAGCAGAGGGAAGGACAGGAACAGAACCTGCAGCAGGACGGCGTGAGGCCGGCACAGGGGAGGAAGCCCCGACGAGGACCCCGCATAGGTATGGAACCGGGACCAGGTGTAACATAGTATAATGGGTCTCTGACTCACTTACACTACAATAAAAAATAATAATCTTTATTTTTACATAGTGCTAACATATTCTGCAGCACTTTACAGTTTGCACACATTATCATTGCTGTCCCCGATGGGGCTCACAATCTAAATTCCCTATCATGTGGAATGTGGAAGGAAACCAAAGTACCTGGAGGAAGCCCATGCAAACACAGGGAGAACATTCAAACTCCTTGCAGATGTAGCCCCTTTGGGGAGATTTGAACTGCAAGGCTGCAGTGCTAACCACTGAGTAGTGCAGCCCCTGCACTACAAGTTGGGTCTCTATCTGGTTGGTTGCATGGTGAAGGAATACACCTGCTGTATACACTGATGCAAAGTATATGTCTGTGATGTACATGCAGGTGGTTATACAACACCAATATATTACTTAATTACTTAGC
Organism: Oophaga sylvatica; assembly: GCA_033576555.1. NCBI lineage: Eukaryota > Metazoa > Chordata > Amphibia > Anura > Dendrobatidae > Oophaga > Oophaga sylvatica. The sequence continues at coordinate 195,061,030 of JARQOD010000002.1, forward strand.
AATTTGATGTTTATTATTCTTTTATTGTGTATAATCATGTTTTATTTGTTACTTAACTGTGAGGGCACCTCTTGTATGTGGTGCTACCCATTATCACTTTTGTTAAATAAAGGTACTTTATCTTCATATCAATTGTCCCAACCATCTTTGGTGATCACATCACATGTTCGTTCTTTCTTCTTTGGTCTTCATCTTCAGACTGTTGCGCACTTTTCACTACTTCCTCCTCATCCTTTTTCGTTTGTTCCTCGGCTCCTGCAGCCTCAATAGCAATTTTTCTGGTACCATGAGCCCTCCTCGATCCCTGTATTCCACCCTCCTATGGTAACCACCTTTACGACGTCAGTCTTGAACTTACAGATATCCCTTCCGCATTCTCCTCTGCTTCCACCTCTTCCACAGGGACCACCATCTCCTTCCGCAGATAGATTTTTCAAATTGTTCGCTGGCATGTAGATGACTGGAATAATGAGGCTGATGACTGCATCGTCAGCAATAACCATCTTAGTAGCCATTTTGAAACTGTGCAGAATGGTGCAGAGGTCCTTTAGCTGTGCCCATTCTGCAAGCGTGATTTGCACCACATTTGTATCTCATTGGCCCAGGCTATGCAAAAAAAAATACTGTGCCAGAGCTCATTGCTGCGGCCACAGTCTTTGCAAATGTGCAGAGTGGAATTCCACAGTGTCTGCACATCGCAAATCAAACGGTTAACCAGTAGGCTGACAGACCTCTGTAGTGATGCAAGTCGATAACTTGTGGGGTGTGATCAGCCGGAAGTGAGAACACAGCGACCGTGTTTTCTGCAGCAGTTCATCCAGGCTGTGCTAGTGGTGGACAAATTGCTGTACCACCAGGTTGAGGATGTGAGCCATGCAAGACACGTGTGTGAGATTGCTCCGATCTAGGGCCGGCATCAGGTTTGCACCATTATCGCACACCGTCTTCAATTGCTCCAGGTTCAGTGGAGACAGCCATTTCTCAAACTCGACCTGGACAGCTGTCCACAACTCTTGATCTGTTTGACTATGATCTCCAAGGCATATTAATTAAAACACGGTCTGATTGTGGTGAGCCATAGCTGTGTAGTTCGGAGGTGGGGGATTCTCTCTGTACTCTTGGAATGCTTGTCTCATTAAGGCACAGATGGTGGTTCTAGAGGATGTGGAGGGGCTAGAAACAGTGGAGGAAATGTTATATACAAAAGGTTTGACTCACAAGCCTTGGGGATTCCAAGACTTGTGGAGCAGCCTCTTCCTCGTCTGCCTCCACAGCCACCAGAATCACCCAGTGCCCAGTCAGCGAGATGTAATGCCCCTCCCATGTTTACTAGTCAAGGTGTCAGTGGTGAAGTGCACACTCTCAGACATACATTTTTTTTTCAGGCGAATGGGTGATGTCTTGGACATGCTGGTGTAGCGCAGGCTCAGCTTTCTTAGAGAAGTAGTGGCAACTAGGCAAATGGTACTGTGGGAGTGCAACAGCTATCAACTTTCTGAAACCGTCTGTATCCCGGCAGAAAGGCAGCATTTCCATGGCCAACTGATCGGAGATGGTGGAGTTCAAGCTTTTATCCTTCGCATGTTTAGGAGGAAACATTCTTTTAGTGACCACTAGAGATGAGTAACTTTTCCTTTGTTCGGGTTTCTCAAAGTCGAGTCGAACGAAGTCGGCCGACTAACGGAAATGGTCGGGTCGGAGTCGAAAATCCGACCCCAATGCAAGTAAATGAGGAATAAAAGTCGGCAGGGAGTGGAGGACAGTAAACACACTACAGTGCCCATTTTCAGAGCCGGCGGGTGGCTCAGTCAAGGAGCGGTGCCGCGCGGCTTTGAGTGGCGTGAGATTCAAATCCGGCGAGGGAGTGGCGATCAGCCAATGAGCGGCGTGGAATTCAAATCCCCGCCATTGGCTGAGCGGTGCCGCCCAGCTTTGGTATGTGTGTGTGTGCGAGTCTGTGTGTGTGTGTGTTGTGTGTGCAGGCATCGTCAGATGGGACTACAAGTCACTTCTGGCTATTCCTGCTACACTGTCAGTGAGTGACACATTAGCCAATGATGGGACAGTAGTAGTCCCATCATCCGGATAATGTGTTGAATGTAAAACAAAACATAAATTACATAAACAACATACAGAACATACAACTTATAACACAGAACATACATATAACATACAACACATAAGATACAGAACATACATATAACATACAGCACATAACATACAGAACATACATCTAACATACAGCACATAAGATACAGAACATACATACAACATACAACACATAACATACAGAACATACATATAACATACAACACATAACATACAGAACATACACATAACATACAGAACATACATATAACATACAACACATAACATACAGAACATACATACAACACATAACATACAGAACATACATACAACACATAATATACAGAACATACATATAACATACAACACATAACATACAGAACATACATATAACATACAACACATAACATACAGAACAAACATATAACATACAACACATAACATACAGTACATACATATAACACATAACATACAGTACATACATATAACATACAACACATAACAGAGTACATACTCACCAATAACCTGTTCCCTGATGCCATCATCTCCTGTATTAAAAATAAAATAATAAAGCAACCTATACATCACCTGTCCGTCATAGTCCAGTTATTACTGAGTGTCCCACGACGATCTCCGGTATAGAACGCTGACATCGGGTGATGTCAGCGCTCTACACTGCTCCTGTGATACGCTGACAGCCGAGGTAATACTCCGCTGTGTGTATCGCTCAGACGCTGGGAGAGAATGACGTCACTTACGTTCATTCTCTCACTGGCAATGCTGGGTGAGAAAATTCCCATGCAGCATTGCCATAAAGTGAGAGAATGAACTCAAGTAACCTCAGTGATGTACTGCAGTAGTCATTGTCTCCTGTCAGTGCATCACTGGGATGCCCTACAGAGCAGTGGCATCACCTGATTTTCACTGTTTTATAGGGGAGACCATCGTGGGACATTCGTTAATTAATTGGACTGCGTCGGACAGGGAGTATACAGTTGTTTTATTTTTTTACTTTTTATTACAGGAGAACGAGGCGTCGCTTGGATCTGAGCATGTAGTAAAGATATGAAAACGTGTTGTGTTTTATTTCATTAAAATACTTTATTCTTATGCGTGTGTTCTTTTTTTAACCCTTTATTAGTATAAGATTAATAATGGAGAGGGGTCTTATTGACGCCTCTCCATTATTAACCGGGCTTTATGTCACCTTACAATAGCAAGGTGATATTAACCCTTATTACCCCATATTCCACCACTACAGGGGAGTGGGAAGAGAGGGGCTAAGTGCCGGAATTGGCGCATCTTACAGATGCGCCAATTCTGGGGCTGCTGGGTGCTGGTATTTTTAGCCAGGGGGGTACGCCAATATCCATGGCCCCTTCCTCGGCTATGAATATCAGTCCGCAGCTGTCTGCATAGCCTTTCTGGTTTTAAATTACTGGGGGACCCCATGTCATTTTTTTGGGGGGTCCCCCTATTTTAATAGCCAGTAAAGGCTAGATGCGGGCAGATATTCATAGCCTGGGAAGCTCCATGGGTATTAACCCCTTACCAGGCTAGAAATATTGGCCCGAGCAGTCGGCTTTCCCCCTCTGGTGCAGAAAATTGCGCGGGAGCCCACGCCATTTTTTTCACATTTTTTTTAAATTAACGCTATTGCAAGAAGATTTTGTGTGTGTGTGTGCGCGTGTGTCTTTAACTATTGATGTACCATTCTATCTATTGTAGAGTGGCAAAGGGTTGTGTAATAGACGGGAGGTATCTGGCTCAGAGATGCCTTGTCTCTGTTATGTAGCCCAGTACACGTTAGCCCTGGGTAGTGGCATCACCATAGTCGTGTATGTGGTTTGAGGACCTGTGATGTCACTACCACATGTCCAGTCATGTGTTCTGTGTTAGCTGGGTGTCTGGGATATAAATGTGCCTACTGCTGACCACAGGTGTGAGTGGCTGGAGGTGTGGAGACCTCCAGTGTGTGTGCTCTGAAGAGACTAATCTGTTAGAGTGCAAGGACTTTATATCTGCTTTTGTTACTTTGTGCCAGAGAAGGCTGTTTTTGTTTTCTGTTTTAAGCAAGTTTATAAAGTGTGAATAAACTTGCTTGAATAACCAAGTGAAGTCGCCCTCCTGCTTACCTCCGGTCGCACATAAGCGAGACCTAATCCTTACAATTGGTGGAGACGTGCGAGCAGCGTTCCCAGCAGAGAAGTGGGACTGGTTACTGCATGTAGTGGGTCAAGGCTATAGCAACCCAGACAGCATTGCTGGAGAAAATAGAGGACCTGCTGAAACACTTGGTCCAGGCGCAGGTACAGAAGCAAGAGGCCAACAGGATGTTGTTGCAACAGATGCAGCAGAGCCAGCAGATGCAGCAGAGCCAGCAGGAGCATCGGCAGCAGATGCAGCTTCTGACAACCGCCATCCAGGGCAGGACGAGCGCCCCAACCCCAGGTCTGGCTGATGACAACCACGTCAGAAAGGCGGTAAGACGCACATTACAGAAAATGACCCCCGGGGATGATGTGGAGGCCTTCCTGACTGTATTTGAGAGGGTTGCTGAAAGGGAAAGACTTCCCCAGAGCAGTGGGCAGTGGTACTTGCCCCATACCTGACAGGGGAGCCCCAGAAGGCGTACTACGATTTGACTGTGCAGGACACTCAGGAGTATCCTAAGCTAAAGGTTGAGATCCTTGCATGGTTGGGGGTGACAATGACTGTCAGGGCACAGAGAGTGCACCGCTGGGCTTATCACCGGGGCAAACCGCCTTGCTCCCAAATATTTGACCTGCTGCACCTGGTCCAGAAATGGCTACAGCCAGAGTCCGCTACACCGGCACAGATGGTAGAAAGAGTCGTAATGGATCGGTTTGTGCACTCCCTGCCAAAGCCCCTACAGACTTGGGTTGCCCAGGGTGATCCCTGGAATGCTGATGAACTGGTCGGACTGGTCGAGAGGTACCAGAGGATGGAAGGTTCCTTGGGGCAGCAGCCCATTCCGTACTGAGGGTCCCAGCAGGGGGCGGAGTCCCAAAAAGGGGTGGCGCATCCAAGGTCAAAATGGGCTGGGGAGGTGGTGCCCAAGGTCCCTACGCGTGATGTTATCTGTTGGAGGTGTCACGGGCCAGGACATATAGTTGCGCGGTGTCCCCAGACCACCGAGCAGATGGACTGCAGCATGGGACATCATATCTCATTCTATGCCAATCCAGTCTGCAGTGTGAATTCTCTCCCTAACGAGGGGCCTCAATCATGTCCCGTGAGGGTGAACGGTCGAGCAGTAACGGCGCTGCTGGACTCCGGGAGCCTAGTGACCCTGGTGAGGGCGACTCTGCCTCTCAAACTACTCCCGAGGAAAAAGGTCAGCGTGCGATGTATCCACGGTGATGCAAAGGACTACCCTATGGCCAGAGTGGACATTGAGACTGCGCAGGGCACTGAGTCCCATGAAGTCGGGGTTGTTCGGGACTTATTGCACCCTATAATTATAGGTCGGGATTTTTGTTTATTCTGGGATCTGTGGGGAAAGTCTGCTGAGGTCACTAGCAAGTCTAGGGAACCAGTAAGCCCTAATAAGGTAGCGCCATTCCCAGAGGAAGACAGGTTTCCTTTTTGTGTCCTGGTAGGAGATGATGAAGAAGTGTCTCCTGTATCTGTCATTCCAGAGTTAGGGGTGGCCAGTGAGAATTTTGGGACTGCCCAACACAGGGACCTAACTCTGAGGGAAGCCTTCAACAATGTCACTGTCATTGATGGGGTTGCACAGGAACCGGGGCGGACACCAGATTTCCATACTTTATGCTGAATGGGGAGCTGTTGTATTGGGTCACGAAAATAAGGGAGGAGTTGATGGAGCAGTTGCTAGTGCCCGGGTCCTATAGATGGAAGGTGTTGGACATGGCCCATTCACACATCTTGGGGGGACACCTAGGGGTAGATAAAACACAGGAACAGATTATTCAAAGATTCTATTGGCCTGGGTGTCACTGGGAAATAGTAAACTATTGCAGGTCCTGCCCTACATGTCAGTTAACTGCCCCTACCTCTCATTTCCGGAGCCCCCTTGTTCCATTGCCCATTATTGAAGTGCCATTTGAGAGAATTGCCATGGACTTGGTCAGTCCCCTAGTTAAATCAGCCCGGGGCCATCAGTATATATTAGTCATCCTGGACTATGCCACACGCTATCCGGAGGCAATTCCCCTGAGAAATTCTTCAACGAAGAGTATAGCCCGCGAGTTGGTCCATGTGTTTTCCCGGACAGGCTTGCCGAAGGAGATCCTGACCAACCAGGGGACACCGTTCATGAGTAAAGTGATGAAGGAGTTGTGCAGGGTCCTGCAAATCTCCCAGTTGAGGACCTCGGTGTACCATCCTCAGTCAGATGGCCTTGTGGAGAGATTCAACAAGACCCTAAAGAGCATGCTAAGAAAAGCCATAGAGAAAGACGGTAGAGACTGGGACTGTCTCTTACCATACCTGATGTTTTCCATCCGTGAAGTTCCACAGGCCTCCATGGGGTTCTCACCATTTGAGCTTCTGTATGGCTGACATCCGCGAGGTCTCCTGGATATCGCAAAGGAAACCTGGGAAGCCGAAGTTATGCCCCACCAAAGCGTTATTGAGCATGTGGCCCTGATGCAACAGAGGATTGCGAAGGTGATGCCAATTGTGAAGGAACACCTCCTCCAGGCACAAGAAGCCCAGGCCAGGTTTTACAACCGATCAGCCAGAGTGAGACAGTTCAATCCGGGAGACCGTGTGCTCGTGCTAGCTCTGACGGTGGAAAGCAAGTTCTTGGCCAAATGGCAAGGGCCATATGAGGTGATGGAGAAGCTGGGTGAAGTAAATTATAGGATTCACCAACCGGAAGACGAAAACCAAACCAGGTATACCATGTCAACCTCCTCAAGCCATGGCATGATAGAGAGTCAGCTTTAACTCTGTGCTTGCTGGGCCACTCAGAAGGTGACGTTGAAGGGGTTATGATAGCAGAGACAATATCAAAGGACAAGAAACAGCAATGCCGGGAATTGCTCCAGAAGAACAGAGACCTATTTTCAGAGTTGCCGGGGTGCACGAAGGTCATAGAGCATGAAGTCCTGACAGAGCCACATGTGCGGGTGAACGTGAAGCCCTATTGAATCCCTGAGGCCAGTCGAGAAGTAATCTCCAAGGAGGTGGAGTGTTATGAATGTGCTAGAGATGGTTTCTGAGCAGAGGCTCCTCTGGTGCTTACAGACAGTACTGAACCTTTCAGCGAGGAATGGCAATCTGGGATCACTGACTGGTCTGATATAAGGGAGGTTCCCTCCCATGATGGTTGCTGGTGATCAATTGTTCTTGTCTCAATTGAGGTTCCTAGTTCATTTGGAAGTTTGCTGAGTCTTTCCTGCATCTTCTGCTTTCAGATAAGATATTTTCTGCTTTTATTTTTGTGCTTGCTTTTTGCATAGTTCCCTGCACTTCTGTGGAGGTCAGCCGGGTCCCCTCCAGGGGGCCTGTGCTCCTCTCAGTTTATCTGAAGCCACTGTTATTTGTTCATTTGCTTTTTCCTGTTTTTTCAGTGGCTGCGGCTTAGTTTTGTTACACCAGAGATCTGATTTAGATGGTAGAGATCGTGTGATCTCAGGTGTTTTTGCAATCATAAGAGTTGGTATTTTTTAGGGGTTTTTTTTTGGATTGCAGTGAGAATCCTTTCCTGTACTTTTCTGTCTAGACAGATTGGGCCCCAGGGTTTGCTCATTCTATTTTCTGTCTGTGTCCGTGCTTCTTCTTGTCTAACCGCCATTACATGTTTGGGGGTTTCCTATTTTCTTTGGGGATCTGCCCCGGGGCAGACAGCTTTCCTCTTTCTGCCTTTAGGTGTAGTTATCTCTCAAGCTGTGACGAGGCATCTAGAATCAACGTAGGAACGCTCCACGGCTACCTCTAGTTGTGTGGTTAGTCCAGGTTACTCAATTCAATAGGTTCCAGCCTCTCTGGTGTATTGCTGTATTTGCTTTTTCTCCTCAGCTACCCAAACATAACAGTGAGCTGTCTGGCCAGGTCACTGCCAGTCAAAAGCTTGCTCTAAGCTTGTGCTTCCTGGTGTGTGTTTGCCTGTTCCCTGTGCTGTAAGTTCTGCTCTGCTGCTGCTGACCTTTGTACCGTGTTCTGACTACCCGTTTGTCATTGCCCCTTTGCATCAGATATTCTGCTGCTGACCTTTGGACCGTGTTCTTACTACCCGTTTGTCATTGCCCCTATGCATCAGATATTCTGCTGCTGACCTTTGGACCATGTTCTGATTACCCACTTTTTATTGACCCCTTTGCTTATCCGCTATTTCTCTGGTATTCTGAACCTGGCATTTGACCTGACTTATGACTTCATATTTTCCCTTGGTTTACTACGTGCTCTTTTGGTATTGACCCTGGAACGTCTGACTTCGCTGACTCACTGCCTGTTCGTTGGTTGTGACTAGCGTCACAGGCGCCAACAAGACAACATGTTGACTTTTTGTATGGCCAGGGACATGTGACTTCGGCAGTCCATCACTCACAGAAGACCTTGTGCTATGATGTTGTGGATGGTTTGAGCACATGATTGGTTGATGGAATCAACACACATAAAATTAAGGGGAAAAAAAAAGCATGCACAGCTCCTGTTATCTCTCCACAAACTCTTTTAACCTCTCCACACTCCTCCCCTCATCAAACACATTCCCCCACTCATCATACAGGATCTCTATCCTAGCCAAAATTAATAACAAAATAATTAGTAGAAACGCGATGATTTAACAAATTGTGACCGAAATTTGCTGTCTTTGAGTAAAAATGTTTGTGAAAGCGAACCCGAATCTGAATGTGCTACGTTCGTTCCGAATTTTAAATTGGCGAACATTTTCCAAACACGTTCGCTCATCTCTAGTCTCATAGTTCAAAAGATATGATAATTATTTATTTAATACGTTTATTGAAACTAAACAGCCATTAGTGCCACATGAATGACACTAGACAGTGCTAGTTTATTATATGTAAGGCGCTTGTGACATTAAATATCTACAGGACATCTATTCTATTTATTCTATGTATCTATTTATTTTATGATTATTATTATTTATTATTATAGTGCCATTTATTCCATGGCGCTTTACATGTGAGAAGGGGTATACATAATAAATGCAAGTACAGTAATCTTGACTGGTACAGGAGGAGAGAGGACCTTTGCCTGCGAGGGCTCACTATCTGCAAAGGATGGGTGAGGATACAGTAGGTGAGGGTAGAGCTGGTCATGCAGCGGCTTGATTTTATTTATCTATTCTATCTATTTTATCTATTGTCTATATATGTCTGTATATAAGATTGCTTTATAAGTTTCAAAGCTAACTTTAAATTACATAAAGAATTACAGTATGTAAAAGAATATGTTAAAAACGCATTGCATACTCATGTCATATGGATGTCATATGGATGCTAGTTGAAAAAAATCACATTGTACAGCATGCTGCTATTCCTTCTGAACATGTCCTGCATAGTGTTAAAAGAATAAATTCCTTATGTTAGTGTACTGTATACTGTATGTAAGATATAATAGAAGCTATCCTCCACTACATAGAGAAAACGGAAATTTTGAGATTGAGCAAGTCCACAAAATTGAAAAATGGTGACAAATGCAGAAAACAAGTTGTTGTTGTGTTGTGCTTGTCAGTCTTATGATGGTCTTGTTAGAGTAAGATGCACCTAACTCAGTAATAGGCGCATGTAACATAATGAATTAAATGAATCTTATCACTGGTATGCTCCTCTATTCATTTCACCAGAAATTTTTCACTCAACTCAGTGAGTAGAGTATATTTTTGGCATTAGTTTCTGAATTAAAGTTTTGTAACTTTTTTAATGGATTTTCAAGTTGTGCAAAAACTTGTCAAAGTGTTTCAACCAGAAATTTGGTGGAAACTCTTTGATGAATTATCCTTTCAATGTCCAAAAATTATGTTATTATTCACTTACACACAAATAACAAAATACTTGAATAAAACACTTGAAAAACAGTTAAACTTTAAATTATACTCAAGCATGGGTATCACATTGAATCGACAGTCTCAATCACTGAATAGCAATATCAATTTTTGCAACAGTTAGAGTATCTATTAAATGATTCATGCTGCACGTTGCCCACTAGGGAATCTAGCGTAAAACATTCAGTGGGGCATTATCTGTTCAGGCCGTTATAATGGTATTTTCAGTACTTGCAATAGGTATAATCTTTACCTATCTTGTGCAAGGCTCCAAAACTTATTTAAATCATTTTATTCAACATATCATTTTTCAATCCAAGTTGTTTTTCTTTTGTCACATTGCCCTAATTTTTAACTTCATGTGGAATTTCATCATGTCTGTTTATTAAGCCTGTTGTTTTTTTTACCAGGCCCAGGCTTCTTTTTCTTTTAGTTTGGTTATAATTAGGAAACATTAAGTACTTTTTTTCTGTGATAATCCTTAGGTTCCTTTCACATTGAGCTTTTGCCCACGATTGTTGGTCCTGTGGGGCTTGTGTCTGAAACTGCGCAAAATGTAATTTGGGCATATGCGCCATCGGGTCGTTGACTATAATGGTGCCGACAGAGTCAACATGTGTTCTCATGTACATAATTTTCTGGTGTATTCACCTACTGAAGGTAAACACACTCAGATGTAGTAGGGATGGGACGCAAGGCCCAACAGGACAAACAAATGTGAGCAAAAAGGCAATGTGAAAGGGGTCTTACATAAAGTTCATTAATTTAGAGAATGCATACTGCATTAGTATCAGGTTTTTCACTATGTACTGAAGTGTATAGGGAATGCTCACAAAATATGTCTGAGATGAGTGGGAAAGCTATGGTGGAGACAAAATTCTGTAACTAGTTATTTCAGTCACTTCATATGGGCTTCTATTTGAAAGGGTGTCTTCGCTGAAATAACAGAAAAATCTCACCACAGTGAACCATACATAAAGAATCTGCTATAACTAAGACTTTCTCTGATTCATGCTGTCTGTGCTTTGCGCTGAGTGAATCATCTGACAGGTTCCCTTTACCTGCATCCTTTTTATTGCTTTACCTAAGTAAATCTTCAAGTTTGGCTGAACTCTCTTTTTAAACATTGAATAAATCAGTATTACTACTAACTTTTAGCTGAGGTTGTGTTTTTCCAGAAACTAATTGGTAGTTTTGCATAATTGTGACTTCCGTGAACTTTTTATTTGATTATAAAATTACCTTTGGCCTGCATGACCTTGTTTAATTCTCTTGGAAGATAATCTATTTCAATCATATGATGGATTTGGCTACAACAAACAGAGTCTAATCTTCATTTAAATGAACTGTATTTGCTACTCCTGATCACATAAATTCTAAATGTCTTAGAGTAGCGCAACGTTACTAATAGATGAAATGAGCGCCCTAATACTTAATAGGGTATTGTATGTTTCTAGTAAATTAAGTTTGTATTTTAGAACAATGTTCAGAAATACATTCTCAAACTCTGTAAACTCTTGGTTTTCTTCTTGTAATGTGAATATTATCTCTTGCTTACTCACAGGAGATAAAAAAAATCTGTTCTGGTCATGTCCTGAACAGACAGGTGCACAACTTATTGCAAACCACTAATGTACAAGTGATAGGGCGAACATATTAGTTATATTAAAAAGGTATAATTGTGTGCAGAATTGCTATAAATGAAATTGCAGTGGCATAGAATTCCACAAGTAACATTACATAGAAGTGCTCAGCTTACCTATAAATTGATGGATTAATTATTTAGTCCTGTAAGGGGAAGAGTGGTGAAACATTCTGAAAGAGAAGAGCTATGGATAAGAGTCTACCCGTCAATTCTCAATAATTATTGAGAACAAGTTGGAAAAACAACCACATTATTCTTGATGCCTATCGTCAGTTCTATTTAAATGTGGCATATCAGAAAATTAAACATTTAAGGATACACTCAAATTAACAATTTTATCTTCCTAATATATTGCAGTCATCATAATTTATAGCACTGTGTGCTTACAATTGCTAATTTTGACTTTCTACCCAGTTAATCCTTCTCTTATCTCTTGTCCCTACTTGACTCAATCCCTTCTTCAACTCCTGAACCAGCTGCTGCCAACTAATGACTTGTGTAGAGAAAAATGACTTCCTGTTTCTACATAAAGCTTTGAAGGATTTAACTAGTCAGGTTTTAATCACGTGGTGTCATGGACCTAATGAAAAACAGAAGAATTAACTGAGTAGAAAGGCAAAATGAATAATTGTGAGTACACCATGCTATATAATATGACTACACTAAATTAAAAGGATAACAACTTTGACAGGAGTGCTTCTTTAAGTTTCCCATGCTTGATCGTAGGATCAGTGTCCACAATGAGAGCACTTTACAGCAAGCATAAAAAACCTAATACCAGCATGTGATGTCATAGAGTTGTGCCAGTACAATTCATACCATTAATCATAACAGAATAATCAACTACATACAGCAGCAATTTTTAGGGATAAATCTAAGTACTCAGCCACTGTATAGACAATAAGGTGTTGCATATCAAGAAATACACAGAACAACTCCCAATTATAAACACTAAATGTTTAAACACCAAAACTGGCCATTGGTAATACAATACATGATATCAGTGAATTTTAACAGCTTTACAAAATAATTGTCCTATCATATCTCTCCTGAATAGAACAACTTCTCCACCAGCCAACTTCCTAATTGCAGGAGGAGTTGGAGAGGCAGGCACCTAACCCTAATCCCAACCCTAACCATAGCACTAACTACAAACCTAACCCTAACACACCCCTAACCCCAATCCCAACCCTAACCCCAACACTAACCCCAACTCTAGCCACAAGCCTAACCCTAAACCTCACTTTAGACTCAACCCTAACCCTAACTTTAGCCCTAACCCTAACTTCAGCCCCAACCCTTACCCTAACTTTAGCCCTAACCCTAACCCTAGTGGGAAAATGGAAATAAATGGTACAATCATTTTTACAGGCTAATCGCTTTTATAGCAGGCTCGTGACTCCGATCCAAAGGCAGAGGGGCTGTCAGCCCCTGTGCCGGCTCCGGAATGCTGCTATCTTGTTTGAACACAGTGTTCCGGTGGTTAAAGTGCTGGGACAAGTCTGTGACCGCTCCTGGCACTTAATGCCAGGTGCCAGCTGTGAGAATCAGCTGACACATGTCCATGATTTGCCGCGCTCCCCCAGTGAGTGTGGCCGATCGCCCATGATGTACTATCCCATCCATGGGCAGACAGGCCCAGGGAACATATAGGGATAGTACGTCAGATGGCAGAATGGGGTTAAACCTCCCAGATGCTCTACAGAAGTTTATAACTTTGAGCTACAAAAATAAAAAATTATATTTTACCCACAAAAATGTATTTTCACAATTTTAACAGGAGACATTGGACGGCAAAATTTGTTGTGAAATTTCTCCTGAGTACACTAATACTGTGTAATAAAGGAAAACTTCTGTTTGGGTGCAAGGCAGGGCTCAAAAACAAAAGAATTACTTTTTGGAAAGCACAGTTTTATGGAATTGTCTGTGTGATTCACGTTGCATTGGGAGAGCCCCTGATGTGACTAAACTGTGAAAAAAAACACACTTTACCCCATTTTGGTAATACGCTCCTCAAGGTATATATTCAGAGGTATCGTGAGCATATTAAACCCGCAGATACGACATAGAATTTGATAACAGTAGGTCGTCATATTGAAAATGTTCATTTTTTTCACAAAAATGTTGTGTTTTCCCCAAATTTGTAATTTTCACAATGGATAATATGAGAAAACGGACCCCATAATTTTTCGTGCAATTTGTCCCGAATGTGACTATGCCCCATATGAGGTCAAAAACTTCTGCTTGGGCATATGGCAAGGCTAGGAATTGAAAAAGTGCTGTTTGCCTTGGATACATTGTGAATGCCATATCGCACTTGAAAAGCCCTTTGCATTTGAAAACAGCAGAAAATCCTCTAAAATGACCCCATTTTGGAAACTAGACTCCTCAAGGAATTCATCTAGGGGTGTAGTGAGTATTTTTAACAAATAAGTGACTCACAGAATTTTTGTAACATTGAGACGTGTAAATATGACATTTTAGTGGTAAAAATGTAATTTTTGTTTTTGCTTCAAATTTGTCAGCTACACAAGGGTTAATACGTGAATCTAGACCCCACAATATATTGCACAATTTCTTCCTAACACAGTGCTGCCCCAAATGTCAGAAGTTACTGTTAGGCCTGGATCACACATGCGACAAAGTCGTCCGACACTCGCATGTGAAATCACAGCTCTGGCGCGGCACTCGGGAGTGGAGCGAGCGGCTGCATGGAACTACATGCAGCCACACACTCCACTCCCGAGTGCCGGCGCCAGAGCTGTGATTTCACATGCGAGTGTAGGACGACTTCGTCACATGTGTGATCCCGGCCTTAAGCCACATGTCAGGACTGAGAAAGAAGGAGAGTTTTTTTACTTTTGGAGCACAGATTTTGACACATCCATAGCTTTTTTATGGAGAATTACAAATCTGCCAGTCTAGTACCCATGCAGTGTGTCCCTATGTAGTGTAGACCCCCCTTATATTGTAGCACCTTTATACATTGTACCAAGCTTGTGGTTACACACCCATAAATTAAGTGCCTTCTCTCCATTACAAAAATGTGACCACTTACTGTGGTTTAGGCACAGTAGGGCTCAGTAGGAGGGGGCATTTGGATTTGGGAGCACAGAATTCACTGGATTATATTTGAGAAGGCGGGAACCAAGTTGTTTTTCCAGAGACAATTTTCTTCCAGTGACATGGGCACCTCTTATAGTTCCAGTGAAAGATAACAGATCTGAGTGGGGGGTGGTTTTTGGCGGGATAAATTAGAGTTTTTATTGGTAACATTTTGGGGTACAATATATTTTTTATCACTTCCAGAATAAAGCTGGATCACATTCTTGTGTTTTACACTGATCACTTACCTGTTAGGGTTTGAGTTCCCACTGCTGCACAAGGGGAGTCTCGAACCAGTCCCGCTGTGGTCCCCCATCTATCTCTGCCCGCAGTGGAGCCTGCTCAGCAAAGACATCGGTCCCAGCGTCTCGCCCGCTCTAATACTGTTCAGAGACTTGTTGCTGCCTCTTGAGGTTCTGCTATTGTAGCCACTACTGGTCAGCGGCGAGCAGACGTCTTTAGGTCTAAGTCCTTTGTTGCTTCATCTGAGCATGCCCAGGGCAAGATCTCCCATTGGAGATCAGGGGTCACATGCTCAGATACAGCTGCCACTCCTATTGGTCCTTCAGGAAGGTCCTCCGGCTGTTGATGCTCTGAAGCAGCTTCCTATTGGTCCTTCCTGGAAGGTCTATTTCTCGTGACTGCTATAAAAGGCTGTTCTTACCGCATGGCCGTGCGCTAGGATCAATTACATTATGTGCTTTGCGCCAGTGTGATCATGCATGCATGTGCTTAGGGCTCGGCTGAAATAAGCCCCTAGAATACCGGCACCTCCAGTGAGGAGATTTGAGTGCACGTGGTTAGGGCTTGGCTGAAATAAGCCCCTAGAATACCGACTTCTCCGGTGAGGAGATTGCTTGATTGCGTTCCTGTCTGCATGATAACGGACTGCTATCCGCACAGAAGTTATCTGTGTATCCCTGTGGTGTTAACAGGACACAGTACCTATCTCTGCATCTTTACCTCAGCGACTCTGTGGTGTAACAGAGTTCGCTTATATCGCTATATAGCGCTGCGGCATTCCTGCTAGCGGCTCTGTGGATTAACAGAGTTTGCACTATCTGCCACAGCGCGCTACGGCATTTATTTTAGCGACTCTGCGGGATAACAGAGTTCGCTACTTATGCCATCTTACTAGCAGCAGGCTCTGCCTGCACGGTGGACCCCGGGCTGCGAACACACCTCTCTACATTATTTATTAGGTGTTCCGCAGACCCTAACATAATCCTAGTGCCAGGGTCTGGCTAGTAAATGGCAGATGACCAGCGTTTACCGCAGCACATCCAGCAGCTGGAGGGTAGGTTTGGCGGCTCTTGAGCGCACAACCTCAGCTGTGGATGTTACCGCAGTCGCTGTTCAGGCTGCTAGCGTGGCTGCAGCCAGTTTGTCCTCTGCCATCTCTGCCCCTACATTATCCCACCTCCCGCTTCCTGACAAGTTTGCCAGTGACAGCAAGCAATGTCGTGATTCGTGAGTCAGTGCTCTATACAGCTTGAGCTTTTGGCTGCATGTTTCCTCACGGATCGGGCACAAGTGGGTTTTGTACTGTCTCTACTCTCGGGCAGAGCGTTGGAGTGGGCAACACAGCTGTGGAAGCGCGACGATCGTGTGGTGCGGAGTGCTCCTCGTTTCCTGGAGGCTCTTAAAAAGGTCTTTTTAGGACCTCAGATCACCCATGATACGGCGCTCCAACTGCTGGCATTGGCACAGGGTTCGTCTTTGGTCAGTCAGTTTTCCGTCCAGTTTCGGACTCTGGCCTCAGAGCTAGACTGGTCGGATAAAGTTCTCATTCCAGTCTACTGGCAAGGACTGGCTGACCATGTTAAAGACGCTTTGGCTACCAGGGAGATTCCCGCCACACTGGAGAAGCTTATCTCCATATCTACCCGCATCGACCTCCGTTTTCACGAGCGGAGGTTGGAGCAGGCCCAGTGTAGGTAGAGGATTCGGTTGGCTCCCTCCTTTGTCAAACCTCTCTAATCCCCCGATCTGGCGTCCGAACCCAGAAGGCCACAGAGGTTCCTCGTACAGGACCTAAGTCTCGGGCCGTCCGAGTATCCATGGTCTGTAACCTTTGTCAGCAGACAGGACACAATGCAAACAAATGTCCACAGCGATATGGGAAGCGATCACGTCTAGTGGCCCTGGGAGGAGGTTCACTAGAGACAGCGGCATTTTCTTCCAAGATGACATTTGAAGGACAGTCACTGTAGACTCTTCCACACTTACAGTCTAGCTTTGTGTGGACTCAGGAGCAGAGGGGAATTTCATGTCATCCACCTTTGCTCGTCGCCATACAATACATCTGGTAGCGCACGACAAACCAGTGACTGTCCGGGTAGTGAATGGGTTGACATTGCCCTCGCCAATTACACATCAGACTGTCCTTCTTACTTTGTGTGTACCCCCTTCCCATCAGGAGATTATTTCCCTTCTTGTCCTTCCGAGGGAATAGACAAGATCCCACTGGGAGTTCCCTGGCTCCGTTCCCACTCCCCTCATATTGAGTGGACCTCCGGTAGGATACTGGGTTGGAGTGAGTCATGTAAGGACAGATGTGTCAGGGAGTGCATTCAGGTTACCACTACAGAGATACCCGCAGATCTTTCTCCTCTTCCCAAGTGCTATCAGTCATATGCAGACGTGTTCTCTAAAAAGGCTGCTGAGATTCTGCCGCCCCATCGTCCCTACGACTGTCCTATTGACCTCTTGCCTGGAGCAGAACCTCCTCGGGGAAGGGTCTATCCCCTCTCTCTTCCTGAGATGGAGGCTATGTTTCAATATATCCAGGAGAATCTGGCAAGAGTGTTCATTAGGAAGTCGGTGTCACCAGCAGGAGCGGGGTTCTTCTTCATGCAGAAGAAGAGTGGAGAATTACGTCCGTGTATAGATTACAGAGGTCTTAACGCCATCACAGTTAAGAATAAGTACCCGTTGCCCCTGATCTCTGAGCTCTTTGATAGGCTCCGGGGAGCAAGGGTTTTTACTAAATTAGATCTGCGTGGTGCTTATAACCTGATTCGCATCCGTGAGGGGGAAGAATGGAAGACGGCTTTTAATACCAGGGATGGGCATTATGAATACCTGGTGATACCCTTCAGGCTCTGTAATGCCCCAGCCGTTTTCCAAGACTTTGTCAATGACATCTTCCGGGATATGCTTTCCACCTTTGTAGTAGTCTATCTGGATGACATTCTCATCTTTTCTCCAGATATTGACTCTCACCGGAGGGATATCTGCAAAGTCTTCGACCTGTTACGGGCGAACTCCCTCTATGCAAAGTTGGAGAAATGCATGTTTGAGCAGGAGTCTTTACTTTTCCTGGGCTATATCATCTCCGCCCGGGGATTGGCTATTTATCCTGCCAAACTACAGGCTGTGATGGATTGGCAAGAACCCCATTCTCTTAAAGCGGTGCAGCGCTTTATGGGGTTCATTAATTATTATCGCCAATTCATTCTCCACTTCTCCACTTTGGTAGCTCCCTTGGTAGCACTCACCAAGAAGGGAGCAATCCCAAATTGTGGTCAGAGGAGGTCTCCAAGGCCTTTACTTCAATAAAGTCCCATTTTGCTAGCGCTCCCATCTTACATCGCCCCGAGGTTGATAAGCCTTTTTTATTGGAGGTCGATGCCTCGTCCTTTGGTGCTGGAGCAGTCCTTTTTCAAAAGGAAGCTCAAGGTCGGAAACATCCTTGTTTCTTCTTTTCCAAGACCTTCACACCAGCGTAGAGGAATTATTCCATTGGGGATAGGGAGTTGCTAGCCATGAAGTTGGCCTTTTCCGAGTGGAGACATCTCCTGGAGGGGGCTCGCTTTCCCTTTCAAGTTTTCACTGACCACAAAAATTTGGTCTATTTACAGACTGCCCAGCAGCTAAATTCTCGTCAGGACAGATGGTCCCTGTTCTTCTACCGGTTCCATTTCACCCTCCATTTCCTCTCCGGTGAGAAGAACATTCGGGCCGATGCTCTTTCTCGCTCCGTGGTGTGATCTCAGGAGGAGGAGGAGGAGGAGCCTCGGTTGATTGTCCCCACAGAGAGCCTAAGAACTGTGTCCCCGGTTTCGCTTGAGTCTGTGCCTCCGGGCAAGACTTTTGTGCCCACCAATTTGCGACCGGAGGTACTCTCTTGGGCACATTCGTCCAGGGTGGGTGGACATTTTGAGGCAAAAGGACATCTGAGTTGCTGGCGAGGACAACTGGTGGCCACATATGGTCCATGACATCAGGGAATACGTTTAGGTGTGCGTCTCCTGCACCAAGAGTAAGTCCCCTCGACAACGGCCAGCTGGGCTACTTTTTCCTTTACCGGTGGCAGACAGGCCGTGGGAGATGGTCGGGATGGATTTTGTGGTGGGCTCACCCAAGTCTCGGAGCTGCACCATCATGTGAGTGATAACCGACCTCTTCTCCAAAATGGTGCACTTGGTGCCCTTACCACGGTTACCGTCTGCACGGGCCTTGGCAGCATTATTTCTTAGGCATATTTTCCGTTTACACGGAATGCCAGACAAAATCGTCAGTGATCGAGGTCCCCAATTTGCATCTCGGTTCTGGAGAGAGATGTGTCGTCTACTCAGCATTGAGTTAAATCTCTCCTCGGCATATCATCCTGAGACGAATGGGTTGGTAGAGAGGGCCAACCAGAACTTTGTCACATACTTGCGACATTTTGTCTCTGCCAGGCCGGATGACTGGGCATCCTTGCTACCGTCGGCTGAGTTCGCTCTAAATAATGCTGTAGCTGACTCCACTGGACAGACCCCATTCCTCCTGAACTACGGTCAGCATCCACGGGTACCAGTGCCCATGCCCGTGTCTTCCGCCGTTTCCTGGGCGCAGACTGGGCTGTGGTGGCACGGGACATTTGGGACTGCACCCAGGACGCCATTCAGGCCTCCAAAGAGAGGATGAGGTCTTCGGCCGATGCCCATCAGCGCCCACTCCTTCATTTGCTCCGGGCGACCTAGTGTGGCTCTCTGCCCGAAACATCAGGCTACATGTTGAGTCCACCAAGTTGGCACCTCGCTTTTTTTATTATTATATATTATTATTATTACACATTTATATAGCGCCATTTATTCCTTGGCGCTTTACATATGAAAAGGGAAAATATAGACAGGTACAATAAAACGTGCTAGACAAGGGACACACAAGTACAGAAGGAGAGAGGAACCGGCCCGCAAGGGCTCACAGTCTACAGGGATGGTTGAGGATACACTAGGAAAGGGTAGAGCTGGTCGTGCGATGCTTTCTGGGTCCTTTAAAGTTCTTGAGCAGTGAACCTGGTGGTTTACCGCCTAGCCCTTCCACCTCGCCTTGGTATCACCGACACCTTTCCCGGTTTTCCAAGTTATCTGCCGGGACGTCGGGTTCATCTACCGATGATCATGAGGTGAACGCCATTGTTGGGTGCAAAGTGGTACAAGGCAAAAAATTTTATTTGGTGGATTGGAGGGGTTATGGGCCTGAGGATAGGTCCTGGGAGCCTGCCAAGCATGTTCACACTCTGCAGCTCATCGCTGCCTTTGAACGCAGCGAGGCCCAAAGAAGGGGGGCCCTATGAGTGGGGGTAATGTTAGGGTTCGAGTTCCCACTGCTGCACAAGGGGAGTTCGAACCAGTACCCTGCGGTCCCCCATCCATCTCCGGCCGCAGTGGAGCCTGCTCAGCAAAGACGTCAGTCCCAGCGTCTTGCCTGGTCTAATACTGTGCAGAGACTTGCTGCTGCCTCTTCAGGTTTTGCTATCGTAGCCACTACTGGTCAGCGTGGTTTTTACTTTAACCCTTACAACACCATTGCCTATGTACATTTTACAAGCTCTTTTCACTTCTTTCAGATCATTATCAGAAACGTTCTGATGATTCTCTCTCTCTTTTTGCATAGCATCTGGACAGACACTACTGTCTTTAGGTAGGTCCTTTTCATAGCCCTCCACCAGGTATATCATGTGTCCCTAATTCCTATAAAGAACATACAGTTAGGTCCATAAATATTTGGACAGAGACAACATTTATCTAATTTTGGTTCTAGACATTACCACAATGAATTTGAAACAAAACAAATCAGATGCAGTTGAAGTTCAGACTTTCAGCTTTCATTTGAGGGTATCCACATTAAAATTGGATGAAGGGTTTAGGAGTTTCAGCTCCTTAACATGCGCCACCCTGTTTTTAAAGGGACCAAAAGTAATTGGACAAATGACTCCAAGGCTATTTCATGGACAGGTGTGGGCAATCCCTTTGTTATGTCATTCTCAATTAAGAAGATGAAAGGGCCGGAGTTGATTTGAGGTGTGGTGTTTGCATTTGGAAGGTTTTGCTGTGAAGGAAACATGCAGTCACAGGAGCTCTCCATGCAGGTGAAACAAGCCATCCTTAAGCTGCAAGAACAGAAAAAAACCCATCCAAGAAATTGCTACAACATTAGAAGTGGCAAAATCTACAATTTGGTACATCCTGAGAAAGAAAGAAAGCACTGGTGAACTCATCAATCCAAAAAGACCTGGGAGCCCACGGAAGACAACAGTGGTGGATGATCGCCGCATACTTTCTTTGGTGAAGAAGAACCCGTTCACAACATCAACTGAAGTCCAGAACACTCTCAGTGAAGTAGGTGTATCTGTCTCTAAGTCAACAGTAAAGAGAAGACTCCATGAAAGTAAATACAAAGGGTTCACATCTAGATGCAAACCATTCATCAATTCCAAAAATAGACAGGCCAGAGTTAAATTTGCTGAAAAACACCTCCAGAAGCCTGCTCAGTTCTGGAAAATATTCTATGGACAGATGAGACAAAGATCAACCTGTACCAGAATGATGGGAAGCCAAAAGTTTGGAGAAGAAAGGGAACGGCACATGATCCAAGGCACACCACATCCTCTGTAAAACATGGTGGAGGCAACGTGATGGCATGGGCATGCATGGCTTTCAATGGCACTGGGTCACTTGTGTTTATTGATGACATAACAGCAGACAAGAGTAGCCGGATGAATTCTGAAGTGTACCGGGATATACTTTCAGCCCAGATTCAGCCAAATACTGCAACTTGATTGGACGGCGCTTCATAGTACAGATGGATAATGACCCCAAGCATACAGCCAAAGCTACACAGGAGTTCATGAGTGCAAAAAAGTGGAACATTCTTCAATGGCCAAGTCAATCACCAGATCTTAACCCAATTGAGCATGCATTTCACTTGCTCAAATCCAGACTTAAGAGGGAAAGACCCACAAACAAGCAAGACCTGAAGGCTGCGGATGTAAAGGCCTTGCAAAGCATTAAGAAGGAGGAAACCCAGCGTTTGGTGATGTCCATGGGTTCCAGACTTAAGGCAGTGATTGCCTCCAAAGGATTCGCCACAAATATTGAAAATAAAAATATTTTGTTTGGATTATGTTTATTTGTCCAATTACTTTTGACCTCCTAAAATGTGGAGTGTTTGTAAAGAAATGTGTACAATTCCTACATTTTCTAACACATATTTTTGTTCAACCCTTCAAATTAAACGTTACAATCTGCACTTGAATTCTGTTGTAGAGGTTTCATTTCAAATCCAATGTGGTGGCATGCAGAGCCCAACTCGCGAAAATTGTGTCACTGTCCAAATATTTCTGGCCCTGACTGTAATGCTGGTTAGAACCCCCCTTTGGGTTGTTCCTGATGTCTAACCCCTCCTTATATACCTTTATAAACTTTGACATGACCATTTTGACCTTTTGTATATACTTTGTTTTGTGATATTTTCTTTTAGTTGGCACACTGTGAATTATTAAGATTTTGTGCTTATTTTTTCCTTAATTTTCCCTCATTGTGGTACACTGATGAAGGTCAACTGACCAAAACGTTTGTACTAAGTGACTACTGTATGTATTAAAATCACTCTTTTCATACCACTCACTGGAGTGTGCCCAGTTCTCATTATATATGTGCCTGTGATACCATGACATTCCCATTGCGGGTGTCTGATGGTTATTAAAGGGGTCTTCTGACTCACTTACAACAACTTAAATGCCACTGTTGTGATTGACATCGATATTTAAGGGGTTAATTGGCCCCAATCAGTTGCAAAACTGTTTCGTGTCCCATATTGAGGGTGTCAGTTGTCATGTACAGCTTTTATCCGTGGAATCACTTGGCGGCGCTATTCCATTATTACCCATCACCGGTTTAAAATGTTAATGAGGGAATAAGTACCCTTAACAATCGTCATTTTAATGCGCATCAGGGGTCGTTAAGGAGTTAGAAAAAATCTGAACATAGTATTAACACATTTCCATATTTATGGTGTAATTCATAATACCTGTTAAGTTCCAAGTACAATTAAGTGATTCCATCCACCAAGGTTTGAGTTTGAGTCAAATTTCCTGAAATTCACAGTTTCAGGTAAATTCATACATTCTGAGAACCGATTTGTGGTTGGAAATAAAAAAAATAAATAAAACCTTGCCCATTTCCTACACTGATGAAGCATCAAACAGCAGACTCTTTTTTTGCACGGTCATGTTAGCTTCTCCATAATCCTATGCAGTTATGACATCCAGTGGATTATCATACATTGTACAGTGGTGGTCAATAGATTGGCCATCACAGATCAATGGTTCCCAGTGGCGCACTGTTTATACAAGAGTTGTTTTGCATCTCGTAAGTCACTGGGCAAGTCTCTATCTTCTGTTGAGTGCAAGCTCTTTAGGGTATGCCACACTAAACAACATCGCTAACGGGATCGCTAAAAAACGTCACTATTTAGCGATCCCGTTAGCGATGTTGTTGTGTGCGGCATCTGTCAGCGACGAGCTCCCTGCTGAGATCCTGCTGTGATCTCGCTCGTCGCTGGAATCGTTCCGGACCCTATTTTATCGTCGGCGCTCCCGCTGGGTAAGTATTATCGCTGAGTGTGGCACCTTTTCTTAGCGATTTAGCAGTACTTTTGTACCGCTAAAGTCGTTAAGGAGATCGCTAACCGCGATAGCGTCCTTAACGACATCGCTAAATGTGGCCGACACTAGCGATATTGTAAACGATCCCGCTAGCGATCTCATTAGTATGCGACGCTAACGAGATCATTAGCGGGATCGTGTAGTGTGGCAGTACCTTTAGAGTCAGCAGGGTCCTCTCTCTCATGTAGAGTTTAAGTACTTGTGAACAGCTCATTTTCTCTCCTGTAGAATATAATTTCTTATAATCAGCGGGATCTTCTCTCTCTCTCTCTTCTGCAGTGTGTAAGCTCTTCTGGTCAATGGGGTATTCTCTCTCTCTCCCATAAAGCGTACGCTCTTATGGTGAACTGGGCCCTCTCTCTTCTGTATTTGTAAGCTTTTATTGTCAACAGAGTCCTCTCAGTCCTCTAGAGCAGAGGTCCCCAACCTTTTTTGCACCAGGGACCATTCTTCCGTAGCCGGCAGGGTGGGGATGGAGGTGGGGTAAGGGCAGGGCTTTGGTCATATGGGGCGGGGCTATGGACGGAGTTGTAGTATGTATACAAGAGGGTCCCACACATATAATCCCCCCATGTATTGTATGATGGTCCCACAAAGTACTGATTGATATACAGTATATATACTGTATATACTCGAGTATAAGCTGACCCGAGTATAAGCCGAGGCACCTAATTTTGCCACGGAAAACTGGGTAAGCTTATTGACTCGAGTATAAACCGGGTATGCATTATCCCCTCATTCCTATCTCGGTATGTGTGGTTCCCCCGTCCTGTCTAGCTCTGTGTGGCTCCCCTGTTTATAAGCATGGCTCCCCTGTCCCATCCTATATGCATTGTTCCGCTCCCACCCTCCCATCCTTGTATTCATGACTCCGCTCCCACCTTCCAATCCTTGTATACATGGCTCCCCTGTCCCATCCTTGTATGCATGGCTCCGCTCCCACCCTCCCATCCCTGTATGCATGGCTCCGCTCCCACCCTCCCATCCTTGTATACATGGCTCCGCTCCCACCATCCTATCCTTGTATTCATGGCTCCACTCCCACCCTCCCATCCTTGTATGCATGGCTGGGCTCCGCTGGGCTCCCTGCCCATCCTCCCCATCATACTTACCTTCACACCGTCGCTGAACTTCCCTGCATCTCTATCCTGGAGCGGCAGCTTCTTCCTGTGTTGAGCGGTCACATGGTACCGCTCATTAAGGTAATGAATATGCCTCCACGCCTATGGGAGTTAAGTCGCGTCCATATTCATGACCTTAATGGAGCGGTACTATGTGACTGCTCATCACAGGATGAAGCTGCCGCGCTTGGACAGGGATGCAGCAACGGAAGGGGAGTATTGCTGTTTTCTGGAAGCCGGCGGCTGCAGCTCTCACTGCAGTGCTACAGCCGCCAGCTCCCCATGTGTCCAGCATTCTGAGCTGTGGCTCCACGGACCGGCAAAAAAACTCCAACGGCCCGGTCCTGGGCCGCGCACCAGTGGTTGGGGACCCCTGCTCTAGAGTGTATTCTGTTATGGTCAGCTATGGGATTTTCTTTCTTTCCTAGCCCAACATGTATTTTTCGAGCAGTTGCAAGCTTATCAGTATTGTTTTCAGTATTGTTTTTTATGAATCTAATTATTTTGGAAAATTCAGCAAAGAAAATTAAATTTAAATGTCAAAAGATTGGTCTCACCTCTAGTCCCAAAATCTCCATGATTTGGAAAACATTTATTCAACAGGCCTCTCTTTTTTTTTTTCATTTCTGTATTCTGTACATGCAATAAAATCATGTGTTGTTGTAAAATGTCCTGACAACGGCAACATAGTTTTCATACAACTAATATTTTACTTATAGTTTGTTGAGATATGCAGTCTCAGATATCCTGGAAAGTTTCTACAATATACCACATCAGTATTTAATGAGGAATACCACATTTGATGGGATGTGTAAAACCGTCACCTTTGTTAATATTTGAATATTGATTACAATGTAAAACATGAAAATAGAACATTGTGTATGAAGTGTTTGAAGTGATTGGACCATTCTGGGATGCTCAGTCCCTTTATTTGCGTATCTCCAATCCCTTAGGTTTGGATTAGCAGAGGAGTTGGAAATTATTGAATTTGATGATTCAAGGTGATTCCAAATCAATAATATCTGGCGCAAAGCGGATTTTATTTATGAACGGTATGGTATGTGTTCATGAATGCAGTTCTTTTGTTGTTTTGTTATTATTGGTTTGGAGATTTCATAGTCTGTTGAGTATTCTATTTAAATAACCTCTGTCTTTCGCTCTATTGTCAGTATGAAAGTTAGTTTTCGCTCAGTTAGAAAAGCAAACAGCACAGTGAAAACTATAGTAATTTATTTTACATGAATAAATCTGACAAAATAAAAAAAAAATACACTCAAATAAATATTCAATCTGTGTTTTTGACTTAAATGTATTAGTTAATTACACACAATTACACAAAGGGAAATATGAGTCAGCATTCATTTGAACTTAATATTGTTTGCATGTATAAAAGTGGACCGGTAAAATTTTCCAATCAATCCCATAAAGTCAAGAATCAATGCTTCTTCCCCTAATTGCTCATTCAGAGTAGTATATATTTAATTAATATTTGTTCTGTTTTTGCTGGATCTGTAGATATTTTTTTAACTAAAACAGCATGCAGATGTCATTCACATTTTGTTTTGTAGTTGTTTTCTCTTATGCCTATCGGATTTTCAAAATCACAGTATGCCCTGTCACGTGGAGTATTAACAAATTTATGCCCTTTTGAAATTAACAAGATAGCAACAAAAAAAAGATTAAACATTGAACAAATACTGTAACACCCATTCCTGTACCTCCGCGGGCTCCCCGTTTGCATCCCCGCTCTCAGTCTGCTCCCCGCTGCTCTATCTCTGCCCGGTTCTCTCCCCAGCTCCTGCTTCCTGGCACGCAGCCAGCAGAACTCCGGGTATGTGTCATGATTTGGTAACTGAGGAGGACAGGAGCAAAACAGCAAGGCTGCCGAACACCTGAGAGGTTGGAAACTAATGGGTTGCAGATCCCTAAACTAACCTCACAACTAGAAGCAGCCGCGAAGCGTACCTATGGTGGTCCTAGACGACTCGGCACAGCCGGAGAGCTAGCTACACCTAAAGATAGAAACAGGAAAGCTAACTGCCCCGGAGTAGAGCCTCAAAGTAATAGGCAGCCCAAACATATAATGGTGGTTAGACAAGACAAAACACAAACGCAGGCAGAAAATAGAGTGAGCAAACGCTGGGGCCAAACACTGCCTAAATAGGACAGGACAGGACAGAATACTATCTGCAACCCAGCAAAACCCTTGCAAAATTTCAAAAAACTTCTGATTTCAAAAATGCTGGGATCACATGATCACGCCACCCACTACATCAGATCTCAGTGTGAACAAGGCTAACCCGCAGTCACTCAAAAAGCAGGGAAAGAGCAATTGAACAAATAACAGTGACTACTGAAAAACAGAGTGTAGCACAGGCCCCAGAAGTGGACCCGGCTAACCTCCACAAAGGAGCAGACAAAAATGGAAATAGCAAACACAATAGAAACAAGCAGAAAATATCTTATCTGAAGGTAGCAGACGAAGGTAGGACACCAGCAGACTTCCAAATGAACCATGAAATAACAATTGATCACCGGCGAGGATCATGGGAAGGCAGCTCCCTTATATCAGCCCAGTCAGTGACTCCTGTTTGCCAGTCATAGCTGGCAGGTGAGGAGGACCTGTCATTAGATGCATCTTCAGTACCTTCAGTTCCTTAATTGGTTCAATACCCTCAGCAACCACCGGAGGGAGCCTCAGCTCCAAAGTCATCTCCAAGATATTCACAACAGTACCCCCCCTTGAGGAGGGGTCACCGAACCCTCACCTGCGCCTCCAGGCCGATCAGGGTGAGCTCGGTGATAGGCACGAACCAGTTTCTCGGCATGAATGTCAGAAGCAAACACCCAAGAATTGTCCTCTTGACCGTAACCTCTCCACTTAACCAAGTACTGGAGTCTCCGTCTAGCGAAACGAGAATCCAATATCTTCTCCACTTCATAATCCAGAATGCCCTCAATCAAAACAGGCTCAGGAGGCGCAGCCATAGGAACCACTGGCTCAACAAACCTTTTCAATAAAGATTTGTGGAAGACATTATGAATCTTAAACGTCCCTGGTAGAGCAAAGCAAAAAGAAACTGGATTAAGGACTTACAAGATCCTATAAGGTCCAATGAACCTTTGGAGACGCAACCTTCATAAGGATTTTCTTTGAGGATAACCAAACCAAGTCACCCACTTTAAACCGAGGACCATTATTCCTATGCCGGTTGGCAAACCGTTGGGCCTTCTCCTGAGAGAGAGACAACTTATCCACTACTTGATCCCAAATCTGCTGCATTCTGAGGATGAAACGCAGAGGAGAAAGACAGCTTAACTCCCAGTTTAGAACAGAATGTCCTCCAAAATCTGGAAACAAACTGGACTCCCCTGTCAGACACAATGTTCTCCGGAATGCAGTGCAAACGAACCACATTCTGAAAAAACAAGGGTACCAATTAAGAAGAGGATGGCAAATTAGGCAGTGGCACAAGATGGATCATCTTGGAGAATCTATCACAGATCACCAAAATAACAGTTATTCTCTGAGAGACAGGGAGGTCGGAGATAAAATCCATAGAGATATGGGTCTATGGCCTCCTTGTCACCGGCAGTGGCATCAACAATCCACTAGAGCGAGAACAGGGATTGGAACGAGAACAAGTCCCACAGGACTGCACAAAATTCCTGACATCACGAGATAAAGTGGGCCACCAAAAGACCCCGACATACCAAATCTCTAGTACCAAATATACCAGGATGACCAGCCAACGCAGAGCAATGAACTTCAGACATAACTTTCTCTCTCCATTGGTCTGGGACATACAATTTCCTTGCAGGGCAACGCTTAGGTTTATCCCCCTGAAATTGCTCCAGGGCCAGTCTCAAATCGGGTGAGATAGTGGAAAGAACGTCACCCTCCTTCAGAATGGCAGTAGGCTCAGCCACATCAATAGAATCCGCAAGGAAACTCCTAGAGAGGGCATCCACCTTAACATTCTTAATACCCCGGAGGAAGGAGACCACAAAGTTAAAACGTGTGAAAAACAAGACCCACCTGGCTTGTCTGGGATTCAATCGTTTAGCTGAATCGAGATAGATCAAGTTTTTGTGATCAGTGAGAACCACAACTGGTTGGAGGGAGCCAATCATCAAATGTCTCCACTCTTCGAACGCCCACTTCATAGCCAATAATTCCCGATTCCCCACATCATAATTACATTCAGCTGGGGAAAACTTGTGAGAGAAGAAGGCACAAGGATTAATCTTAGAGGCTACAGGATCTCTTTGGGACAAAATGGCTCCTGCACCAATCTCAGACTCATCTATCTCCACCTGAAATGGTAGACAAACATCAGGTTGCCATAGAACAGGAGCAGAAGTAAATCTGCGCTTAAGCTCCTGAAATGCAGAAGCTGCCTCAGTAGACCAACTTACAACATCAGAACCCTTTTTAGTTAAATCCGTTAGTGGTTTCACAATACCAGAGAAATTACTTATAAATTTATGGTAGAAATTAGCAAAACCCCAAAATCTCTGAAGAGCCTTCAATGAAGTGGGCTGAACCCAATCACAAATGGCCTGAACCTTGCCGGGTCCATTTCAATAGCAGACGGAGACAAAATGAATCCCAAAAATGAAACCTTCTGTACTCCAAAGAGACATTTCGATCCCTTAACAAACAAGGCATTCTCTCTCAAAATCCGGAATACCCTCCGAACATGTTCCATATGAGAATCCCGGTCGTTGGAAAATATCAAAATATCGTCCAAATAAACGATCAGAAACTTATCCACCAAGTCCCGGAAAATATTGTTCATGAAAGACTAGAAGACGGAAGGGGCATTAGTGAGCCCAAAAGGCATCACTAGATACTCAAAATGCCCCTCAGGGGTATTAAATGCCGTCTTCCATTCATCTCCGTGCTTGATGCGAATAAATTATACACCCCCTAAGGTCAAGCTTGGTAAACCAACTGGCACCTTTCACTCTGGAAACAAATCAGAAATCAGTAATAACGGATATTGATATTTAACCGTGATCTTATTAAGGAGACGATAGTCAATACATGGCCTCAATGAACCATCCTTCTTGGCCACAAAGAAAAAGCTGGTGCCCAAGGGTGAAGAGGGTGGTCTGATATGATCCTTTTCCAAAGACTCTTTGATATATGATCGCATAGCCTCATGCTCGGGTACAGATAAATTGAAGAGCCGACCCTTGGGAAATTTACAACCGGGTACCAACTCAATTGCACAATCATAACTCTTATGCAGAGGCAAGGACACAGATTTACTCTCATTAAACACATAAGAAAAATCAGCCAAATAGTCGGGGACATCGTCCGACAGGGGAGAGGTAGAAAAAACAGGAGTGTCACTACGAACACATTAACAACCCCAACTGGTCACAGACACAGACTTCCAATCCAAAACAGGATTATGAGTCTGTAACCAAGGAAAAATCAGTACAATAATGTCATGTAAATTATGTAACACGAAAAATTTGCAATTCTCTTGGTGGTCCGGGTAAACCCGCATTATCACCTGGGTCGAAAACTGGGGTTTATTCTCCGCCAAAGGGGTAGAATCAATGCCCAGCAAAGGAATAGACTTCTGCAGGTGTATCATGGGAAAACCACAACGTTTGGCAAAATCAAAATCCATCAGGTTTATAGCTGCTCCTGAATCAACAAAAGCCTGAGCCGAAAATGTGGACATGGAGCAAATCAAGGTAACAGTCAAATGAAATTTAGTCTGAACACTACCCAAAACAACTGAGCACGCAAAACGTCTTCCCCCGCTTGGGGCGAGACGGAAACAGCATGAGAAGCGTCTCCGCAGTAGAAGCACAACTTATTACGCTTACGAAACTCAAGACGCTGAGCCTCAGAAGCTACTCCATCTCACTGTATGGGCTCAGGGGCTGGCTTGCAAGGTGTCACCACCTCTCGCATATTTCTACGCTCACGTAGACGTCTGTCAATTTGAATGGCCAATGCCATAGAGTCATTGAGCCCAGAGGGAATAGGAAATCCCACCATAATGTCCTTTACAGTCTCTGCCAGACCCTTCCGAAAAAGAGCTGCCAGGGCATCGTCATTCCACTTAGTAAGGACTGCCCACTTTCGGAATTTCTGACAGTATAGCCAGGGCCGGCGTCAGCACTCGGCATACCCGGGCAAGTGCCGGGGCCCTGAGTAGGCGGGGGGCACACTCGCCATCAGGCACCCCGGCGCCTGTTAGTGGTGCCAGTGCTGCCACTGGCCCCCCGCTTGCTCAGAGCCCCGGTAGCAGCGGGCGCAATACTTACCTCTCTCCGTGCCTCCGCTCCAGGGGGCACCTGCGCCGGCGCTTCCACTCTCACAGCAGCACCGCTGAATGACATCATCATTCAGTGGCCGGCTGTGGCAGAGAGGGCGCGGACGCAGGACAGGTGAGGTGTGTGTATGTGCCTGCGTGCGTGTTGTGAGAGTGTGCGGTGCTGTATGTGTGATGGTGGGGGGAGGCAGTGATGGTGGAGATGGAGAGGCAGTGATGGTAGTGAGGAGGCAATGATGATGGGAGGCAATGATGATGGGGAGGCAATGATGATGATGATTATGGGGAGGCAATGATATGGAGGCAATGATGATGATGATATTATGGGGAGGTAATGATGATGATGATGATGATGATGATGATGATGATGGGGAGGCAATGATAATGGGAAGCAGTGATGATGATGATATTAATGGGAGGCAATGTAATGATGATGATATTAATGGGGAGGCAATGATGACGATGATGATGGGAAGGCAATGATAATGGGGAGGCAATGATGATGATGATGAGGAAATGATGATGATGTTGAGGAGGCAATGATGATGATGATGATGGGGAGGCAATGATGATGATGATGGGGAGGCAATGATGATGATAATGGGCAGGCAATGATGATGATAATGGGGAGTCTTTCCACAGTGCCCTTTCCTGAGCCGTAACAGTGCAGAAAGCAGCACAGTGTAGAGAAGAGCTCCATATTTTGTATGGAGCATTATATGTGGTCCAGTATTCTGTATGGAGCATTATATTGGGTCCACTATTCTGAATGGAGCATTATATGGGGGATGGGGGAGTGACATCCTGCATGGGGTATTATATGGGTGATGAGGGGGAGACTATGTGGTGCCCATAATATTGTATGGAGGACTGTACTGTCTAGTCTGTACTGTGCACTGTGAGGATTTGGCGGTTTTTGAGCTATTGTACAATTTACAATAGGCATCAGTCATGTAATGGAAGAAGAGAAGTGTTTGGCGTTGTGCTATACTCATATTTCTCTGCAGTATCTGTGCATCATGAATCGTGGTCTGTGTTAAGGGGGCTCACTGAGACTCTTTCGCCCGGGGATCATAAAAACCTGGAGCCAGCCCTGAGTATAGCTCTGCAGCTTCCTGGCCCTGTTGCAATGCCAACAAGGTTTTCTCAGCTTGATCAGTAACATTAGGTTCATCATACAACAACCCCAGAGCCTGAGAAAATACATCAACATCAGTCAAGACAGGATCCCCAGGTGTCAGGGAAAAGGCCCAATCCTGAGGGTCACCGTGCAACAGGGAGATGACAATTTGAACCTGCTGTGCAATGTTCCCTGAGGATGTAGGCCTCAAAGCAAAAAAAAAACTTACAGTTATTTTTAAAATTCAAAAATTTAGAGCGATCCCCAAAAAACAACTCTGGAGTAGGAATCCTAGGCTCTACAGTCATGGCCAAAAGTTTTGAGAATGACACAAATATAAATTTTTACAAAGTCTACTGCTTCACTTTTTCTAATGGCAATTTGCATATACTCCAGAATGTTATAAAGAGTGATCAGCTTAACAGCAATTACTTGCAAAGTCAATATTTGGCTAGAAAATGAACTTTATCCCCCAAAACACATTTCAACATCATTGCAGCCCTGCCGTAAAAGGACCAGCTAACCTCTTTTCAGTGATTGCTCCATTAACACAGGTGTGGGTGTTGATGAGGACATGGCTGGAGATCAATCTGTCATGATTAAGTAAGAATGACACCACTGGACACTTTAAAAGGAGGCTGGTGCTTGGCATCATTGTTTCTCTTCTGTTAACCATGGTTATCTCTAAAGAAACACGTGCAGTCATCATTGCAATGCACAAAAATGGCCTAACAGGGAAGAGTATCGCAGCTAGAAAGATTGCACCTTAGTCAACAATCTATCGCATCATCAAGAACTTCAAGGAGAGAGGTTCCATTGTTGCCAAAAAGGCTCCAGGGCGCCCAAGAAAGACCAGCAAGCGCCAGGACCGTCTCTTAAAAGTGTTTCAGCTGCGGGATCGGGCTACCAGCAGTGCAGAGCTTGCTCAGGAATAGCAGCAGGCAGGTATGAGTGCATCTGCACACACTGTGAGGCGGAGACTCTTGGAGCAAGGCCTGGTCTCAAGGAGGGCAGCAAAGAAACCACTTCTCTCCAGAAAAAACATCATGGACAGACTGATATTCTGCAAAAGGTACAGGCAGTGGACTGCTGAGGACAGGGGTAAAGTTATTTTCTTTGATGAATCCCCTTTTTGATTGTTTGGGACATCAGGAAAACACCTCATTCGGAGAAGACAAGGTGAGCGCTACCACCAGTCTTGTCTCATGCCAACTGTTAAGCATCCTGAAACCATTCATGTGTGGGATTGCTTCTCAGCCAAGGGAATCGGCTCTCTCACAGTCTTGCCTAAACACACAGCCATGAATAAAGAATGGTACCAGAATGTCCTCCAAGAGCAACTTCTCCCAACCCTCCAAGAGCAGTTTGGCGATCAACAATGCCTTTTCCAGCATGATGGAGCACCTTGCCATAAAGCAAAGGTGATAACTAAATGGCTCAGGGAACAAAACATAGAGATTTTGGGTCCATGGCCTGGAAACTCCCCAGATCTTAATCCCATTGAGAACTTGTGGTCAATCATCAAGAGACGGGTGGACAAACAAAAACCTAAAAATTCTGACAAAATGAAAGCATTGATTGTGCAAGAATGGACTGCTATCAGTCAGGATTTGGTCCAGAAGTTGATTGAGAGCATGCCAGGGAGAATTGCAGAGGTCCTGAAGAAGAAGGGTCAACACTGCAAATATTGACTTGCTGCATTAACTCATTCTAACTGTCAATATAAGCTTTTGTTACTCATATGTTTGCAATTATTATATTTCTGTCTGTGATAAAAAACATCTGTCAAACACACATAAAAACCAGAGGGCAGCAGATCATGTGAAAATATAATATTTGTGTCATTCTCAAAACTTTTGGCCATGACTGTACAGCAGGCATCCGAGTGAGATAGATTGCCATACTCCGAACTTCAGCAGCAAGCTGCTCCACGCGCTCGGACAAATGCTTGATTTCCATTGAGAAAAAATTCCTCCTCAGCCCCCAGAGAAAAAGAGGGAGCAATGTATATATATAAAAAAAAAAATTCTGACAACTTTTTTTTTCTGACAACTTTTTTTTTCTGACAACTTTTTTTTTTTTTTACGATTTTTCCCTTCTTGTGAGTACCATAGAATTTTCAGTAAAGCCGGTAATTCTGTTATGATTTGTTAACTGAGGAGGACAGGAGCAAAACAGCAAGGCTGCCGAACACCTGAGAGGTTGGAAACTAATGGGTTGCAGATCCCTAAACTAACCGCACAACTAGAAGCAGCTGTGGAGCGTACTTACGGTGGTCCTAGACGCCTCAGCACAGTCCGAGAGCTAGCTACACCTATAGGAAGCTGAGGAAGCTAAAGATAGTGAAACGTGCGTTGGGGCACGTACCCGGCACTTTATTCCCACATGGGTAAGCATGATTACATTGTATGCTGCACTTACTATGTTCCCATTTAGGTTTTTCCTACTTCCCCTATTCATTCTATGATGCTCCATTATATGGCGGTATACTTCTGTTCACATTACTTTAGATGGCATCTCTTAGGCTACTTTCACACATCAGGCTTTTTGAATCAGGCGCGGTCAGGCGTCGCGCCGGAGCGCCGGATGCGGCAATGAAATAAAAAACCTGATACGCCGGATCCATTTTTCTGCCTGATCAGTTTATCGGATCAGGCATAAAACCGGATCCGGCGCATCAGTTTCATCCGGTTTTTTGACGGATTCTGACGGATCCGTTTTCCAATCACGCCCCTTTCATTTCAAAATCTGATTGGCTATTGTAAATCCTATATATACAGTGTTCCTACAGAACATCTTTGACAGGTTGTAGAGGAGCATTTTTGAGAGAGGAGCAAGTGACTGATGAAGATGGAGGCGATTATTGGTAATATTTTCCGGAATCTTGTGGATTTCACAGCGGAGGCGAATCGCTTGTGTTTTATCGTTATGGAGAAGGAGAGAGGGATCGAGCAGCGCCTAAAGCGTCAGCGACAGCGCCGCCGTCGGATGTGGATACACCCCATCACGGCACAGCGACTTACCCGTGGAGTCTATTCAACACTCAATATGGAGTTAAGAGAGAATCCACATAAATTTTTTTCTTATCTTCGTATGAAGAAGGCAACCTTTGACATGTTGGTGGAGAGGATTGAAGACAAGATCAGGAGATGTGACACGTATTGCCGGTATTCGATTTCTCCGTCGGAGCGTCTCATGGTGACAATAAGGTAAGCTATTACTTTTGAATGTGTTTGCTTGCACACAGTTGTATTGTTGTTTCGTATTCTAGGACTAAAAGGCAACAGAAGGATTACTACCAGTGCAATAAAAAATGGTCAAAAACTTGTGTGTGCTTATTTCATTCAATTGCATATTTTTGTGTATCTTTGTGGGAAATGTTTAATACAATATGGTTATTGTTATATATTTTTTTTCAAACTTTTATGCTATGTGGGTAGTGCCATGTTCTGTTTTGGCGTACTTTTAATAGTTGGTGTGTAGTGCCGTGTTCTTTTTAGGGATACTTGTAAATGTTGTCATTATTGTTTTATACTATGTGGGTAGTGATATATTCTGTCTTTTCACTTTTAAAATTTTTATACCTGAGATCTGAGCATTGATAGTGTTTTTTTTTTTTTTTAGATTCCTTGCAAGTGGAGAATCACTCTCTTCACTCCATTTCCAATTTCGTTTGGGAATCTCAACCATATCGGGCATAATAAAGCACACCTGCCATGCACTCTGGGACTGTTTGGTCTCGGAATATATGCCTGAACTGACCACACAGCGGTGGATGGAAATAGCTGATAAATTCGAAAAGATATGCCAATTTCCAAATTGTCTAGGAGCGATAGATGGCAAACATGTCAGAATTGTGAAGCCATCAGGAAGTGGATCACAATATTTTAACTATAAAAATATTTTCTCCGTTGTGTTGATGGCCATCGCCGATGCCGAATATAGGTTCATTGCAGTTGACATAGGGTCATATGGTCGATCTAACGATTCTCAAGTATTCAAAATTTCAGCAATGGGCCGTCGACTGTATGGCAACACATTCAATTTCCCAGCCCCTAGGCCGATGCCTCAAACCACAGGCCCACCTATGCCATATGTGTGTGTTGGTGATGAGGCTTTCCAGCTATCAGAACATTTACTGAAACCATATGCCAGCAGAGGACTGAACCATACCAAACGTATTTTCAATTACCGGCTCACTAGAGCCCGAAGAATGGTGGAGTGTACATTTGGAATACTTACTGCAAAGTGGAGGGTGCTAATGACAGCCATCAATTTGAAAACGGAAACTGTTGACGAAGTAATAAAAGCTTGTGTGGTACTCCACAATGTTGTGATCTCAAAAGAACAATTGACCATTGAGGACCACCATCAACAAACAAGTTTACATGATTACCATAATAATACTAATAGAAGTTCTGTTGCTGTTTCTAGGATGAGGGACAGATTTGCCCAGTACTTTATTTCAGCCGAAGGACAGGTAGACTGGCAGGATGACCGTGTGTGATCAATTGTTATGTTTGTACCTAAATGTAATGTTTCTGTCTTTACCATTGGTACTGTTATTAATGTTTAATACACATGTAACCTTACATAATCTGTAACATTATAAAGAAATGAGAGACAAAAAATTGAATCAACCAATTCAAAATTTATTAAACCAATATTTTTAAACGTTTGTAAATGTTAAATTTCAAAATATCTTTGATAAAAAAAATTTTGTCATTCAAAGACTGTTTTTTTTTTAGAAAAAACATTTGTACATAACATTATAACGATGTGTAGTGTGTGGTGGACATACTATTGGAGGGGCTGCGGGACAATTCGACTGTGGGAGTGTGTAGAGAGGACTGTGATGCTGGTGGGGAAGGAAACAGTAAGAGGTGAAGGGTGGAAGGGTTAAAGAATGGGAAGACAAGTTGGAGACTGATTCGGTGATGGGTGGTGGAGTGCAGGGTGGGGCAGGTACTGGAGGAGCAACTGACATGGTAGGGAATTGGTAGGGGGAAGGAGATTGGTAAGAGGTGGGAGTGTGGTACGGGGTAGGTTGTTGGTACGGGGTAGGTGGCTGGTACTGGGGAGGTTGTTGGTACTGAATAGGTGACAGGAGTTGTTGAGGGGACTGTAGTTGGTAATGTGGCTCAAGTTGGTGAGGTGGCTGAAGTTGGTGAGGTGGCTGAAGTTGGGAAGGTGGCTGAAGTTGGGAAGGTGGCTGAAGTTGGGAAGGTGGCTGAAGTTGGGAAGGTGGCTGAAGTTGGGAAGGTGGCTGGTACTGGGAAGGTGGCTGAAGTTGGGAAGGTTGCTGAAGTTGGGAAGGTGGCTGGTACTGGGAAGGTTGGTGATAGTGGGGAGGTTGCTGGAACTGTGGAGGTGGCTGATAATGAATAAGAGGGGGAGGAGGCACGCTCACTGTAGGGGGTGGAGGTGGAGGAACAACTGGGGTGGATGGAGGAGGATGGGAGACAACCTGCACTAGAGCAGCATGGCACGTGTGCATCACAAACATCTGCTGGTCAGCAGATAGAGGATCTATGCGCTCCGCAACCGACCGAAAAAAACTGTGGTTCGGGGATCCTCTTACCTCAGAACGCACACTTTCCAGAAGTGTCTTCACCTCACCAACTAGTGAGGTTATCTGATTAACGCCTGCGGTAACTTGCTCAGATAGCAACTTAAGGCAGTTCTGGAAAGATGCGTTAATGTGTAATAACTCGGGCGCATAGTTACTTTCCTGACCCCTCTGCCGTTGCCGCCCAGTAGCCGCAGATGTACTAGAGGTGGCAGGGGCAGAAGGGTGAGGCAAAGGAAAATCTATCTGTTGACCAGCAGATTCATGTAATGCACTCGGCCATGCTGCTGCAGCACTGGTTGAGGGGAAAGAGGGCTCACGTGTGGGTGCACATGGGTCGGGGCGGTCAATCTGTCCCTCGGTGCCGGTCTCCTCAGGGATCGCCTCAGAAGGGCCCAACTCTGCGGGCGCCCGAGTGCTGCTCACCGTGCTGTGGAATAAAGAGAAAAGATACAATTAATAAACTGTATTTAAATGGCCCTGGCTGTGAAAAAAAATTTTAGATATACATGTAATTTTTAATATTTACCTTCTGGTGACCATTGTTTCACGCAGGAACGCCAGAGCTCTTGCATACTTATATTTACTCTGGCGTCCTGAAGAACCACTCGGGGCCCGCATTTCTTTGTTGAACTCTTTCTTGAAGCGATCCCTGATAGACCGCCACCGCTTCACAATTCTCTCCCCTGAAACGAGATAGCACAAATAGGTTATTATTTCATACATACATGTTTTCAAAACAACAGTCCTCATGTCAACCATGGGTCATGTTTTCAGTATTTACATAGTGTTGGACCTAAGGAAATCCAGAAAACATGACCTCTTGTGGTTCAAGAGGACTGGAGTTGTGGAAACACAGGTTTAAATCCAGCATCCCTACTGAACTGTATATACTTACGCATTTTAGTCTGTGACCGAGCTTCGAGGTCCTCCCAGTATCCAACAAGTAGGGAACAAACTT
Source organism: Oophaga sylvatica (assembly GCA_033576555.1). NCBI lineage: Eukaryota > Metazoa > Chordata > Amphibia > Anura > Dendrobatidae > Oophaga > Oophaga sylvatica. The sequence continues at coordinate 195,099,878 of JARQOD010000002.1, forward strand.
CATCCCAGAGCCGACGGGTCACTATCTGATCAGAATGGCGGCGGTCCCCCATGTTCCACAGTGGCTCCCGCTCTCTAATCAGATCTATCAATAGATCGATGTCGATCCCCTCCTCTCCGTCTGAGTCGGGAGCACGCTGTGAAGCCTTTAAAAAAAATTTGAATAAAAAATTTTAATTAATAAAATTATTAAAAAAATTTTTTAAAACTAAAAAAAAAAAAAAAAAATTATACTTACAGATGGAAGACCGCCGCGTTCTTCATGTCGACTCTGGGAGGCACTGGTTTGACCTCTTGAAACCACAGGTGCGGAAGACTGCCAAAAAAAAAAATATATTAATTTTTATTTCCTTTTTTTTTTTTTTTATTTTTTAGGATGTGTTGTGTAGTGAGATGTTGTGTTGTAATGATGGATGCAGGAAACTTACGAATTGCGAGCCCACTCCGGGTATCTGTCCACCACGTCCTTCTTCTGGGAGGTCCTCTGGTTCAGATTACTGTATTGAAAAAAAAAAGAAAAGGAAAATAAAAAAAAATTCACCAAATGATTTTGGAAAAATATTTGGTTCAAAGTTACCGTTAAACGCTGCCGATGAGTGAGAGGGCTCCCAGAAGAACTACTGTCCTGCCGGCTGTACTCCATTCCTATCAGAGATGGTCGTCTGTTGTGCATTAAAGAGGAAAATAAAACAAAATAATAAATAGCCACAATCATGCTCCGTGCTGAAAGAAAAAAAATCTTGGTTTCGGTTATTTGTTATGTGATATTTACCGTCTCCTGGATGGCGCCTGCTCCTCTTCTTCCTCTGCCTCTGGTTGTGGTGGTGGTGGTGTCACAGACCGCGGCCTCCTATGCTGTACTCTGCAGTGTAACAAAAGTAACAAAAAGGAGAAAAAAAAAATGGCTCAAAACAGGGACCGGTATGAAAGACAAAAGTTCTGTTTGCGGTTATTTGTTTTGAGATATTTACCGTCTAATTGATGGCGCCTGTTCTTCAGCCTCCTGTTGTGGTGGTGATGGTGTGGCTCTACGTGGCCTACGATGCTTTCCTCTGCATTTTACCAAAACAAACAAAAATAATAAAAAAAATTTAAAACCATGTACCACTATGAAAGTCAAAAGTTCTGTTTGCGGTTATTGTGTTTTTTATATTTACCGTCTGCTAGATG